>JAKWJA010002495.1:48814529-49344645 GCA_027704765.1 Solanum habrochaites | reverse complement strand
GCAAGGGTGTCGGAGTATGAGGCCCCTTCTGTTGAGCCTCCTGAGGACACCGTGCTAGCGGCCCTGTTTACTACTTCAGAAATTCCACCACTTCCCCCTCGAGAGAGTGCCAAGAGGCGTAGGGGTCGAGCAGAGGATGAGGCGCGAGCAAGGAAGAAGGAGCGCCGAGAGATGGAGGCTGCGAGAAGAGCCTCACTTGCTGATGAGGAGGCACACCAGATGAGAGCGTCAGAGTTAGCGGCTGGGGCATCTAGCTCCCGCACTGTAGATATCACTGGTGGCACTACTGATGGTGCGGTTGTTGCTGAAGACACCAGTGAGGGTGTCCAGATTGCAGAGAACGTGGGTTCCGGGGAACCGGACCCACCAGCTTGCTGATCGACGGCGCTTTGCGCCACAAGTTTGCTTCACTTACCACTCTAATATTTAGATTTTTTTTATGCATTGTGGACAATTGCATGCTTTTTTGTTGGGGGTGGGGTGAATGGAAAGTGAGTGTTAGGGTGAAGTCTGAGTATCCCAACTCACTATACTCTTTTGGGTTTTCTTGCCTGTGTTCTTTTTCCCCAAAAGACTGAATACTTTTTCTGTTGAACCGGCATGTTTATATCTTTTGTACAAAGTTTAAATCTGAAGCATGATGACTTAAATGATATCCTGATAAAACTGGAAAATGTTGCATGACTAGGCATACTAATTGATAATTGTGTGGCTCTAAGCATGAAATAGAATTACACCATTGCATTACCCTAAGTCTTCAATTCGAATTAGGTGTCTAATAATCTGGTATAGTGATGACCTGTCAAGTGAGTGTGAGGAAATTTGAATAGTCCACCATTGGTACTGAGCTAGAACTTGTCTGGTTAGTCCTCCTAAAAGTAAGCTGTAATAGACAATTAGGAAAGGATCATAGGCCCTTATTCAATATCGCCCATTTCTAGCCTAAATAAAAGAAACCAAATGAAATTTATCCTTCTTTGATCCAAATAATCTGAGCTTAAAATTAGACCTTTCTTTTTCACCCCAACTGATCTTTTCTGGGAACAAAGTGTTGGCCCTGGTCCATCCTTGGACATGTGCACCTCAGCTTATGCCAAAAGCATAAGTTGAGGGTGGCTAATGCATGAATAACCTTCGTTATAGCCCTGACCCAATTTTGGGTATTGTGTACCTTGAATCATGGCGAATCCTTGAGTTGAGGGTGGCTATTAGGAGGAATGCTCTGGAAAGTGGGGTTGAAAGAACAAAGAGAGAGAAAGAACAAAGTAAGTTACTCAGAACTTGTTGAAAGAAAAGTAAAGAAAAAAAGAAAAATATACAAGAATTACAAACAAGAAAAGAAGAGAGTCACTTAACAAATGAAGAAAGAAGAGAAAATAGCAAGGTTAAAGAATATGAGAAACTGGGCAAGATAAAATGATAGAAAGAGGGAAGGTTTAGCCGATATGTCAAGGAGGGCAAAAAATAAAAAGTCACTAAAGTATACCAATATACCCTACCTGACCCTGAGCCTATGTTACAAGCTAAAAAAGTCCTATCGTGATCCTAAGGGTTGTATAGCGAACTTAAGGAAGTGAAAATAAGGGCAAGCTTATGTCAAAAGGTATGAATGAGTGTGACTTTGTTCTGAGAGCGAGTGTTGAAAAGTAATCCTTATACTCAAACTAAAATCATTGTGTGAAAAATGAGGATTTTGTTCTAAAGTGAGGACATTAGTTGCAATACCAGAATTGTTAGCACTTTGGTGAGAAATTGAAGAGGATAGGTGTTAATGCATGGTGAGTCTGTGTCATGTTCTGATCCCACAAAAATTCAAGCCTAATAGTGATAGCATGCATAGATTTGATGAGATTAATCGGGATTAATAGCCAAATGATTGTGAAAGATAAAACATGGATACTATTGTACAAAGATTGTGTAGTGAGTCACAGTGCGTCGCTTGAGGACAAACAACGAATTTAAGTTGAGGGTGTTGATATACCGTGGTTTCACGGTATCATTAATACTTTTTCCTTAAGTTTAGTGCGTCCAAAAGCCTTTTTGTGCTAATTTTTGTAGAAGTTTCTCTTTGTTTTGTAGGAAATCTATCCAAAGCCAAATGCGGATATTTTGAGAGAAGAAATGCAGAAGAGACCACCTACGGAGCTGATGACGGTTCGTCGTGCTTGTGACGGTCCGTTGGTGGCAGTGTAGAGAAGCTGCTGAAGGAAGATGTGGAAGTCTGACTAAGTGTGGGATTACGAAGCTTGTGACGGTCCATCGTGGCTCTGACGGTCCGTCCTGCAGGTTCGTCGTGGAGATCAGAGAAGTGATCCCAGTACCCAGATTCCAAGAGTTGAGTATTTTGGAATGAAGACCCCCGACAGACCGTTGGCCTATGACGGTCCTTCATACTTGCCGTCGAGGGGAATGAAGAGAGCAAGAGAATGTGCACAAGTATGGGACGACGGAGTCCATGACGGTCCGTCATGACTACGACGGTCCGTCGACCCAGCAGCGTTTTGACAGATTTCCAGCTATTAGAATCCTTGTTTAATTAGGTTTTTGTTTTGTATAAATACTTCGAAAAACCTCATTTTTGAGGTTAGACACCAGATAGTTAGATATCATATTATTAGACTCTTTGTATTAGTGTTAGACTTTTGATTATCATTGATTGTTGGTGATTTGTGGTGATTAATTAAGCAAACTTTTGGATTTTACTCTTTATCATTGAAGTAAGTACATGAATTCCTATTTAATATATTTTAATATTGTGTTTATGGCTATGAGTAACTAAACTCCATAACTAGGGTTGTGGGAACCATAGGCAAATAATGAGATAAACCCTAACTAAAATAATAATTCTAGATTAGTGTCTTGCATGTATTAATAATTCTTTCGTTTAGAAGTCTTTTTAACGGATGGCCAACGTTAGAACTCGCCTTAATGCTACTTGCCGGACCAAGTAGGTAGATAATAGGAAAAGAATTATTAACATTGATTTAGTGTATACTATCTAAGAGGCTAGTATTGATTGGTACGAGGTAATAACTTAGTCAAATATCGAATACGATGCTTAATATGAGGTAAGGATAAGGGTTAGGATAACACACGTAGCCGGATAAAGGTGTGGAGTGAGATTTTCTAGATGCCGGACCAAGGATTTAGAAATACATAACTTATCACTTTGCATGCAAGATACTAGGAAAGAATTGTTATATTTAGAGTTATCAAGTTATGAACTTTTGGGGAACACGTAAACCCTATATTTTGATTAATTGATTAAAACCCAACTTTAAAAACTGTCAAGTGTCTTTTTCAAGAGCGTTAATTATTTTCACTTATTAGAGATAGAAACCCCCTTTTTATGTTTTTACTTTCCAAGGAAGTCATTGACCAAACAATAGTAATAATAGGTTGAAGTTGAGTCTAGACTATTTTCCTCGTGGGAACGATCCCAACCTCACTAGTTGGGTTATTTACTTTACACGACTGCTTTACTTTTTATTCGAGAAGTAAGTTTGAGGGTATCAAATTTTGTACAAACCTCAGTTGAGGTGTTTAAGTGAATTATGAGGAAAACTTTAAGGGTCTATCGATGAGTTAATCGTATAAGAAAATTAATCTAGTTGCATCTATGTAGCTTTTACCATGATAATTTCATAGTAGTTATAGTACTGTTTGGTAGTTTCTTGTCATTCAATATCTGTTATCTTGTATCGTTCCATGTACTTTGATTATTGTATTGTACTACTGTTCTATTACTATCTATTATTTTTTCATTATCTAATGTTTATTGTACTTTTGTTACTTCTTTTTAAGGATTGTTTTTCCTTGAGCCCGGGGTGAATGGAAAAGAACCTCGCTGCTTCCAATGTTATGGTCAGGTAAGGTAAAGTTTGGAGACGCGCTATCGTTCTCGAACCCCACTTTGTAGGACGAAAGGGGGTATGTTATTATTGATTTATTGTTGCTTTTATTGTGGTTCCTAATGTAATGATTCTTACATGTCCCTATGTAAACCATATTCCGCTATTAGTAATTGGAGAAATAACTTGGCTTAGTAGTACTAAACAATTTTTGAAGAAACATTTGAGCAACTAAGTCATGGTGTTCCGTCGCAATTTTTTGAGTATGAAATTGTAAGATAATCTAAAGGGTTATTAAAGTTGAGACTGTTGAGAAAGAAATTGGGTCAATTGATTCTTCAATCGTTGTAACTTCCCTCCACTTTCTCTACTACTCAACCAGTGACCAGTGTTAGGTGATTTCACCTTATATATAAATCAATTCCCTCCTTTCAATGTTTCTTCAGTATGCTTGTACACATATAATTATTCTTTCAAGTATAGATATGAAGTTTGAATATAAATATAAAGATCTTGAAATTGAGATACATGCTGAAAATTTGAGATCAAATCGAAGGGCTTTATATTCTAATTTTGAATTGAAAAGCTAATATTCATGACCATGTCATGATAATTTGGTGTCATTTACACATAAAAAACTACTCAATTCAAAATGTAAATGTTGGGCCCGTGATAACTATCTAGTGTATATTATATTCTATTATATAAAAGAGTCAAGTTAAGGACGACCAGGGACAATTTTGTCGTTTTACAAATATTCTAGAATGTTTTTTTTTTATGTTATGGCATCAAGAAAATGATAATAGATTTATAATAAAAATACAACCAAATATCTTTTCTTAAATGACATGTGTATCCTAATGATGTTACATTTAATTTGGATCTAAATTTTCTATAGATTTTTTTTATTTTTTTTTCTGTGTGAAATTTTAAGTAAATTAAAAATATCTATTCAAAATGGCATTTCAGTAATATTATTTAAGGTGAATTAATAATTATATAATTAATGACTAAACTAAAAATTTAGAAGAATCCATACATATCTTTACTTTTAAAATTGACCCATAAAGATATTTTAATAATTGCGTTAAAATGAAGAATTATATTAATAACTTTTTATAAACAATAATAAATACTAAGCTTGTCTTGCATGTTTCTGGAAGTAAATTTTGAACTAACTTAAAATAAAATATGTTTGAATAGTTAATATTTTTGTTCCTAAAAATACTTACAAGAATTATTGGGAAACATATTTTAATATTTTTTACAGAATATGATCATTAAATTCGTATATTGATTATTACAATAATCTTTAAAATGATGAATCAACATTTTTATTAATTTGAAGATATATAAAATTACGTGACTAAAAGAATAAACAATGTTTGACTATTTAACAAAAAAAAAATTATATATAATAGTTTCTTATATCAAATATGATAAATTATTTGACAGAGAAAATTTGACGATAAAAAAATAATATTCAAATTCTAAGGAATATTAAAATACAAACTAAAGAAAAATGAGTAGTTAAAAAATAAAGAAAAAATAAAAATAAAAATGTCAATAGAAAAGGGCTTCAGAAATATAGAGGAGAAAAAAAATTTAAAAACAAATAATAACTTGAAAAATAAACAAGTATATTCATTATTTGTGGGTTAAGATTTAAAGTTTCTTTTACGATATGATATTTAGAGTGTAGTATAAAAAATTATTAATGTAATTTAGAATATAACATTAAGTCAATTGTTATCGTATATAGAAATAAAATTACTTTCATGATTGTTGTTATTTTTGTGGTGTTAGAAATCTATATATTAATAATTTTCAATATTAGAAAATAACATTAGCATAATTTTTATTGTATATAGAAATAAATTTGATTTCATGATTGTTTTTATTGTTGTGGAAGTTAGAAATCAAGTTTTTTTTATAAAAATACATCCAATATTAGTACCAAAATAACAAGAAGTATTCCTGTTATCGAAGATAATAATGAAATGTATCATAAAATTCACTGACAAAGCAAACTTCAAGACATTATACATAAGTTGAAGCAATAGAGATTTGAAAGGCTTTGAATCAATCTTTACGAAATGATTGATCAACGATTAGTATTTGATCATATGCAAAGCTTATGGTACAAATATTACAAAAAGAAGATGATAATATTGTAGAAAATAGACCACTTGCGAAAATATTTGAATATCCATGAACTTTTTCAAGATATCAATATTTTATGTATTCCTTAATTTCAAAATGTTTCAACTCATAATTTTCACACTCGAGAATGCCCCCTAGATGTAACGGCATCGTCGTCCTCTTTGAGGACTAAGACTAGTCTCTTAGCTTACATCATTACATTCATAGGTCAATTTTAGCGAAAAATTTAAAAGTTTTACTTGAAGGTTTACATAGACCATTGCATACACGTAGTGTATATATATATATATCGAGTATACATAGACCCTTTGTATAGGAAGATTACTTAGTAATCTACTTTTATTGCATATAATTGTATAAAATATAACATAGTCTCAAAATAGTCGTCTCATCTCATAACCATCTAATAGGAGTATATCAAATTGGTCCTAGATCATACATAAATGAAACAAGACCACATATAGATCATACAACGTTTAATATCCAAATAAAGGAAAGAAACATAAGAGTATTAATACTAAAATCAACGTCATGGCTTGATAGTGGCATCACCTCGGAAAGTAAGGATCTACCCTACTTGGATGATTAAGAAATTCAAGTCTTCTTTAATGTCGTCTCCAAAAGTCCTTCAATGATCGAACCTAAAATGTTGGGGAAAAGGAGGAAACGGGGTTAGTACACCACTTGTACTAAGTATGAGATCATATGCACACATATCATGAAAACCTGCTAAAAGGGACATTTCATTAAGTATGCAATTTAATTTGAAAACCTTTATGCACATTCAACAAAACTATACCAAATCACTTAGGCATATTCATTAAGTCATAGATATGTATATCACAAGACCAACAATATCAAAACTAGTCGATTCAACATGCATATCATGTAATTGAATACATAGTAAAGTAACTCTATCATCAAGTCATAAATAACCACAAGCATCAATGAGAGTACATTTCATCATAACCAAAGTAAGAGAATTACCCATGAACACATATCAAGTCAACAAGTGCAATGACCAAGCAAAGCCCCATAACCTTACCCAATCAAATAACTCACAAGAATCATGACCAATATCCCACTTCACATAACAAGACATTTAAGAATACATAGCATCATACTTTAACAATATAGACCAAAACATATTCATAAGCGTCACCTATCAACATATAGTATCAACAATGTGCAAGTTCACCATATACATATCACAGACCATATAAGCATATTCATACATAAGAACATCCTCCTAAGACTCCCTTCAAGGCTAACTAGCACAATGTTTAGGTAGAGTCTCATACCCCTATCTATACTAAGCTAAAACCCTTAGGTTTTCCTAGTTAGAGTTCATTCCTTTAATTCATTTTACCTTTGGGAACATCTTTCCCTAACCGACATAAACCACATGATCTAATGTGGAATCTGGTGTCATGGAACCGTACACCGAAAGAAGGCGGACTTTTTGCCAAGGTAGTATCGAAACATGAACATAGCGACTACGTGGATCCACTAGCTAGTATTCCTATGGTGGCAACATAGTTCAAGAACTAGGAGACATAGTTGGAAAAATATTTATGCTACATGAATTATAGTATCCAATCTCAAGAGTACATTAGTGATCCTAACTTTCCTATGTGGGAAGGGACACTCCTCACTCTAGCTCACTCGGTGCTATGTTAGAGTCCCTTTTTGAAATGTCTTTAATGTCTTTATTAATCATCATAACTTATTGTAGGTCATTGGGTATAACCCTTGTATAATCATCATCATAGATCAATTAGAATTGCATGAGTATAATCCTTTATTACAATTCATATAGGTGAGGTTAGCACATTAACATTTTCATATCATGATAAGACACATTGCTAAATCATTCACCATCCTTATAACATTTACATCTTAATCAAAACCTCACAAAACCATAGTCAAGACATTTCAATTCAACATCATACCACCCTATCAATCTTATACAAGGCATACTCCAATAAAAATCATAACTTAATCACAATTAACCACAATTTGAAGTAAAGGATAGGGATTACAAGACTTACGAAGTCTTATTCATAATTCATCATCAAAGTCTTACCATCAACCCCTCATTCAATCCCATTAGGGTATAAAATCATCATAATTCAATGAACAACATGATAACAAGGCTAAAAGAATCACTACATCACAATCAATACTAGTTCATAGCTTAAGACAAGATACTTAGGTCAATTCACAACATACTTCATAACCTAGATCACTTCTCAAGAACTAGCATGAAAGGACTATAATTCACCCTAATTCATTCATTATTAGTATAACAACATCATCTAGTAGTAATTCAACCAATAACCAAGTCAATTGAACCAATACAATATAATTCATATCAAGATCATCACCTAGGGTTAAGGGGTAAAGGTCATCTTCTACAAACTAGACCAAACCATCAAGATATATCATAATTAAGTTAGAATACATGTTAATATATTCATAATATGAAAAATAAATCATAAAAAATCAATTCATAACATAATTTTTGAGATTAGATGAAACCCACTTGAAAACCAACTTTAGAAATCAATTTGATGGAACCCTTTGAGGAAAGAGGTCTCAAAGGTGAAAGGAATCCCATAACTTTATAATTGATGAATATTGATGGTGAAACTTGACTCTTTGCATCCCTTAAACCCTCCCCTAGCTTTGTCTTCAATGGAGTTCTTCACTAGAGAGAGAAAGAAGAGAGAAGGAAGAGAGTTTGGGTTTGTGAGTTATGAGAGCTTAGGTTAGTTTAATGGGGTTGGGGTCTTTATATGGGGTGTTAATTAACTTAATTAGACTTCCCTTAACCCAAACTAACGACCTAACCCCTTAATTAATTAATTGGAACTAACTTAAAATGTGTAGAAAATCAGGCCCTCATAGATGAGACCTCGACCAACGGTCCGTCTATGAGTCGATGAACCTTGCCTCCTTCTGCGCTGCACATTCCTAGGTAAGTTTAGAGACTGGTCCAAATGGACCATTAGACAAAATGTCTAAGTGTTGATCTACGGATGTCATCGATGTCCCGTCGATCCACACACGCCTCGTCGCTACCCTTCGTGGGTGCACACTGCCCACACAGTCTTTGACCCCAAAATGCAAGGGTCCTCCACAAGGACCTTGGTTGGTCCTTTGGGAGTCGTACCAGGACGTTTTGACTATGAACAACTTAAACGAATATTAGACACCCTTCCACCAATTTTCATCATTTTTTTACTTTTAAAAGCTAATCAATTAGGTAAAGGCAAGCTAGCACCTCATTAAACTAATTTCTAAACGTCATGGACGTTCTTAGACATTTTGGTTTCTAGACTTAGTAAATGACTTATATTCATCAAAATGGACCTTAAAAAGTGTCTACACCTTATGAAAATTTTGTTAGGCTCTAGAACACGTCTTCGATTTTTGAAGTATAACAATAATCTAATGCAATTCAATATTTTCTTGCTGCATAGATTTTTTGGAATTCAACTTTCTCAATTGGATTGTAAGTGACGCATTTATGTCGTATGAACATTTGAAAAATAATATTAAGTAATATATTGAAGTTGTTTACTGTAAAAAAAATAGTATAAAGCATAGAAATCTCATACATTCAGAAGCTAGTTACATCCTATCCCAGAAGTCTCCTCAATTACAAAAATCTCGAATTTTTCATTTCTCTTAGATTACTAATGATATATATATATATATTACTCCATGGGTATATAAGAGGGGATATCTATGTATTCGAGAGGGGGTGGATGTATCCGAGAGTGAATAAGAATATATCCTAGAGAGGATTATGATATTTTAAATTGTGAATTTATGCAATTTTTTCTAAATAATATGTCAAATTATATTGGGTTCGTTTCTAATTTTTGGTCTATTTTTGCTACGGAGTGTTACATTATCTCCCCTTTGGGAAAATTCATCCTCAAATGAAGACTAAACTAGGTGAAATACAAACAGAGAGCTGCAAACCCCACTTCTAAACACTAAGAACTGAGTTTTTGACTGAATTTAGTTCCGAGAACATGCAAATATGCTGAAAATGCAAGTACAAACTGAGGGAACATTATTCTAAGATTGAATTTACGCATTAATGGCTGGAAAACTGAAGAAAATTTACTACCTGAAGCTGGAGTTGAATGGGAAGGAAAGAGATGAGGATATTTTACTTTCATGGATGCTTCTGCTTCACAAATAGCTCCATCTACGGACTGACTCCTCCACAAAACCTTAACTGAAATGAATTTTTAGTTTCTTAACCTTCTAACATGACGGTCAAGCATATAAACTGGTACATCCTCATAAGAAAAACTATCTATTTCCACCACACTCTCTAATGGCACTACAGAGGCTGGGTCTCCCATACACTTCTTCAAGAGTGAGATGTGGAAGATCGGATGTGCTACTGCTAAGTCTGCTGGTAACTCTAACTCATATGCCACCTTACCAACCCTTTTCATGATCTTGTAAGGTCCTATATATCTCGGGATGATCTTGCATTTATTTCCAAATCTCATCACCCCTTTTATAGGTGAGACTTTCAGAAAAACCCAATAATCAACTTGTATCTCTAGTTCCCTTCTCCTTACATTTGCATAAGATTTCTGACGACTTTGGGGTATCTTAAGTCTCTCTCTAATGACTTGCACTTTCTCCATAGCGTAAAGGATTGAATGTGGCCCTATCAAGGTTGTTTCAGCTACTTAAAACCAACCAATAAGAGATCTACATCTATGCCCATATAAAGCCTTATAAGGGGACATCTGAATGCTGGAATGGTATCTATTGTTGTAGACGAACTCAATAAGAGGAAGTTGATCATCCCAACTACCTTTGATATCTATCACATAAGATCACAACATATACTCTAAGGTCTGAATGGTACGCTTTGTCTGTCCATCCGTTTACGGATTAAATGCTCTGCTAAGGTTAACTTGAGTACTAAGACCCTTTTGAAATGACTTCCAGAAATGAGAGGTCAACTGAGGACCTTTATCTGAGATGATAGACAAAGGAACCCCATGTAACCTCAAAATCTGATTAATGTAAAGCTTAGCATAGTCCTCTGCGGAATATGTAGTCTTGACTGCTAAAAAGCGATAAGACTTAGTCATCCTATCAACTATCACCCAAATGGAGTCATGTTGTCTGCGAGTACGCGGTAACCCTGTGATGAAATCCATATTTATCAATTTCCACTTCAAAATAGGAATGTCTATATCTTGAGTCATACCTCTTGGTTTCTGATGTTCTACCTTGACTTGTTGGCAATTCGAGAACTTACTCACAAAGTCGTCTATATCTCTATTCATGCCATTCCACCAATAGACTTCCCACAGATGGTGGTATATATTAGTGGAACCTGGATGAATAAAATACCTAGAGTTATGGGCTTCTGCAAGAATGTTGTCTCAACTCTCCCACATCAAGAACACACAATCTACCGTGGTAGGCAAGTACAACATCTCCCCCTTGGGAGAAAAAATCCACTGTCTGATTGTGGATTGCACCCTTAAGTACAAGCAAGATTGGGTCATTGTCTTGCCTTTCTTTAACCTCCACTACCTAAGACAATTCTGCCCCATTCTGAACTGTTACACTGCCGTGTGGTATGCTCATAAGGAAAACTCCCAAGCGAGCAAGCCTGTGAACATCCTTCACTAGCTCGTTCCTTTCTTCATCAACATGGACTACACTATATATAGGAAATCTACTAAGAGCATCTGCTACTACATTCGCCTTACTAGGATGGTAATGCACACTTATATCAAAATACTTATGGAACTCAAGCCATCTCCTCTGGCAAAGATTTCACTCGTTCTGGGTGAACACATACTTAAGGATCTTATGGTTAGTGAACACATCAACATGAACACCATACAAGTAGTGCCTCCATATCTTGAGTGCATAAACTACTCCCGCAAGCTCGAGGTCATGAGTTAGATAGTTCTTCTTATGCACCTTAAGTTGTCTAGAAACATAAGCTTTAACCTTATCTCGATGCATCAACACACAACCTAGGCCAACTCTAGATGCATCACAATAGATCATAGAACCCTCTGAACCCTCTGGTAGAGTAAAGACAGGAGCTGTAGTCAATCTAGTTTTAAATTCTTCAAAGCATTTCTCACAATCATCTGACCATTGAAACTTGACCATATTTTGAGTCAACCTAGTCAATGGTGAGGTTGTGGATGAAAATACTTCCATGAACCTACTGAAATAACGTGCTAGACCTAAGAAACTTCTTATATCTGTAGCAGAGGTAGGTCTGGGCCATTGTTTCACTGCTTCTATTTTTTGTGAATCTACTCCGATCCCTTCG
Organism: Solanum habrochaites; assembly: GCA_027704765.1. Lineage (NCBI taxonomy): Eukaryota > Viridiplantae > Streptophyta > Magnoliopsida > Solanales > Solanaceae > Solanum > Solanum habrochaites. The sequence continues at coordinate 49,332,285 of JAKWJA010002495.1, read as the reverse complement.
GTAGATACAATGTGACCAAGAAAAGCAACCAAGTTCAACTAAAACTCACATTTGCTAAACTTAGATAATAGATGGCGATCCTTGAGAGTTTGTAGAACAATACTCAAATGACTCATGTGTTCTTCCTCATTCCTAGAGTAAATGAGGATATCATCAATGAAGACGATAACGAACAATGAGAAGTATTGTTTGAACACTCTGTTCATCAAATTTAAGAAAGCTGCAGGAGTATTGGCTAGTCCAAACGACATAACTAGAAATTCATAATGACTATACCGAGCTATGAAGGCTATTTTTAGAATGTCACTATATCTGACTCTAAGCTAATTATAACCCGATCTGAGGTATATCTTTCAGAAATGAATTGCACCCTGAAGTTGGTCAAACAAGTCATCAATCCTAGGCATGAGATACTTATTTTTGATTGTGACATTGTGCAACTGTCTATAGTCGATGCACATCCTGAAAGAATCATCTTTCTTTTTTACGAATAACACTGGTGCACCTCATAGTGAAATACTAGGTCTTATTACACCCTTATCTAGAAGGTTTTTCAAATGCTATTCCAATTCCATAAGATCAGCTGGAGCCATTCTGTAACGAGGAATAGAAATAGGATGGGTATCTAGAAGGAGATCAATTCCAAAGTTGATTTTCCTTTTAGGAGGGTCTCCGGGAAGATCTTCTAGAAATACTTCTTAAAAGTTGCAAACTACTGGAACTGAATCAAGATTTTGGGTTTTAGAGCTAGAATTCTTAACCCGAACTAGATAATAGAGATAACCCTTTGATATTATCTTTCTGGCCTTGAGATAACAAATAAATCAACCCATAGGCGCTAAGATACTACCCTTTTATTCTAAGATTGGTTCTTTTGGAAACTGAAAACGAACAATCCTAGTTTTACAATTGACTGAGGCATAACAAGAGTGTCACTAATCCATGCCTAGAATGGCATCGAAGTCTACCGTTTCTAACACTATTAGATCTACTGAGGTGAATTTCTCAGAGATTGTTATAGGGCAATTTCTGTATATCCATCTAGCAATAACTTGATCTCCAACTGGAGTAGAAACTGAGAAGAGTTCGGAGAGATTTTCTTGACTTACACGGAAGTTGACTGCTATACTGAGTTTCAAAAGACAAATTCATGTTTGTTGTCTTTCCACTAATTGAACCATATGTGAGTCACATCTTTGAGTTGGTAGGATGCAAATCTCACCTATCACTACCAATTACAGACATCCCACAAAATATTTTCTTGAACTCATCAATGAACTTCTGTGGGTCCTTTCCAACTTGCGACAATAAAAACGTAGGCAAGTTCATCCAAAAAAAATCACAAACTCTGGCTGCCACGAATCGCTCATTTCTATTAGTAGGAAATGGAACCTACTGATTGTTGTGGTTGGTTATACTTAGAGCCAAAAGGTGAATCGACGTTCTGAAACTCTGCAGTTGAACTTCCTTATATGGTACTAGAGGAACTGCATTAGCATTGCGTGCATTAGCATTCCATGCCTAAGCTCTACAAGAAGGCATGATCTTAAGCGCACAACGTTAAGTTATAATGGAATTAGATAATACCTTAGGCATGATAAGAGTAACAAGAAAATCAAGTTTTTCCCTAAAACACTTCATAGCCTCCCTCCCAATAGATGTGGTTCACTTCACACCCATGAAAAAGACTCTACTTGGTGCGGCTTTTAAGACATCCTAGGACTCTTGAACCTAGTGCTCTCAAACCAAGTTTTGTCATGCCCCAAGCTACACCTGATATGCGGACATAGAACCTAGGACCACAAGTGTTCCCAAGATAAACTTGTTTGCATGATAATGAACATACTAAAGATAATAAACTGATGCGAAAGCTAATAATGACTTATAATGAAAAGATGGGGAGATACCCATATGGTAAATCTGATATAGTATGAAGATTGATTAGTTTAATACTAGAAATACTAACATGCTACTAAGATGAAAATAACTATGTCTGAAATAAGCCTCTGACTGACTGGAAATATTGGGACAAGCCTTAACAAAATTTAGCAAAAATTGAATCTAATTGACTAAAGACTGAAATAAAACTCATGATTGTTGTCCTCGGAGAATGAGGATATATAATAGAGTTTTTTGAACTGGAGATCGAGCAATCAATCTATGCGTGATCTGGATGTTGAGAACCTGAACCTACATCATGAGAATATGAACCGGGAGTCCGAGACGGCTCAAACCAAAAGTAGGAAACTGAGCGCACGTATGCATCAAAACTTGAAAGTTACTGAGCATGTATGATAGAGTAAAACTGTAATAAAACATAACTGACAAGCATAAAAGTAAGTATAACAATTTGAACATAATATACTTAATTTTTTAGCTAATTGAATTTTATGACCAATTTATAACATACTGAAACTGAATACTGAATATACTGATAAATAGTAAATGCAGAGAGTCTGACTAAACTGTGGGAGATAATAATAAACGATAATAAAATCACATGAACTAAATGTGGAGTCTGATGTATACACCCCTCGAGAGGACCCAGTATACCTTGCCAAAGGTATAAAGTCATGTTGTTCTGATCATTAAATTGATTGCCCACAGTGGGGACTTACAACCTACTTGGCTAGTAGTTCTTGGACTATTGGGTACTCTAAACCCTAGTCCAACATAGTATTATACAACTATCAATGAATTTTATAAATTAAGTGATTATGTATGAGTTTTTGTAAATACTGGATAGCTCAAAACTGAACATGCAAACTGAGAATGCAACAATTAATCTGGTAATTATGAATTTACAACTGAGGAATGTATATTTGAAGTGTCTGAAATATCTGACCTAGCATGTGTAATTCAAAAACTGAAGAAATACAAAGCTAGGGTTCTGAAATTTTGTGATATTCTGAGCAGTAACATGATAATCTTATTTGGAACATATATTTAATAAATTTATGAAGTTCTATCAATGTTCTAGAAATCATAGGTTTAATCATGATAAGAGAATAAAAACAGACTAAAAAGTAGAAACCCAATGGGTGAAAGGAACCGACTGGTGAAATCACATACTTGGTGATGAAATCCACGAAAAAATACTTAGGTTTTGAGGTTGGAATTGCTTGAACATGTGGCGTTCTTGAACTAGAGTTTTTGAGCTTTTTCTACTCTCTTGCTTCTAATTTTCTAAGTTTTGAGTTAATGATTTGACTTAGATATGTTTTTATTATGTTTCTAGGCTTAAATTGACCAAAATCTGATAATTTAGGGTCAAAACGACACAACTTAGGGTGTAAACAAAGTGGGGAAGGACCAAAAGACCCCTGAGAAAGTTGTTGTCAGACCAAATGACGACCAGGACAGATGGTCCGTTGTTTAATCCACGTCCCGTCATTTGGTCTTTAGGTTGGGCCTGTTCGACAGACCATTACTAAAATGGTCATAACATTTTATTGGGAGGTCCGATTTTAGTAAGGTTGGTGCTATAGAAAATAATTCAATTATCTATCTGTGGGTAGGTCATGCGACACCTAATTCATTTTTTGCTAAGAGTTATGACCATTTGAAGTTGACAAATCTGCATTTCCTCTTTAACTGTCTTCTAGTTCCCACCTATGGTTTGACCTATGGGCCGTGGGTCCATTTATAGACCGTGCTGGTCATCCGTGGCTCTTGTCAGAGAGTGGGTGAAGGGGGTCTTGATCGACGGTCATGGACTATGGACCGTTGTCTGACTTACATACTTTAAGTCCGTCCGACGACCAACACTTAACAAATTTTCCTGCCCTGAGAGTTTTGGGATTTTATGATCCCATGATAGTTGTGAAGGATGGACAATGGGTCACGCTAGGTTCCGTCGATGGTCACATCAGTTGCAGCTGCAGATTTTTCTAAAAAACTTATTTTTGGTATGTTTTGTCTATGGGGTGTTAGAATAATGATGAAAAATCCATGAGTAGGTATGTATTTAATATTAGTTGAGAAGAAGTCGTCAGGAAATTTTCCAAATAGACGTGTAACACACCGAGCCTATACTTTGGGCGTGAATAACACTCGAAAACCATTGTTGGCTCAAGCTAACCCTAGGCCTGACTTACTTACTCAACAGAATAATTAAACACAAGTGATATAACTCAAGAAAAAATTAAATAAATTATATCTTAGACAAAAATGGCAAAACCAATCTTGAATGAATAAAACTGAAATAAATAAAACTAAAGAACTATAACTATCTATCTATGAAGACTCAAAAACAAATAGGGATATCTAGACATAACCCCGTTCATCCTAACAACTGAAAAATAGAAAACAAAAAATAAAAAGAGTGCTCTGGATACTATGTGGCTCACCAACTGAATCTGAGTGTGAACCTAATCAAGGAGGCATTGGATGATGATCTTGGTTACCTGCGTCTGCATCATAAGATCATGCATACCAACTAGCTCCATTACATTGAATGTACGAGTATGCAAGTTCGAATGCTACACATAACAACGGCTTGAAAATATTCTGAAAGAAACATTTACCTTGTATATTCTCAACTGATGAATACTTAACTCATGAAAAAGCAATGAAACACATGAGATATATAAAAATCTTTGTAAAATAGTAAAAGTAACTTTAATTGTTCAAGAAAATTTAATAAAAAACTCAATTTTAATCATACAATAATGTAATATAGTTTATGTGGGATATTTTCTAATCACCAATCACTTATGAACCTAATTAGTGATACTACATCACGCCCATGCTTCTAGAACATTCCTATACATTGTCAGAAGGATGCTTAACTTAGTAGATCCCTAATCCATGTTAAAAAGATCTAACTGAGTAATGTAAAATGTATGATCCTTTACTACTTATGATGACTACATGGTTTACGGAGACTTGAGTTAGTATGAACTGCATCCCCATATCAATGCTCAGTACTGCTCTCAAAATAAACTTAACTCATATGTTTTTACAAACAAATTTCTTTCTTTAGTTTGAGATAATTACTAAAAACATAGCTTAAAATCTCTATTGGAATCGGTGTCCCCTTTTCTTTCTCAAATATGAAAACATTTATATTATGTTTGTGCATACTTAATTCCCATATATTATTTTGAGAAATAAACTCAACTCTTTACTCTTTGTTTCACGCCCCGAACCTAGACTCTAGGCGAGATTGGCATTTGAAGACCATTGCTGACCCCAAGCTACCACTTGGCTTGACTTACTTGAATCAGTGGAAGATAATATGCATATTAATAAGTAGCAATATCACTTAATTGAACCAAATACTAAAATGATTGAGACTGGTTAATTGTTGAACATTAAACTTGGCCAAAAGTGTCAACCCAAGTCTTAATAATAATAAATGATAATTGAAAGACTCAAAGGACTAACATCTGACAGTCCTTTGAGTCTTAATAATAATAAATGATAATTGAAAGACTCAAAGGACTAACATCTGACAGTCTATGAAACCTCGAAAATGCTTAGATGGATATTGGGATAAAACCCCACAAAATCTTATTGAAGAAACTAAAAAACAATGAAAATAGATCCTCCAAAATGTAAGTACTCTCATAGACTGTCTCTGAATTGGTTACTGAATAAACTGTGCGCTAGAATGCTGATCCTAGTTACATGTGTCTGCATCATAAGACACTGTAGGCAACCTGATATTAGTACATTGAATATATGAGTATGCGAGCTGGAATGCTAAAACAACATATGTCTGAAAAAGATTTTGAAAGAAACACTTACCTTGACTCTTCTCAACTCATGAATACTCAACTGAACTCATTTCATTATGAAGCAATTTAAAACAAGTGCAATATATCAAATTTGTTTAAAAACATGATGTCAATCTGTGTATATAATAAGGATACAACATAAATCTAAAATAAATGTGAAAATACAATAAATTGATGCATATAAAATACAAAATTTTTTGTGGGAGTTTCTCTAACCAACAACCGTAACATATGAGCTACAGTCACAATGCATCGATCAACCTCACGCTGCTCGCACATCCTGTAACCAGTCAAAGGTATAGAACCTCAACTAGAATGTGGATTCAATAGTGTATTGTGTAATGGATTCATCGAAAAAGTATGACCCTTTTTACCATGGTGGCTACATAGTGTTATGGATATGTAGTTATCAGAACTCATGCTCGTCCCTAATTTGGTGCGTAATAATACTCCCAAAATATACTAGATCTTATGTTTTAAAAACACACTTCTTCTGTTATTTGAGATTAGTGCTAAAAAACATAGCTCAAATGCTGTTATAAATCTCGATTTCCTTTCTTTCTTTATTTGGAAAACTATTACTCTTTTATGAAAATTAGCCCGACAGCTATTTGGAAATCTTAATTCTATTTATATTTAAAAGTTAAAATAGTTTAAAGTTCTTTTAGAATACATAGTCTCCATATAATTATTTGAAGAAAGAACTTCAAAATTTCATCACTGAACTCAAAACATAAGTCCTAAAACAAAGTTAAAACGTTTGTGAAAGACTTTCGATTACTATAAGAACCGATCTTAACTTTACTCTTGACTGAACTTGACTTGACTATTAATGTATGTTGACATGACATGAGAAAAGAGCGAAAGTAAAAATATGAAGATGGGCTCGCGAAGTGGAGGCATAATCCAATTTGATTTAAAAACCGTCTTTTAAGGCAAACCACATCGTGTGAGCTCACTGATGCGAAACGTAATTTTTCAAAATTAGGGACCAGGTCCGTGCTATGCCACCATTTTCGAATTTTGCTCGTCGAAATTTCTTCTTTATTTTAATCCCCTAATTTACCAAAACTCTGTTCTTTTTATTAAATTATTTTTATATACCGATGTTCATCAAATGTATCTAAGAACCTAACTCGAAACGACCATATAATGCGAAGAAACGTGCTCAAAAACTTCCCAACTCATTCAAATTAAAGCATAATGTATGAATTCTAGAATAGTTATAAGGATCATCAATATTAAAACTCTATTAGGATGGAACCAACTAAAATTATAATGCTTGGAACGTGGGGGAACGATCCCAATGTCTAGACAGCCTCACACACGTGGTAGAAGTAAAACCTTGGCAAAAAGACCAACTTTCTTGATCGATCTCGATGAACATTCCATTTTCTTCTTATTTTAAACTCATAAAAATAGATGAAAATAATAGGTTAATGAAAATACTAAAATACACCTTAAAATTCCAAATTGGACATTTCATTAACCTAACAACCAACCTTCCAAAGGGCATAACTCACTCATACGAACTCGGAAGCACACAAACTTTGAGGCATTGATAGGATCATTCCAAGAAATATTCAACCATATATGGAACAACACCCAAATTATACTAAGCTAGGAATTATGCCTGATGGAGTTTACAAAAGACTTAACTTTAACTTACTTACAATTTTCCAGATTTAGACAAATATATTCCCATAATAATTATTCAGATTTTAAACATCCTTATAGTTCTATCTAGTTGCGAGTTGTTAAAATATCTTACCTTTGGGAACATTTGTCCTCTAATAAGATTTACTCTTACTAATATAAGTGGTGTAACATCAAGTTCAAACATCCCAAAAGCAATTGCAAACAAAGAACATGCACACTCCTAATTTAGATAGTACTTAGAGAAAAATTTGTACCTTGTCCTCTTAAGCTTCCCAAGTAGCTTATTCAATGAATTGGCTCCTCCAAAGGACCTTGAATGATTCTACCTCTTTTCTTCTCAACTTGCGAAATTAACGATCAAGAATTTGAGCAAGAATCCCCCCATCAGACAAGCTATCCTTGATCCCAATATTTTCATTTGAAATGAATAATGAAGGATCACTCATGACTTCTTCAATATAGAGATGTGAAACACCGGATGAACCACTACTAATTCCAATGCTAGTTCCAACTCATAAATTACATTACCAGTCCTCTTGTGTATGCGATGAGGTACTATATACCTTAATACAAAACCTCATAACACTCTTCATGGGTGAAAAATTCATATATATCCAATCCTCTATTTTGAATTATAACGCCGATATCCAAACATCATTGTAGGATTTTTTATGACTCTGAGCTATTTTCTACATTTCTTGGATCACTTTCCCCTTTTATATAGCTTCGTGAGCTATACATGCTTCTATAAATCCTACTTCGCCAACTACAAATCATTCCAATAGGATATCTCCATCTTCTTCCATAAAGATCTTCACAATGAGGCATTTGGATGCTAGAGTGATAACTATTGTTGTAATAAACCTCAATGAGAGGTAGGTGATAATATCAATTCCCTTTGAAATCAATAGCAGCCCTAAGTGGATCTTCTAATGTATTAATATTGCGCTCTTCTTCCCTATCAGTCTGAGTATCAAGGGAAAAACTTAAGTTCACCTTTTAACAAAAGACTTCTGAAAAAATTTCAAGAGTTGTGAAGTAAATTGTGCAGCTTTCTCCGAAATAATGGATACTAACACTCATGAAGTCTTACCATATCCTTAATATATAACTTGTCATAATCTTATGCTGAATAGGTAGTCTTAATGGAAAGGAAATGGGTTGATTTTGTCTTCTTTCAACAATCATAAAAATATAATATTGTTGTTTGCGAGACCTTCGCAAACCTATGATGAAGTCCATATTTATCATCTCCCACTTTTACTCTATAAGTTCAATATTCTGTGCCAAACCACTGTGCCTTCGGTGCTCTACTTTCAATTGCTTGCAATTTGGACACTTACCAACAAATTTTGCGAAGCCTTTCTTTATGCTATTCCACCAAAGCACTTCACTCAAATCGCGATACATCTTTGTAGGACTAGTATCAATGGAATATCTTGAGCTATTAGATTCCTCTACGATCCTATTTTGAACTCCATCCACCATATTGACACACAATCTACCTTGAAATCTCAATAAATAATCTCCTTCTTGTTCAAAAGCTAACACTTTTTTTTATTTTGAAAAATTGCCTTTAACTCAAGAAAATGGGATCTAGGTACTATTTTTCTTTAACTTCTGACACTATCGGTGATTCAACCTCATTCATCACCACTATTCCTTATTATGTGGAATCCATAAGTTTGACTCCTAAGTTTGCATATGTACATCTTTTTCTAAGTCTCTCTTTTCTTCCTCAACATGGGAGAGACTAGTCATAGACAACAAGCTTAATGAATCTACAACCACATTATCCTTACCTTGATGGTAAATAATACCTATGTCATAAAAATAATGAGGCCATATCTTCAAAGAGAATCTACATCAGCCAATTCTAAGTCATAGGTTAGGTGGTTTTTCTCATAACTTTTCAACTGTCTATAGGCATAAGATATTGTTTTGTCATTCTGCATTATAACAAAACTTAAGCTAACTGTAGATGCATCAAAATACACCTTAAAACCTTGAATGGCCTCTGATAAAGTTAAAATGGGTCACTATTCAACCTCTTATTTAATTCCTTAATGTTTTAATCACAAGTTTCAAATTATTACAACTTTATCGATTTCTAAGTCAACTTAATCAAAGGGGATGAAATAGATGAAAAACCCTCTACAAACCTTCTATAACAGCCAGCTAAACCCAAAAAAATCTTTATCAATTGGAGAAGTGGGTCTAGGCTAATTCTTCACTACTTGGAGTTTTTGAGTATCAGCTCCAAGTCCATCACCAGATAATATATGACCCAAGAATGCCACAGGCTCAATCCCAAACTCACATTTGGAGAAGATGGCGTACAACTTTTTATCTTTCAATGTCTGAAGAACTATTCAAAGATGACTAGCATAATGTTCTTCATTCTTTCATTAATTTGCATGTCATCAATGAATACAATAAGAAACATATTTAAATAAGGTTTATAGACTCTATTCATAAGGTCCATAAACGTTGCTGGTGCATTAGTCAAACAAGAGGATATGACCAAAAACTCATAGTGACCATATCATGTTCTAAAAGTTGTCTTTAAAACATCAAATTCCCTTACTCTTAATTGATGGTAGCCTGATCTGAGGTCAATTTATGAGAAAAAAGAAGCATCCTGAAGCTGATAGAAAAGATCATCAATCCTATGAAGAGGATACTTGTTGCTGATGGTAGCCTTATTCAACTGAGGGTAGTCTATACATATCCTAAGGGAACTATCCTTCTTCCTCAAAATTTAGACGGAGAACCTCAATGTGCGACACTTGGTCGAATAAATCCTTTATCTAATAGATCCTTCAACTTCTCTTTTAACTCTTTCAATTTTTCTGGTGCCTATGCATATGGAGGAATAGATATAAGAAGATATATATCGAAGTCTATATCATTATCAAGACGGACTCTTGCATGATCATTTGTAAAGACTTGTGGTAACTATTTTACTTCTGGAAGTGACTAAATAAAAGTACCTTCACACTTAAGTTATTAACTCAGACCAAGTGATAGAAATACTCATTAGAAACTAAATTCCTTGCCTTAAGGTATGAAATGAACTTATCCTTGGGCACCACTGAACTGCTTTTCAAATTGAAGATTTGCTCATCTAGAAACAAAAAATTGGCTATTGGAGTTTTATAATCAATTGAGGAATAAAAGGGAAAACACAAATCACATCAAAATCTACCATTTGTAACTCAATTAAATCAGTGTGGTACTATTATGATTGACAAAAATATAACACTCATGATAGACTCTCTCTTTTAGAATGGACTGACCATTAAGTTTAGAAACACTGAATGATTAACTAAGTTGCTATGGAATAACATCAAAGTTCGTAGCAACATATGGAGTAACGAAATATAGACTCTCTGTTTGATATAGCAAGACATAAACAATAAAGTCAAAGATAATAATACCAGTGACAATATCTGGCAAATATTGTTGATTTTGGAGACTAATAATCGCGTATAGGCATTTTTCTTCTCCGCTAGTAACAGAAGTAGCTCTTCTAGGTGCATCTCTATCTGGTGGAGCAATAGAAGAAGAATGGGCTCTATTGCCCCCATTACCATTTCCTTGATTATTCTTTTGACAATCTCATATGAAATTCCAAATCTAACAACACTTGAAACAACTAGTGGAGCCCTCAGGACGAATACCAAAGTGGATCCTACCACACTTACTGCATGCAGGAGGATTACTACCCATTTGCCCCACACTAATTTGTAACTAGGAATTTTTAGATATAGAATTCCGAAAATAGTACTCACCCTTGTGACCCTTGTTCTTAGGTGCAGGTGCACTTACAGATGATGGATCAGGTCTCTTTTATTTTAGATGGAAAGAGGACCAGTTGTAACTACTCTTGCTATACCCGGACTCATTCCCTATCTTAGGCATATTTTTATTGAACTACTTTCTATTTATCCACTTCTCTTCCCCTACTTGCTGCAATAGACCATCAACCTCAAAATGTCCATGTCCCCAATAGGCATTGATGCCGGACAATCTACTTCATAGATGGCCCGACCCAACAACAAACAAGATCATTCTACTCTTTATGTCCTTAATTATCTACAAAGCATAACGTGATATTTTTGTGAACTTCAACTCATATTCATGACACTTAGAGAATCCTTCTTATTTGTGAGTAACTCACGTACTTTGTCCACTTTCAGCTCATGGGAAAAGAAACATTCCAATAAAGACTTTTCCAAACATGCCCAACTTGCAGAAGACACATATTCTGCTCTACCTTCCTTCCATTGGTCAAAATAAGTCCTAACAACATTATTCACTTGATATTCAATTAGCTCAACTCGTTAAGTTTAGAAATATGCATCACCTCTATTACCTTTTTCATTTCCTCGGTTAATTTATATGGATCGTCAATAGTGCTCAAACTAGTGAAACTTAGGGAATTCATTCTTAAGTACTCATGAATCCTCAATGTGTCAGCCTCTTCTTGTCAATCTACTTTTTTTTAACAAACCTAGTTAGTAACAACTTGACTTAGTATCCTAATTGCCTCTCGAAACTCAGCATTAGTAACTTCTCATTGCGGTTTATGTTCAGGTGCATTTGAAAACTCTTGTGTAGCAACTGCTTTCGAGAGATATTAGAACTTGACAAGAAACCTGATTTCATAGTAGCGACATTTAAAAGAGATTAGAGAAAGGCATACTAATTTTAATCTAGTTGATGGATTAGGTTCATAACGAATAATTTAGTAAAGGATGTACATCTTGCCCATTTAAAATTTGTGTAAGGTGAAAATTTAGATGACACAAAATCTTAACTTATGACGAAAAACCCTCCCAAAATTTCTAAGCCTTACATGCATATATTATCCTCACACTTAAAATAACAAAAACATTACCAACTTCCGTATAACAAAATTAGTTGGTTCTTGCTTCACACAAACTTTCAAAACATATAATAAATTAGTATATTACAAGACTTGTGTTTACAAACCCCAAAAAGATAAAAATGTATAAACATATTTAATACAACCCATGGTGACATGACCAAATAAGCCCTCCAAATCTCATGTAAATTTATAACCCGTAGATCATGTACAAGTCCCAAGCTTTATACAAAATATATATGCCTATATGCAAGTGTGATTTTCCTTAAGGCTTTCAAAATCTCCATCATTAATGGTCAACTTGAAGCGTCCTATCAAACATTCCCTACAACAGAAACGATTATCGCTAAGCATATATCTTAGTGGTGAAAAGTTATAGGTCCGAAGCCATCAGATTCACCAAGTTATCAATGTCAAGTCAAGGGCAGCATAATTGAAACAGAATCAACAAATTAAGTACGCAATATACAAAGAGTATCAAATTGGATATTTAAAGCTACAAATATAAATAATACTCATAGCACCAACCACGAGCTGGTATCAAGAAGGGTTGACGCCCTGTATTAAGAAGGTTTAAAGCCCAATAATCAAGAGAATCAAGAACCATATTAAAACTGGATTTCTAGTTCATACCTTGTCATATACAGGGAGCACCCCTAGATGTAAACATCGTTGTTGTCCTCATCAAGTACTAAGACTATCCTTTTAGATTACATCATTACATTTATAGGTTGAAAACGTGGAAAATTTTAAACTTTTCCTCTATATATCATGAGGTTTACATAGACCTCTTGTATACTCATAATATAGTCGTATCGAGTATATATAGACCCTTCGTACAAGAAGATTACATAGTCTTTTACTTTTACTACTCACACACACATACATATATAAGATGCAAATTAGTCTTAAGACCAGATATCTCATTTCATAACCATCTAAAACAAGAGTATATTAGTTGGGCATATCCCATACATCAATGTAATAAAGACATATATAGGCTATACAATCTTTAGTACTTAAATGAAAAGGAAAGAACTAGAAGTCTTATTACTAGAACAACATAAATAGCTTGATAGTGGCATTTCCCTCGGAATGTGAGGACCTACCCTACTTGGATGAGTGAGAATTTGACGTCTTCCTTCAAAATCATTTCAAAATTCCTTCAACAACCGTAACCTAAAAAGTTTGGGAAAAAAGAGAAAATGGGGTTAGTACATCACTTGTATTAAATATGATACCAAATGCATATACATCATAGAAATCATTCTAAAAAAGGGCATTTCATGAAAGCATGCTAAGTGTTTACTTTAGAAAAGCATTATGCACACACAATAATCAGTACAAGTTATTAATGCATATTTATTAAGTCAAGACCATGTTCATCACAAGACCAACCATACTAATTCTAGCCAAGTCAATCATGCATACCAACATGCTTGAACATAAAATCAAGAAAACTTTATCATCAATTTATAACCTCAACAATTATGTATAAGAGTTCATAACCACTTAATCAAAGAAAGACAATTACTCATGAACCCTCATTAAGTCAACTAGTGCAATGACTAAGAAAATCCCCATAGCCTTACTCAATTAAGTAAACCCAACAAGTACTATAACGAATGTCCAACTTCACATATCATATCATTAAGAGAACATAAAATCATACTTTAGCAATAGAGACCAAACATATATTCATAAGTGAATTCACCATCATATGGTGCCATCAACATGTAAGATCATCATATACATATCATGTACACTTATAATCATATACATACAGAAGAACAACCCCCTAAGGCTTCCCGCAAGGCAAACTAGTGCAAGGCATAGGTATAGTCCCATACCCCTACTTAAGCTAAGTCAAACTTCTTAAGTCATCCTAGTTGGTTTATACTTCATTACTTCACTTTAGTTTAGGGAACACTTCCCTTAACCGACATAGACCACAATATATAAATGTTGAATCCGGTGATGTAAAACCTTACCTCGATGGAAGGTGGTTTACCGGACAAAGTAGAACTGAACATAAACGTAGCTTTCTAGGTGGATCCACTAGCTTGTCTTTTTGTGGGGGAAACATAGTTATGGAACTAGGAGATAAGTATGAACTCTCTACATTCCACATGGACCTTGGAGCCTCATCTCACTAGAGTCCATAGGATGAGTATCCCTCATAGGGGAGTGAATACCTCATGTGAAACTATAGGGTGAATCTTCCTCTACAGGATTTCAACACCACCCATTGTCTAGTTCTCTCGGTTCTAAGCCAACGTCCATTTTGAAATGTCTTTAAGTCATACTTTATTTTCAAAACATATTTTAGTTCATAGGGTCTATCCCTTTTATAATCATCATCATCATATTTTAGTAAGAATTGCATAAGTATTTTCCTTTCTTTACAATTCGTAGATGTGAAGTAAGCACATTTACATAATCATATCATGATAAGGCACATTAGTAAGTTACACCATCCTTATTAAATTTACATCTTAGTCAATACCTCACAAACCATTGTCAAGACATTTCAATTCAACATCATACAAACACTATCAATCCTAATATAAGTATACTTTAATACAACATAATCACTTAATCACCAGTAACCACAATTTATGTATAGAGTTGAGATAATAAGACTTATTCGAAATCTTCTTCACAATACCATCATAAAGGTCGTACCATAAATCATTCTCAATTCAACACAAAAATTGGTGTAATATAATCACAACATATTAATAAACATAATAACAACACCAATTGAATCTCTATGCAACAATTCATCACTAGTTCATATCCTAGAATTTGAGACTTAGATCAAGTTCATAATCTACCTCATAATCTAGGTAAATTACTGAAGAACTAGCATAATTGGATTAAAATATATCACAATAAACTAATTATTAGCATGATAACAACATAGGTTAGTAATTCAACCATTAACAAAGCCAATTGAGTCAATACTATACAATTCAATTCAAGATCACACCCTATGGTTAAGGGGATTACATCATCTTCTACAATTGAGACCAATACATAAAAAATTTGCGTAATTAAGCCATAATACATGTTATTCTACTCATCATAACAAAAAATAATCATAAACAAAGCAATTTACTAGATCAAATTCGTATTGAAAGAAAACCCACTCGAGTTTATCTTTTTGAGTTCAATTTGAAGGAACCCTTTGATAAAAGAGATCCAAAAGGTGAATTGAATCCCATAAATTGTTGATTGATGAAGTTTTGTGGAGAAATTTTACTTTTATCAGTCCTATAACCCTCTTGAACTTGACTTCTATGGTGTTCTTCTACTTGGGAGAGAGAAATGGGAGAAGGAAGAGTAATTTGGTTTTGGGAGGCTTAACTTAGTTTAATAAGGTTATAGTCTTTATATAGGTCATTAAACAACTTAATTAAGCCTCCCTATGCCCCTAAATAATTAATTAACAACCTAATTAATTAATTTAGTCAACTTAAAAATGTGCATCAAAACAGTGTACTCATAGACGAAGCACGACTGATGTCCCATTATAAAATGACAGCCAAGGGACCAACTGTCCTCTTGGTCCGTCTTTTTTGACTGAGGCTATACAAAATAGGATTCGTAGGAATTTTACTAAGTTACCATTAACTCCTTATTGATTGGACCACGAGCCGTTACTTGCAACCTTCATTTGACACTCCTGTTTGGCAGCTTTTGCCAAATTGCGAGGGTCCTTCTCAATGACCCTTTTGTTGGTCCTTCTAAGGACCCTTTTGTTGCTCCTTGGGGAGTCGTACCTAGATGTTTCAAATATAAAATAACTCTTATACGTGTTGGAGATCTTACCACCAAATTTCATCACTTTTTGAATCTTAAGACTTAGTCAAATATGCCAAGACACACTAGCACCTCTTTGAACTAGTTTTTGAACGTCATGGGCGTTCATTGATGTTTTGATTGGTAAACATCCTAAATGAATTTTACAAACTATTTTGGACATTAAAATAGTGATAAAAGATAAAACCCTTAGACACTCATATTAGGCTCTAGAATACGTCCAAGACATTTGGAGTATTACATACTTAAAATGGACAACTACCATATTAAAGACAAACTAAAAATCCATAGTCAAGATTAATAATAAATAGAATAAAGAGGAATGCCAATTGTGACAAAGTCACAGTCAGAAGAAGCACAAGGTCATAAAAATAGTGCCAAGTGATCAAACAATCCATATAAGTGGGCGTGTTACACAACAGTCTTTAACGTCTTAAATGACAATAACAAGACAACAAAAGTTACAAGAGGTAACCAAGGTACCAAGATAATATTTCAGCTACACCAACAGGTAAAAATAGTACAAGTATAAGTTTATACACAAAGCACAGTACTTTAGACAAGAAACAGTCCAACACTACTTCAATAGTTCAAACTGTAGACCAGCCAAAAAATGAAGGTCCTCAACTTGTTCACGAGTATATAAAACCTTAAAAGTAAAATTAAATATTTCCGTTAATTCCTAGCAGCTCAATTTTTTTTTATGTAAAACTGGATTATCATCACAAGTAAGCCTAGCATGTACAAATACGACTAAGCACCCAAACCAATAATTTTCTCCAACAAAAACACTTCATGTCGCAACATAGATTTTAAATAGGAAGTCAAAATAATTGACTTTACAACCTTCATAAAAGATCTATAAAAATCTCCAAAGCTTGCAAATAATCAGGAATCGCCACAAAATACGTTTTGTACAAAAAAATACAATCAAAACACTAACAATATAACATAGAGGATTAATAATTTAAAAATTTGGACATAATTTTTCATCTGTTGCGTTCCATATTTATAAATAAGAACACAAAACTAGGGTTTAACATAAAGATATGAGTTCTATGTATGTACATTAGTTTTCCAAAACATATGGGGGCTATTACGTGACTGATCCCGCTCTATCTGACATATCGTAAGTAGGGGTTCTACTTAGAATGGCTTTATTCCATCGTAGTTTGCCAAACATATCGAGATCCATAAGAACGACCAGGTGGTCGAAATCGTGATAATACGGATACAGTTGAATAAAAACTAAGGGGTATTTTGAGGACAACATCAATCTGTGACTGAGATATCGACATTGATTAACCGAACCTATAGCAATGACGCTCTCCTTGCCCGCCCCATCCGCTTTTAGTCAGCTAACCAAGAATCACAAAAATTTTCCCTTTCATCCGTCCCTTCTGAGATTGGTTTTCCCTCCGCTTTACACGTCTTTTCCCTGCCTGTTCAAGGCACCTTTGTATGAAAGTAAGTAAAGATATGGACTGGGTTCTCACTCTAAGCCATTACCAGTAATTTGAAAACACGATAGACATCTAGCGCATTCACTCATTTTTTCTTTCTGATAGGCCAACTCAAAGAGGGAAATGCAAGGGGCGTTAGCGGTCTTTTTTGCCTCGCCTGCTACTTTGAAGAGAGAGACGCTGTCATTCTTCGCTTTGTTGGAGAATCATCTTCACATGAATAGGCTCTTCCTTAGGCCATCAAGGAGGAAGCATCGACTTTTTTCCACTCGAAAGGTTGGGCATTCATTACTACGTATATATTTACCAGCATCT
This sequence comes from Solanum habrochaites, assembly GCA_027704765.1. Lineage (NCBI taxonomy): Eukaryota > Viridiplantae > Streptophyta > Magnoliopsida > Solanales > Solanaceae > Solanum > Solanum habrochaites. Next base: position 49,314,391 of record JAKWJA010002495.1, on the reverse strand, counting down.
CCGCTTTCCCTGCTCTGATATAAGTTGAAATTCTCAAAGTTGAGAGTAAAGTATAAGTAAAATGTCAGAGACTGCCTCCTCTTCTAGGGTCACTCTCTTCATTTATTCAATGCCTTGGAAGAAGAGGTGCGACAAACAAAGAGAGCACTTGGCATTGGCTCATTTCATGCTACGATTTATACACTATAAACTATATTTTATAGAACGAGATATCCATGAAATACCAAAAACTACACAACATAGAAATATATTTCATCGCATACCAAGAGGGAGTGTGTGTGTGTGTGTGTCGGATTCAAGCCAAAAGGAGTTAGTTTTTCACTTTATTTTGAAGAAATTTTTTTAGGTAATGTTCTAAATTTTTTATACATCAAATTAAACGAAAATTACAAGAGGAGATGAAGTTATATAGCTACCAAAGTGATCCTTGTCACCTTGACAAATGTTACCAAAAGGGGCTCCCCAATAAATAGTTGGATGCCCAAAAAACATAAATATATACCTATATTTATATCCCTTGTACCCAAACTTCCAATGTGTATGTCAATATAATTAGAAAATTACGCAAAAGCTCCCATCCAATACATTAAATTATGATAACAATTATGTTAAGTAAGGTTGCAAGTATCGCAAAATTTAAAGTCCCCAAAATAAGAATAAAACATATTATAGTAATTAAACAATGATGTATGGCAAAAAGAATCTTGGTATAATATTTCAGGGGTGTTACAACTCTCTCCCTTTAAAGAAATTTCATCTCGAAATCTACCTTAGACTAGTTTCTAAATAAGTGTGGATCTAGGTTCTTCATTATACTTCAAGTCATGATTAATCTCAATAGATTCAATTGGAAGAACATGAGATGGATCAAAACGATATCTTTGAGGAATGAATCATGGAAAATATGGTGGATATTGTTCAACTTTGGTGGTAAAGACAATTTATATGCAACAGGTCAGACCCTTTCAAGTATCTCATAAGGTCCTATAAATCGAGGACTAAGTTTCCCTTTATGGCCAAATCTCATAATCTTTTTCCATCAAGACACTTTTGAGAATAATTTATGTACAACTTCATATTTAATGTCACGCCTTTTTAAATCAATGTTCAATTTTGTTTATCTGTAAAAATCTTCAAACGATCCTTGATATTATTCACCTTGTCCTTTGATTGTTGCACTATTTAAGGACAAATAAGCTTTCTTTAACCAATTTTACTCCAACAAAGAGGGGTCCAAATTTTTTTCCGTATAAGGCTTCATAGGGAAGTATTTCTATACTTGATATGCAGCTATTATTTGAAGAAAATTCTCTAAAAGCCAAGTGTTTGTCCTAACTACCCTTAAACTACATAATGCAAGCTCGAAGCATATCTTCCAAAATTTGTATCACTATTTTTGAGTGGCCATCTGTTTGAGAATGGAACAAAGTGCTAAATTTCAACTTAGTACCCAAATCTTCTAACAAGCTACCACAAAATCTAGATGCAAATGTTTGGTCTCGTTCAGATACAATAGACACGCGGATCCCATGTAGTCTTACGGTCTCATTAATGTACAACTCGACTAAATGCTCAAGTGATAAATCCATTCTAATTGCTAAGAAGTGAGCATTGTTGGTTAGCCTGTCAATGATCACCCATATTCCATCATGATTTCTTTGAGTGCGAGGAAGTACGAAAACAAAGTCCATACTTATTCTCTCCCACTTTCATTACGGTATCGACAAGGGCTGTAGTAAACACACATGGACTTGATGTTGTGCCTTTACTTGTTGACAATCCAAAAATTTTGAAATGAACTCCGCAATGTTTCTCTTCATACCATTCCACCAAAGAAGTTTGTGTTTCTTTCAATATTTCTCTCCTAAATTTGTCATTATTAGGGACACATAATCTTTTTTGATAAAGTAAGACACCATCCTTTGTTAGTGAAAAATAAAGTTTTTCATTGTTTTGGACTACTCTAATAAATTGTACAAGTTCCTTGTCTAACTTTTGTGCTTCCATCACCTTTTCAAGTAATATTTTATTTACTTACAAATTAGCAATAAACAAACTATTTGAATTAGTTGTAAAATAAACATTCAAGGATCTTAACTCAAGGAGCAATGCCAAATGAGTCAAACAAATGCTTGAAGGATTTTCGACTTAGGGCATCGACAACTACATTAGTTTTACCTCGATGATAATCAATCGTGCAGTCATAATCCTTGATGAGTTCAAGACATTTACGTTGTATTAGGGTCAGCAAGGATTTGAGAGTTTCAATGCTCTTTTTACATTTTTTATCCCAAATAAACTTTACTTATTTCTACAAGACTTTAGTCAAAAGGGAGGAAATAACGGAGAAGCCTTTCACAAATTATCTATAGTATCCTTCTAAGACCAAGAAACTTCTTACCTTAGTTAGAATTTTGGAAGATCCCCATTCAAAAACTCCTTGGATCTTACTAGGATCAATCTTCACAATCTTTACTTGGTAGGACATGTCTTATAAAAGACACTTCTTCAAGAAAAAATTCACACTTAAAAAGTTTAGCATAAAGTTCTTTTATCGTTCAAAATCTGCTTAACAGTCTGACGATGTTTATCATGGTCTTCACTACTTCTGAAAAATATTTAAATATCATCTATAAGAACAACCACAAACAAATCAATATAATACTTGAACACTCGATTCATTATATCTATGAATACCACAAGAGAATTTGTCAATCCGAATGGCATCACAACCAATTAATAATGACCATATCGAGTTCAAAAGTAGGTTTAGGAATATCATTCTCTCTAACATGCAGTTAGTCATATCCAAAACTTAAATCAATCTTTGAGAATAATTTAGCACTATTCGGTTGGTCAAATAAATCATCAATCCTAGGTAGTACCTATTTATTCTTTATTGTTATTATGTTCAATTGTCTGTAGTCAATACAAAGACTAAGAGTTTCATCTTTGTTCTTTAAAAATAAAACATGGGCTTCATAAGGAGAACCACTAGGTCGAATAACGCCTTTCTCAGGAAGTTCATGCAATTGAGATTTCAATTCTCTTAATTATTCTGGAGCCATTCTATAAGTAGTGATGGAAATAGGGGTAGATCTAGGTTTATGATCGATTGGAAATTCAACCTCTCTTTCCAGGAGATATCCAGTATGGTTTTCTGGGAAGACTTCTAGAAAATCACATACATCAGGTATCTCCCTAAGAAAAGGAATCTTCAACTATGTGATCAAGGTATGCCTACACCTTGACGCATCAAGTTTCTTGCAAAGGCTGCAGAAATAATAATAGATGTCAATGATCTATCACCTTGTACAATGATATGTTAATAGTAGGATCTTTTAAAGTCACATGTTTTGACCTAATATGTATGACTCATTATATTTATTAATCCAATCCATCTCGATAATAACATCAAAATCCGTGAAGGGCATTTCAATCAAATCAACAGGGAAGAATGCATTTTTAATCATGAAAGGACAATCATGATAAATTCCTTAAAACACAACCTCATATCCCAATGGAATTTCAACAAGCACATCATGATTAAATCTCATGGATTTCACATTATGAGGAAGAAAAAATGATGAACAAATATAGGAATGTATAGAACGAATATCAAAGTGTTAACACACACAAGCAAAATAAGTGAAATTTACCGACAACCACATCTTGTCCATCTTTATCAGTCCTCTTTCTCATTCCATGAGAGCCTGTAGTAACCCTTTGTCCACTAGCTTGATTAGCTTCACTTGTACATGCTTATTGGGTGCTCTTAAGTCTTGCACCTTTATTAGTTTGAGGATGATTAACAGAAGGCTTATGAGATGAACCTTTAGTTCTCAAGGAAGGAGCATTATTAGGATTAGGAAAGTCCTTCACTTTATGATCGAAGATTCCATAATTAAAAAGTGCACCAGAGTCTCTCTTGCAAGTACTAAGTGATTCTCTCCACATTATGGACGAGTGGGAACTCGAGGATTACCTTGACTATAATTTAAAGTTGAAGTTGTAGAAAAATCGGATTTGTTTTGCTTTTGTTGAGCTTGTTTGTTATCATTACTAGCCTTAGAATCATCAAAGCTTCCAGTTTTTGATGGACCTCCAAAATTTTATCTAGGTTTTCGGAATCCATTTTAATTTATTATTAGCTTCTTCTTTATCAAGTCGTTCCCAAGTAAAATAATCAGGCAATAACTTACAAAAGCTCTCATGTTTCAGGATCGCCACATTCTTCCTAATGTAATCATTTATGTGATCTTCAAATTTTTCTGCACTTATCTTTTTCCGAATTAATAATACTTCCAGCATAACATCAGAGCCTTAGAAACTTTTGTTCATATTCAGCAATAGACACACCTTGTTTCCTTACATTCAAAAACTCCTATTTCTTTGAATTACAATAAGAATTTGGTACATATTTCATACGGGAATTCTAAGTAAGAATAGGAGGTTATACCTTGGCATTCGCAACACTTATCAACCAATTATAATCATCCTTTTTGTAATAGTGAAATAGCATATTTAAATTTCTCAACCTCTAAAAACTCCTACTGCTCAAATACCCTCTTCATGCGATCAAACCATTGTTTAACATTAGTAGAATAAATAGTGCCTTTAAACTCCACTCCACCCATTTTCCTCATTTTCTCAAAGTTAATCTTGTTGGGATCATGCATCTATTAAACCATGTGGTCCAAGAATTCAACAATTTGTTGAAAAGGAGGAGTCATGGCTTTAGTACCATGACTCATGTAAGGATATGAACCAACTCTTACATGATGATGGTTTCCCACTTCAGACCCACTAGAATGGGGAACATACTCATTAGAGATATGTTCTCTAATCCTTTCCAGTGCATGAGGTTAGGAAACAGATGTACCCGAAACTTCACGAGAAGGTTCCATAGGTTGGTCAAAAGAAGAGGCCATAACCTAATTCCTTCAAAAGGGAAGAACACATTGGATTAAGGACATTTGCAAGATGCATGTGCACTCTACAATGCAATAAGAATATGGAATACAATGTAAGTGAACATTAACTTTAAATCGAACCTTTTTGAAAACAAATAACTATACAAGTAATTCACAACAAAAGTCCAAGAATAATAAACCTATACTCTAATACCAACAGTTGTAGCGACCGCTTCCAAGAGATACTAGAACTTGACAATAACATAATTTAATACTAGCAAAATTTAAAGAGAATAACAAAGGGCATACAAATTTTAATCTATTTGAGGGATTAGGTTCATAACTCACAATTTAGTTAAGGATATACATCCTGCCCATTTAAATATTTATTTAAGGTCAAAATTGATAAGACACAAAATTTTAACTTAAGACGAAACCCTCACAAAATTTTTAAGCAATTAACTGTCGAACTTAACATGCACATATTATCGTCACACTTAAGAAGGAAATAACAAGAATAATACCAACTTCCGTGTAGAAAAATCAGTCGGTTCATGCTTCACACAAACTTTCAAAAATATAGTAAATTAGTATATTAGAAGACTAGGGTTTACACACACCAAAAAGATAAAAACGTATAGCCATACTCATTACAACTCATGGTTACTGACCAACTCAACCCTCGATCTCATGTAAATATACATCACATAGATCTTGTAAAAGTTCCAAGGTTTAAACAAAATATATATGCCTTTTTTAAAGTGTGATTTTCCTAAGTCTTTCAAATCTTCATCTTCAATGGCCAACTTTAAGCGCCCTCTCAAAAATTCCCTATGATAGAAACAACTATCGCTGAACATATAGCTTAGTGGTGTAAAAATATATATCGGAGCCCTAAGATTCACCAAGTTATCAGTTTGGATCAAGGGCAGAATAATTGAAATAGAATCAGCAAATCAAGCAAACAATATACAAAGAATATTAAGTTGGATATTTAAATCTCTAAATGTTCATGACACTAATATAACCATTTTCAAAGTGGTTCAATAACAAGTCTCGCCGAATATATACATGATGTCATCACACCAATCACGGGAAGGTATAAAAAAAAATTGATGCCCTGTATCAAGAAGGTTCAAAGCCTAGTAATCAAAAGAGCCAAGAACCATATTAAAAATTGCTTTCTAGTTCGTACCTAAAATTGATAACTCCAATACTAAAGACAAACTAATAATCGAGAATCAAGATGGAAAATGATCCGAATCAAGGGGCATGCCAATAGTGACAAATTCATAGCAACAATAAAGAAAAGGTCCCAATAAAAGTGCAAAGTTGTCAAACAATCCGTACAATTGGACGAGTTACACGAGAGTCTTTAACATCGTAAATAACAAAACGACAATACTAAGTGACAATAGGTAACCAAGGTACCAAGATAATATTTAGTATATACCAGAATGTAAAAATAGTATAACTACAGGTTTATACACAAAGTTAAGTTTTTTAGACAAGAAACAATACAACACCACTTCAAGAGTTCAAACTGTAGACCAAAAAATATATGAAGGTCCTAAACTTGTTCACGAGTATATACAACCTTAAAAATATAATTAACTTCCTTAATTCATATAGTTTCAAAATTTATATATAAAAAGGATTATAATCACAAGTAAGCCTATCCTGCAAAAATACAACTAAGCTCCCAAAACTTTTATTCTGTCAAACAAAAAAAATTCATGTCGCAACTTAGATTTTAAACAGAAAATGAAAAAACTAAACTTTATATGATTCATAAAATATGTAGGTACATCTCTTAAGCTTTCAAAAAGATATTATTGAAACACTAAGAGTTTAACAGATAGGATTTCTAATTCCTTAATCTGCACAAAATTTGTCATATGTTGCGTCCCATATTTTGAATTCATAACTCAAAGATATAATATTAAATAAATTCTAGGTATGTGAATTAGATTTCCAAAACATATTTATAAACTATAAAAAAACTTCTATAGAACGAGATATATATGAAATACCAAACACCACATAACATAGAAATAGATTTCAGCACTTACCAAGATGGTGTATGTCTGTCGGGGTCTAGAAAAAAGGATCTAATTTTTCACTTTATTTTGAAGAAAAACTTGTTAGGTATTTTCTAAGTTTCCTATATATCAATTGAACGAAAATCACAAGAGGAGGTGAAAATATATAGCTACAAAAGTGATCCTTGTCACCTTGACAGATGTCACCAAAAGGGGTTGCCCAAACAAATAGTTTGCTGCCCAAAAAGCATACATATATACATATATTTTTATACATTATACCCATACTTACAATGTTTATATAAATATAATTAGAAAATTACGCAAATACCGTCATCCAATACTTTAAATTACGATAACACTTAGGTTATGCAAAGTTGCAGGAATCGCAAAATTTCAAGTCCCTAAAATATGAAAAAAATGTACAATAGTAATTAAACAATGATATATGCATATAAGAATCTTGGTCTAGTATTTTAGAGGTTTTAAAATATGAAAGAAGTTAATGAATTCCTAAATTCAACAGCCTTATAATTACAGATGTGGCGCACTTCAAACTTATAACTAGGACTCTACAAACATGATTTCATGGACTCCCTATGCATGATGAAGTTTGTGCTCTAACAGAGCTAAATACTAAAATAACTGAGAATTCTTAAAGGTTAAACATTCAACTCGGCCAAAAGTGACAATCCAAGTCTTAACAATAAGAAATGACAATGGAAAGACTCAAAGGACTAACATTTGACTATATTTAAAGCCTCTAAAAACACTGGGATAGATGTTTGAATAAACCCCAAAACATCCTAATGGACTAACAAGAAATCAATTAACATAGATCTTATGAAACGTAAGGAGGCTCACCGAATGATATTGAACTTCTAAATAGATCGACGTTACACTAGAATGTCGATACTAGTTACCTGTGTTTGCATCATAAGACGATGCATGCTAACTAACATAGATCTTTATTTTTCTTCTCAAATTCACCGTAATTCGTTTCTTTTTTCTTAAATTAACTTTAGATAAAAATACATGAAAATGTACCTAAGAACCTAGCTCGAAATGATCCTTTAATGCGATGTAAGAAACTCAAAAACATCCCAACTCAATCAAATTCAAGTACAATATATGAATTCAAGAATAGATATCAAGATCATCAATAATTAAAATTCTTTAAAATTAAACCAAAATGAAATTAATATGATTGGTACATGGGATATCAATCTCAACATCATGAGAGCCTCACATACCTAGTAAAAGTAAACCTTTGGCGAAAACACCATCTTTCTTGATTGATTTTGATGAACTTGTCCTTTTCTCCTTCTTCTTTTCTCATCCCTTTCTCCTTATCCCTAGGGTGAAATTCCAAATTCTAAACATACTATAATATGATTATACTCATATTGAACTCCTTAAAACGGATTAAAAAAATAGGGCAAGGAAAAGACTAAAATAACCCTTAAAATTCCAAATTGGATAATTCCTTAATTAAATAACCCAACTTCCAAAAAACATAACTCAATCATACGAATTCACAATCATGCAAACTTCACGCCGTTAAAATGATAATTCCAAGATCTCTCCAACCTTATATGGAACTATACTAACTCATATTGAATAAAGTTTACCAAAACCCCAACTTTAACTCGCTTACAATTTTCCAGATTTACAAAAATACTTTAGAAATATAACTATTTAAGATTTTATATTTCCTTGTAGTTCTTTCTAGTTGCGAAATGTTACACTTTACTAATTAAATTGATAATTAACTCTTAAAACAATTTTCAAATGATTTTTAATGACTTTTGAAAACTTGATAAACTTTTTCTTTGACTTACTTCTTAACTTCTAGACTTTACTCTTAACTTCTCCTTACTTAGTTCTTAACTTTCCTTTAATTGTATTACAAATTCAAGGTTCACGATCTCGTGTTTATTGATAGTTAAATGATGTTTAGATTTACCATAGAGTGTTGAAAAAACTATATAATATACGTACATTGCTATGGAATAAGTACTAGAAGGTAGGGAACAAATGGGAAGAACACGCATCCTTGGCGATCTGAGACGCATGGGGCGCTAGCCCTCAAAGTTAAGAGGTATTGTTGGGTGCTCTGGATGAAGGATAACTCTAGAGACCCTTTTGGCGCGTGATACACTCAAACTATACTTCCATTAATAAGTATAAGCGGTCATATCAAATAAAGAACCCAATTTTTAGGTTGTGGTCATTCCTACAAGGAAAATGATTTAGACTTAACTTTAATCTACGATTATGTATACTTAGTCAAGTCCTTTATGGAAACAGTTAATTAATGGGGGGATTTTTGTAACACTAAAATTCTCAATTGTTTCTAAGTAAAGCAAGTACCAAGGTTCAAACATTAGTTTTGATCAAGTGATGAGAAAAACTAGGGTGTAAGTGTTCCCCACAGGTTCATTACTCGGTAATCCTAGCTATAACTATTCTTTCCTAGTGTCTTGCATGCAAAGTGATAAGTTAGGTATCTCTAATTCCTTGGTCCAACAACTAATGAATTTGACCCGTACCTTGGTCAGGGTAGGTGTGTTTACTTTACTAAACCTTACCTTTTACATATTAAACATCATATCCAATGTATGGCTAAGCTACTTCTTCGCACCAATTTAAACAATCCTATTAGATAGTGTATATTAAATATATGTTGATACTTCTTTTCCTATTACCTACCCCCTTGGTCCAGAAAGTAGAGATAGTGTAAGTCCTAACGCGTGCACTCGTTAAAAAGACTTCTAAACGAATGAATTATCTATAAATGCAAGATCCTATTATAGAATTAGTTACCCATGCCTAGAAATACACAATTTATGGTTGTTAAACAAAATTTCATGTACTTATTTTTACAAGTATAAATAAACCACCTGAATTAGCAAAAATATCTTGAGAATTAATTCCGGAAAATTGAAATAATTCCCAAAATCCAAAGTTAAACTTCCAAGAACAAAAGTATGAAAAATAATAAAAAGTCTAACCCCAAAAACTAGGTATTTAGACCTATTTATAATAATAATATCCTAAATTAAAAGAAGTTCTAAATACGGAAAGTCTATCCATAAACGCGCCTTAAATAGATGACTCCACTTACGGTCCATCGATGGAACGACGGACCGTCGACTGCTTCCATCTATTCATAATTAGAATATTCTTCAGCCTTCATCCTAGCATCTTATCTTATCCAATCGATGTACAAACATCATGGTCTGTCGATGCATTCGTCGTTCCATACTTAGTTATTCTTCAACTTTGGATAGTGGACTCATCTCTGATTTGATCGACGACTTGCCAGGACAGTCCGTCGACCAGTTGATGGACCATTGAATATTCTGTAGCCCAACACTTATTTATAATTCCGTGAGTTGCTTCCAGATGCTTGGACCTCCAGTCAACGTCCACCACCTACGGACCGTCGATGAAACAACGTGGGGCACCTTTTCTGCACAATCTTTTGCATTTCTATTTTGAACGACTTTCCTGCAAAAGATATAAAAACAATTCAAAGTATTACAAAAAATCCCTAGACACACACTAAACTTAAGGAAAATGCATTGAAAGTATCGTGAAACCATGGTACATCAACACTCTCAACTTAAATTCGTTGTTCGTCCATAAGCTAGGCATTATGACTCACCATAACACCTTTGTACAAAAGAATCCTCATTTAAAATTTCACAATCATATGACTATCAATCCTGACTATTTTCATTAATTTTGTTAATGGTATTACACTTAGGGTCACTAGACTCATTCATGTGGATAAGACCATAACACCGACTCACCACACACCGACACCTCTCCTCTTTTATCTCTCACCAAGGTACCAACTATCTAGTATTGCCATTTCACTAAGCAATTTCAAATTTGAGTATAAAATTAATTTTCAACACTCACTCTCAGAACAAATTCACACCCAATTGATACTTGTCGCCATAGGCTTTCCTTATTTTCACTTCTTTCAGTTCGCCATATTAGACTATTAGGATGATGATAGGACTTTCTTGGCTTGAAGTGTAGGCTCAGAGTCAGGTATGGTACATATGGATTAATTTTAGTGACTTGCTGCCCTCCTTGATATTACGTCTAAGATCCTACCTCTTTCATTGCCTATTATGTCATATTCTTCCTTTTCTTGTATTCTTTGCATTGTTTTTCTCCTTTGTTTCTCCTTTTGTGCAAAGGACTCTTCTTTTATCTTTTATTTTTATTTTCTTTCAAAATTTTCAATTGATTTCAACTTTTATTGAGTCGCTTTTATTCTTCACTATTTCTTTTCTTTTTCCTTTCACATTAATCCCTTCAACGCCATTTTTCAAAACGTTACTCATAATATCGACCCTCAACTCATGGCTACATAATGTCCATGTTTGGGTCACGGCCAAGACGAGATTGGTGTCTGCATTAGCCAGCTTCAACTTATATTTTTCCATAAGTTGAGATGAACATGTCTAATGAGGGACCACGGACAACACATTATACCTAGAAAAAGATGAGTAACGTACAAAATAAAAGTCCATTGTAAGCTCAAAATATTTGGATAAAAAAAGGATTAATTTCTTTCGGTTTTGTTTTACATAGTCTAAAAAAGATATTTTGAACAAGGGCCTATGATATTTTCCTAATTTCTAACTCAAATTACTTTTGTAGGACTAACCGAGCAAGTTCTAGCTAGGTACCAACAATGGACTATTCAACTTTCCTCACACTCTCTTAATACCTCATTATCCTACCACATTATTGGACACCTTGTTAGAGTTTTAGATTGAGGGTTATGTAATGGTGTATATCTATGTCATGCCTAGAGACAACACATTCAACGTTAACTATACCGAATCATGCAAGCATATTCTTTAGAGCGGGATATCATTGATTTAGCCATCATGTTTCAAATTTAACATTCATACTTTGCACAAGGTACTAAACATGTCGGATCAACAAAAAAAAAATCTCTTGGGGCAAAAACACAGGCAAGAAAACCCCCAGAAGAGGATCGTGACTTGGGTTACTCAGACTTCACCCTACCACTCACTTTCAGTTTACCCCACCCCCAACAAGAAATCATGCAATGGTCCCCAATGCATAAAAAATATATAGCAAGGTGGTAGGTGATGCAAACCTGAGGCAAAAAGCATCGACGATCAACAAGATGGCGAGTCTGGTATCCCTTATCCCGCTCTATCAATAGTAGGGATAACCTCACTAGTGTCCGCAACAATGTCAGCATCCTAAGTAGTGCTCGTATCAACATCCTCAAGCCTAGAGCTAGACTCCCCAGCAGCTCACTCATGAGCCGTAATCTGCCAGGCCTCTTCATCTATTAATGATGCTATCTCGAAGCATCCATCTTAGTGTGCTCCTTCGTCCTATATTGAGCTTCTGAACTTTCTCTGGACTTGTTCCTCTTTGCACGATCACGAGGTAAGGGCGGTGGAGAAGTAGAGGTAGTGAACAATGCAGCAAACACCATATCCTCAGCACGCTTTGGAGGTTGGCCTTAGGCTTGGTCACCCGCACATCCAAAATAACATCCACATCAGCCCTCAAACTCGCATCAACAACCTGGAGAGTCTTCAAATGAATAGTGGGGGCTGCAGCTGCGACAACCCTCAACTCAAACACATCGAGGCACTGGTGGACCGCCAGAATCTTCCTCTCTGTCTACTGGGCAATCTTCTTCTCAATTCGATCCATAGACTCGACAATGGACTTTTGCATCCAAGGATGGATATGATGTAGCAATGTGTCAATCTGGGAGTCTAGCTTCTGGACCTTAGCAATCGGGACAAGTGCTGCTACTGGTGTAGATTTGGAGGAACTCGGTGCTCCATTAGTTCCCGGGGCAGACTCAACAAGGGTGGTGTTTGTAGGCTCTTAAGAAGCATGACTATACCTTTGGGATTTCTTTACCGTATCTAAGAGGTTGTCACCCAATAGTTGCACCTCTACAGGGGCACCTTATTTGGTGCTGGATCACTAGACTCATCCCTGATGAGATCGATGTCCACTGTCCCAGTAAGAGTCTGGAGAACATCAATGTACCATATGGGTACTCCAACAGCCCTCACAACTCAAATATAATATAGGAAAAGGTCTAGGTTGTCGAGGCCTTAAAATCCCTCTCATGGATGATCACCAACAACATCCTCGAAAAATCAACCTCAAACCCCGTAACCATAGTAGCAACCAAGACCGCTCTATCCTACGTAAGTATGTAGTTAGTAACTACAGGGATAAGTAGTGGTGGACCAAGAGACAGATGAACTTTTTAGCAAATATGAGGTTGGCCTTCTTGATAAGGCCTCTGGGGTCCAGCACCCACTCTGCACACATAGATATGTTGGGCAATCCACATCTTGGTGGTCTTTCTCACAGCCTTGTCTCGCTGGAAATTCCCTTATTAATAAATTCAACCTATAGTCGAACTAAGGTGGTTGTGAGGACCCTATTGGCATCAATATCAACACCGTATAAGAAACGATGAATGATCGGCAAAGCGATATCCACCCGGTGGCCACGGTCTCGAACATAGGTAAGTGGCTCCTATTTTGCGGGATTAGACCGCCTATCAAAAGAAGCCCTGAGAGTCGCTACATAAGAAGCAAAGAACTCCCGTACCAACTCCTTAGTGTAGCGTCCGATAGTCCTAGCCATCCACTCAAGCTAATGGCGTGTGAAGAGGGCATATATACAAGGGACAATGTATAAACTCTCTGTAACAACCCGCCGCTCCACTGACAGGGTGCGAGTCTTGAGCCCCTTGCCATTGAGCACCTTGGTATCCCTGTATATTTAGTGCTACCCCTCTACGCACCACCAGTTAGGATGATAAATAACCAGTGAAGGATCCTCATGTAGGGGTGACAGAGGATCCTTCAAACTCTTGGCCTCATCATAAAAGGCAGGGTAGGAAGGTTCATCTGGAAAAGTGGCACCCTCTTAACTGGAACCTGAGGGTGTGGCATCATTCGACCCTGTATAGTGGGCCGACTCATCACTACAAGCCTTCTCAGAGCCAGACATTCTTTAGAACCCGAGGAAGACCAAGACGGTGTGTCAGTTAGTGTGCGTTGCTCATCAGTCTGGTGTGCAATGACTATGCCGGATGCCACCTTCTTGGATGTGCCCTGACTGGTCCTAGCAGAAGCTGTGAGTGTCTGGATGCCTGGTGGCAAGTATTCTGGATCAAGCTCATCGTCCGATGAGCCAATCACTATTCAGCGTGGAGGTGGCACGAACTTTCATCATCCTCTGAAATATACTAAATCCGTTTTTGGGGACATTGGTACCTGCAAGGGGGATTTAATTGATTCATGGTAATCATACTAAACACACAAGGGAAGCAAAAACAAAATTCAGAACAAAAAGGTAAAGTGAAGTGCAGAGCTGCAAAACAGAATGATAGGAACTATCGACGGTACGTCGATATGGTGCGTCGATGAATCAACGATCCGTTAATAGGGTTAGACAGTAGACACTTTGAACATTTTAGAAGTTACAAGTCCATAATACTGGAAGTCAGAATCGACGGAGGTAAAGAACGACCCGTCAATGAAACGATGGACCGTAGTCCACTTCGTCGTTGGACACTTTGAAAAATTCAGAATGCAATAGAAATAAGGGTGTTAGTTAGAAACGACGGACGTGCAGGACGACCCGTCGATCAATTGACGGACGGTAGTTCACTTCCATTGGTGGACACTTAGTAAAATTCAAAAGGATATAGGGAACATAGTTTCAGATAGAAACGACCGACGTGCAGAATTGCTGATCGATTAATCGATGAAATTTAGTCCATTTCCTTAAATCAAGAGTTAAACAAACACAGGGTTCAAATATCGACAAACCCCATCGACGGTCCGTTAGTTGACCGACGGTTCGTAGATATGGCCTCGTACTGTCAATAAGAGAAAGTTTTATGAACATCCCTTTGCACCCCACACATAAAAAATTTAAAGCACATCAAGACACCCAATTTTCAATATCAATCTACCAACAACTTCGTTATTCTTAGGGATTTGATTATTCTAATTTTGATCTTAGATTGTAAGAGATTACAAAGCCCTAAGTTGGAAAATGATAAATGAATAACATGCAGAGTTCATATTGGCAGTTAGCACCCCCAACACATTCACTTTCCATCACCTAAGGGATAGGGTACCTAATTTTAACAAGTTAATCATGATATTTTGTCCCGAAGTCGAGACCCACATAAAATTTTCATTATTTTTGCTTGCAAATGAACGAGAATTCATTAAGTGGATAAGAATGGAATACATGTACCCTGTAGCGGAGTGAATGTGAAGAGGAACTTTTTAATAACAACACCAACCTCACCTTCGAACACCGACCGGAAGAATGAATGAAAATGATGGGAATTTGGGAGAGAAGGGTTTGGGAACTGAGGGATTTTGGAGAAGATGGGAAATCAGAAGGGAATTACGGTGGAATTAATGTTGGAGTGAGTGGGGGAGTAAGGGAATTAAGGGATTGAAACAATTGGGGAGAATTTGAAAAGGTGAGGGTAACTTAAAGGGTGTGCTTCTTAATATATAACCGGTCGGGTCGGGTCGGGTCATGAGTTCTAGTGAACTAACGATTCCCCGTCGATGGACCGTAAGTCAATCGACTGTCCGTAAATTGCTCCGTTGAATTTTCCCTAACTTAGACAAAATTAAAAATCATACCTGGGATCCTCGGACTCCATCGACGGTCTGTCGATGGGACGATGATCCGTTAATTTATCCGTAGATCAGTCCACCAGAAAAATTTATGCCAATTTCTTTGGGTTTAGTCAATACACATTGAGCACCCAATAAGCCATTCTTTTTGTATTTTCTTGAAACTATTTAGACAAGGACCCTAGACTACTCTATAGAAAACACTCAAAAAGAAAATCAAATAAAATCTACACATGACATTAAGTAAAATCTGAAATAATGCAACTATTGCTATAAGGTCAAGAAAAGTCTACTATAGGCTTCAGGATATATATTGGGTTGCCTTTTAATCATAGCTTGTTTTAACGTCGCGGCATGACACAAGACTCTTGATTACTCAGACTTTACCAAAATGGTATGCCTCAACCACTTCATTCGCATTTTCCGCATGCTCTAGGTAGATTTTGATTCTTTGCACATTGACATTGAACCTTGAAACCTTCTTGTTCTCCAACTCAACCGCACCATGAGGGAAAACTTGAGTGATCAAGAATGGACCAGTACATTTGGACTTGAGTTTGACCGGAAGCAAATGCAACGTAGAGTTCAACAAAAGTACTAGATTCTTAATCACAAATTCATGCTTTTCAATCTTTTGGTCATGGTACTTCTACATCTTTTCTTTGTAGACGGCTGAGCTTTCATATTCCTTTAAGTAAAACTCATCAAGCTCATTTAACCTATTTAATCTTTTTTCAGCTCCTTCATTCCAATCCATCTTCAGGTGCTTCATCGTCCATATGCCTTTATGCTCTAAATCAACCGGCAAGTGACAAGCCTTACCATATTCAAGTTGGTATGGGGATATAACTATGAGAGTCTTTTATCCTGTCCGGTAGGCCCAAAGAGCATCATCAAGAATCCTTGACGAATCCATTCTACTAGCCTTCACTGAATTCACCTGAATTTATTTGATTTCTTTGTTTGACACCTCAACATGCCACTAGTCTTAGGATGTTAAGGAGTGGCTACATTGTGGCGACCCCATAATTTTCCAATAACCCTTTGAATAACTTGATGCAAAAGTGGGATCCACCATCACTAATAATGGTCCTAGGGGTGCCAAATCAAGAAAATATATTCTTTTTCAAGAAAGCGGTGACACTTTTCCCTTCATTCTTTGCAAGTGCTACGGCTTCGACCCATTTGGACACGTAATCCGTTTCTACAAAAATGTAACTCATTCCATGAGAACTCACAAAAGGGACCATAAAGTCAATGCCCCACATATCAAACAACTCAATTACAAGAATGGGATTTAAAGGAAGCTCTTGCCTTCTAGAAATGCCTCCATCTCTTTGGCAACTATCACATGCCTTGGCGAACTCATAAGCATCTTAGTGGATGCTTGGGTAATAGCATCCACATTGAAAGATTTTATGAGCAGTACGGATACCACTATGATGCTCACCCAGAGGAAAGGAGTGGCATGCCACCAAAACACTCAATATCTCAACTTCCGGTGCACATCGACGAATAAGACCATCAGCACAACTCCTATAAAAATATGGATTATCCCAAAGAACTTTTTCACATCATGTATGAACTTTTCCTTTGATAAAAGGACAAGTCCGATGGAACTATATCACTAGCCAAGTAATTCGCAAAATCAGCGAATCATGGAATCAAGTCATGAGAAGTGGAAAAAACATGCTCATCTGGGAAAGTATCATAAATTTCAGCCTTTTCACCCAACTCTTGCATGGCATCGTTCCTCTAATCGGGACAAGTGATCAACAACTTATTTTCGCTCTCTTTGTATCTTTTACTTCAAAATCAAAATCTTGCAACAATAATACCCATATATTCAACCTTGGATTCACATCGTTCTTTGCCATCAAATATCTCAATGTAGAATGATCAGTACTCACTATGACTCTCGTGCCAAGCAAATAAAAGTGAATTTCTCAAAATGAAAAAACCACTGCAAGGAGCTCTTTTTCAATCACAACAAAGTTCTTTTGAGCTTTATTAAGGGCCTTATTGGCATAATAAATAAGGTGAAGAATTTTATGTCTTATTTTCCCCAAAACTACACCAAGAGAAACGCCACTAGCATCACACATCACCTCAAATGACTTACTCCAACTCGGGGAAATAATAATGGGCGCAGACACCAACTTCTCCTTCAATTCACTAAATGCCTTCATACAAGATTCATGAAAATAAAATTTACACTCTTTCTCAAGTAACTTGCACAGAAGATTTGTAATTTTTGAAAAATCCTTGATCAACCTCTAGTAGAAGCTCGCATGCCCAAGAAAAACCTTCACACCTTTTACAAAGATGGGTGGAGGGAGTCTCTCTATCACCTCAACATTGGCTCGATCGACCTCTCTACCCTTATCTGAGATGCGATGACCCAATACAGTACCCTCTTTAACCATGAATTGACATTTCTCCCAATTTAGTACAAGGTTGCAATCTTCAGCCTTTAAAGAACCTCGGTCAACTGACTCAAACAACGCTCAAAGAAGTCGCCAACCACTGAAAAATCATCCATAGAAATCTTAATAGAGTCTTCCACCATACTAGAGAATATCGACATAATACATTTATGAAAAGTAGCTGGTGCATTACACAACCCAAACGACATCCTCTTAAATGCAAAAGTTTCATAAGGACAAGTAAAAGTGGTTTTCTCTTGATCTTCCACTGCAATAGAGATCTGGTTATAACCCGAATAATCATCAAGAAAATAGTACCACCCCTTTCCTACAAGCCTATCAAACTTATGATTAGAGAAGGGCATCGGAAAATGGTCCTTCTCAGCCTATGCATTTAACTTCCGGTAATCTATACAAACCCTCTATCCGATCACCGGCCTCATCGGAACAAGTACATTCTTCTCATTTGGGACCACAATTATTCCCCCTTTTTGGGAACACACTGAATAAGACAAACCCAACTACTATCGGCAATCAAATATATGCCTCCGACATCTAACCACTTAATAATATCCTTCTTCACTACCTCTTGCATAGGTTGATTTAACTTTCTTTGACGCTCCATATTGGCCTATGATCAGGCATGAGTTGGATTTTGTGTGAACAAATAACGGGTGTAATCCTATTAATGTTCACAATAGTCCAACTAATGGCTCGCTTGATCCTCCTTAACACCTCTACAATACACTCCACTTGCTCCACATTCAAATCCGATGCAATGATTACTCGCAAAGTGTCATCTTTCCACAAAAAAACATACCCCAGATGAGGTGGTAGAGCCTTAAGCTTCTATTGTGGGGCCTCCTCAATTGATTATTTCACCGGTTGAGACTTGTTATGCTTCATATCTAACTCCAACTTCATTGATTTGAATCAAACATCACCTCGATCAAGTTCCACAACCAATGACCCATACTCTTCAATACAATCACTCTAAAAATTCATGATCACTACCGCTAGTGCCTCAACACCAAGATGCTCTTCTATTTGTACCTCAGACGAACTCTCAACCCTGAAGGATATCACAGATACCGATTGGAGGTCACCGCACTGTCTCATTGACCTACAAATGTTGAAAGTTGCTTCATCATTGTTTAACTGAAACCTTATATGCCATTTTTCCATGTCAACCAATGAACGACGGTAGAAAGGAATGGCCTCCCAAGAATAATGGTTGCCTCAAAATCCACCTCACAATAAAGAATCAAAAAATCAGACAAAAATATGAGTGAATTCACCTTTACTAACACATCATGGAGTATCCCAATAGGCCTTTTCATCGTTCAATTAGCCATCAGTAACAACATCACAATGGGCTTTGGGTCACCTAAACCCAACTTCTTGTAAATAGAGAGAGGAATAAGATTTATTCTTGCCCTAATATCATAGAGTTCTTTAGAAAATAGTAACAACCCCATTGTAAATGGAATAATGAAAGCACCCGGATGTTCTTTCTTTTGCACAAGAGACTTGTAGCAATAGCACTGCAATATTGCATCCTCGTAATTCTAAAAGCTAACTGATCTCTTCTTAGTGACCATATCTTTCATAAACTTGGCATAAGCAGGCATTTGTTCAAGGGCTTCTATCAAAGGGACATTAATGGAAATCTATTTCAATATAGTATTAAAACACCGGTATTTACCATGCTCAATCTTTTTGACCAATCTCTGCGTTAATGGTGCTTGTGTTCTAGGAATGGGGGTCACTTCTTGGGGTATCTCATCTTCTTTCCCCGACTTGTCAACTAACTCACCACTACCTCATCACCCCTTGTCATCTAGTTTTCTACGCCAGACGACATAGGTTGATCAATGGTTTGTTTACCACCTCGGGTAGTGATTGTCATACAATGTCCATTATTTTTTGGATTTTGGTGGTCTTGCTAGGAAGGTTACCCGGTTTGCGTGGTTTCGTAGAAGAAGACAATTGGGACATTTGCAACTCAAGATTTTTGATTGAGATCACATGTGCATCCACTTATTTCTCAATATTCGGTAAATCACCTCTCAACTCTTTGGCGTGATCAATGCTAGCATCAAACTTCCTCATCATCTTCTTCAACATATCCTCAACTCGCGCCGTAGTACCTCCACCATCCTTAGGAGAAACTTCCCAATTTTGAGGTGGGACATAGGGCCCACTCCGATCGTTTCGGTTACCATAGTTACTCCAATTGAAGTTATTGTTGCGGTTGTAGTTTCCATCTCGAACATAGTGACCCTCTTGGTTGTAATTCCCATAGTTTTGACCTTAGTTTCCTTGCCTTGGTGCCAATTCTCCTGATTGGATCCTTGTGCGTTTGGTCGAAAAACCCCCGTATTCTTATTCATTGCATAAGAATCTTCCTCATAGTAAGATTCATCTATAGGCGGTGGTGTCTTAGTAAAATAATTCACCACATTCGCTTTCTCTGCACACCCAACAACATGTTTTAATACAAACCCAAGCTCAGTCCTAATCTAAGACATTTCTTCACGAATCTCATCTGCGGACGGGTTGTGTATAACTTACACTGCAAAGGTGTTTCTCCCATTGTCCGACTTCCTAGTTCTCCAAGCCTTGTTGTTTTGGGAGATTTTCTCCAACTTTGCCGCGGTATCTTCATAGTGCACTCAACATAAGAACCACCCACAATCGTATCAAGCACCGCCCTCTTGTTATCATCTTGTCCCCTACAGAAGTACTCTTTCAACGATTCATCATCAATGCGGTGGTTTGGGACATTTCTCACAAATTTGGTGAACCTATCCCAAAAACTAGTTACCGATTCCTCGGTAATGCCACAAAGTTATTCTGCTCTATCTTTGTGGTTGAGCTTTTCCGACACTGGATAGTATCATGCTAGGAAGAGATCCCTCTACTGCTCCCATGTATAGATTGATTGGGAAACTTAGTAAACAAAATTCCGGCCTCTCCTGTCAGTGAGAGAAGGAACACCCTTAACCCGATGACATCCATGTCTAAGTCTGTCCTCCCTAAAAAAATCTTGCACACCGACCTCAGTTTGGAGATGTGAGCATGTGGATCCTCAGAAGGTAGCCCTGAATATAAAACTCTAGCGGTGAGAATTTGTATCAAGCTACTAGTTACAACGAATGAATGACCATGTGCTAGAGGAGGTAGAACAAGATGTTCATCCGAGTCGGTGATGTTGACATTTCCCCTATAATACTCTTGATGGCGTGGGGCAGGAGGTTGCCTCCTCATCGCGCCCTAACAAGGATTTTCCACCAGCACTTGGTTATCAGCATCAACCGGTGGAGGAGGTTGACGGTTCATCCTATCACTAACATGAGCAAGATTGCGTGGATTGTTCATTCTACGGAGTGTACTGTTCAGTTCTGGATCAAATGGAAGCATTGTTTCTCCTCGACTAAGTGTACTTTACATACACTACAAATAGACCTGAAAAACACAAAAACAAAGGAAAAAAGTAAAATTTAAGAAATTATTGACTAATATTTTGTAATTGCGCTTAAAGTTAATCTAAAATTTTATAATTGCCAAAATTTCATACACTCAAATTATACTTCCGTAAAGAAGTATAAGTGGCCTTATCAAGTAAAGAACCCAATTGTTAGGTTGGGGTCGTTCCCACGAGGAAAATGGTTTAGAATTAATTTTGATCTATGATATGTCTATTTAGTCAAGACCTTTTCTAAACTAGTTAATTAAAGAGGGAATTTTTGTAAATGTTCAATTTTTTTTAAGTAAAGCAAGTACCAAGGTTAAAACATTAGTTTTTATCAAGTGATGATAAAAACTAGGGTTTACGTGTTTCCCATAGGTTCATAACTCGTTAATCCTAGCTATAACAATTCTTTCCTAGTTTGTTGAATGCAAAGCTATAGGTTAGGTATCTCTAATTCCTTGGTACGGAAACTAAAGAATTTCGCCCGTACCTTTGTCCGGCTACGTGTGTTTACTTCATTATACCTTACCTTTTACCTCATATTAAGTATCATACTCAATGTATGGCTAAGTTACTACTTCGCAACAATTGAAACAAGCTTATTAGATAGTGTATACTAAATCTATGTTGATAAATCTTTTCCTATTAATTAACCCCTTGGTCCGACAAATAGAGATAGGGAAAGTCTTAATTCGTGTACTCGTTACACGACTTCTAAATTAAAGAATTATCAATACATGCAAGATCCTATTCTAGAATGGCATCTACTTTTACCTTGTTAATTACCCATGGTTCCCAAAACACTTGTCGTGGATTTAGTAACCCATGCCTAGAAATACACAATTCATGGTGTTTAAACAGTAATTCATGTACTTACTTTTAAAAGTATAAAGAAAATCAAGAAATACCACTTGAATTAGAAAAAATATCTTGAGTATTGATTTTGGAAAATTTAAATAATTTCAAAATTCTTAAGATAGACTTCTAAGAACAAAAGTATGAAAAATATAAAAAAGTCTAACCCAAATACGAGGTATTTATACCTATTTCTAATAATAATGTCCTAAATTAAAAGGAGTTCTAAATAAGGAAAGTCTGTACAAAAACACGTCATCAATCAATGACTCCAGTAACGGTTCATCGATGGAACAACGGACCATCGAGTGCCTCCGTCGTTCCATACTTAGCATCTTCTTCAGTCTTCATCTTGGCATCTTCTCTTATCTAACCTAAGAACTAACAACATGGTCCGTCCATACCTCCGTCATTCCATACTTAGTTTTACTTTAACTTCGGTCACTAGGAGTCATCTCTAATATGATTGACAACTTGCAAGCACAATACATTTATCAGTAAATGGACCATCGACTCTTTTGTATCCCCACACTTGGTAAGTATTCCCAGAGTTTCTTCCAGATGCCTGGACCTCCATTTGACAACCACCACCTACGGACCGTTGATGGCTTTGTTGTTCACCTCTTTTGCACAATCTTATGAAATTCTGTTTTGGACAAATTTCCCGCAAAGCACATATAAAAACCATTAAAAATACCACAAAAGGCCTAATTTACACATTAAATTTAGCAAAAAATCTTTGAAAGTACCGTGAAATCATGGTATATAAGGGCGCGATGCCCCTCCCCGATCCTCGGGTGCTTGACAACTTTTCTTGGTTGTTTTTAATCATTATACCCTCTAAAGTTCAATGGTTCTTCCCCAAACTGTTAAAATCATTTATATCGTCAATATACAATAGATTATATTCGGAAAAAAAAACTAAAAATGTGAATGAGTATCATGATAAGTCCAAGAAAACCGTACGAATTCAAAGAAATTTTATCAAGAACTAAAGGATTTAACTTTCAAATCTAATAACTTCGCTAAAATTGAATCATTATTGGCTCGTGTGTGAACTAAAACAATGCTATGTGATCTCACATACCTTTTAGGGAATAGCCTCGATGAAATCCAAAAGCGAAATGCGGCGAACTTGATGAATCTTGAACTTTCTTCTCCTTTCACCAATTTTTTTCACATCTCTCAAAACGATAACTCTTTTTCTAAAAATGTAACCTAAGTTAATTTTAGATCCATAAGTAATTAACAATGATAAATAAAAATAAAAGTGTAAGTAAAAGACCAAATTACCCTTTAAAATCTGGATTGGACTTTCATTATTCCAATAACCCATCTTCTAAAAGACGTAATTTCACTCATACAATTTCGGAATCACACAAACTCAACAGCGTTGAAAATATTATCCTAGGAGATTTAAAATTATATATTTAAAAACCCTAAAACATCCTGAGCTAGAATATATGTCTGTTTGAAGGTTACCAAAAACTCAGCTTCTCCCAACGTAAATAAATTTCTAGGTTTTCAATCTTCCCAAAAATGACTTTAAAATTCTTAGATCTTCCTAATTATTTCAATTTGCGAGATCTTCCAATCTGTCACCTTAGGAACATTAATCCTCAAATGTGATTACTCTTACTAATATAAGGGTGTAATATTAAAAATTAAGTTCAAGCACCCACAAGCAAATTCAAAACTATATGCCAACTTATAAATTACTACGAACAAAGGATTAGTACTTTAATGCAGAACTTCTCTAGATTCGATGATTTGTGGATATATATTATTCATAACCTCTTCTTATTGACAAGCATCTTATTTTATAAATTTGTTCCTCCAAAGGACTTTGACTGATGCTACTTATTTTGTTCTTAACTTGCAACATGGCGATCTTGAATCTGAACAAAAATCTCATCATAGAATAACCTTTCCTTCTGTAACACCCCAAAAATGAGTTACGGTGTCTAGATACTTAAATATTCCTATAGGATTATTAACATATTATTTAAGTATTTTAAAGTAATAATGGGTGATTTAAGTCACATGGAAGTCAAATGTCAAGGGACGACAAAAACGTTCGACGACTAGTCACCAAAGGGGCCTTATGTGTTTTTATAAGAATTTCTATGTGTTAATTACTTATGAATTCCTTATATGATTAAAAATGATGTTTATAGGAATTATTTTTAGTTTCATGAATTTTGGAGGCCAAACAACATCCAAGACGTTTTAAAGTTAGCCCTTGAGATGTGCATGTATGTCTTGAGTGTGCCTTGCATGTTTGGATGTTTTACATATTAATTTTGGGTGAAACTTATGTGGAAGGTCCTTGAAATATTAAGGTATATATTTAAGCAAGAATCGTTTGGTTAAGACTCTCCAAGGGCCCCAAGGAGGACCTAAAGGCTGTGACGACATTGCCTCAATCTACGTAGCCAAGGGAAGGTCAATCAGTACATTTACTCCCCGTTGATGATTAAGAGTCGATTGTTACTTAGATTGTGGAAAGATCATGTAAAGGAAGGCCTCAGACCCAAACGATGGAGATCACAAATGGCCCATTGATGTGCCTATGGGGCGTCGATGGCTGGCTGTCAATGCATCCTACATTTAATTGCATGCATGCTGTGTCATAATGGGGTGAATGGAAAATTCTCCTCACATGCTAACTTGACCCTACACGGTTTATTTTGTTATTTTTGGGTGTATTTAAGTGTTCAAAAACCTGACAACCCCATTCTCAATCGAATTCACAAATTAGACTTTTCTCCCAAAATATTCTCTCTAGAACCCCCATAGAAGGTGAAACTCAAGAACACCTTATAGATGAGATCTCCATGGGTTATTCACTAGTTTTAGTGGTTTTCTTTTACATTAAGTTATTGTGATCCTTTATAGCTATTTAATCTTACATCTAAAGAGTTCCTTTCAATGTTTTCAAAGAAGTTTCATGATCAAATATGTATTTCTTCAATCTAGCCATGGGTTCTTTCTAAAAATGTTTTTAAACACCTAATAATTATAATTTTATGGTAATATTATGATTGTAACATGGATTTCATTTCAATTTCATGATGAAACCATGTCTCCTTCAACTCTCGTTTTAGCCTATGTATGGGCATTGTGATCTTGACTTTTTATTCATTGATTTATGATTCTAGCACATTGAATTACTTATATCCACTTCCTAGCATCTGTATTGATGGTTAATTAGTAATAAGTTGCCCATGAAAATGAAAGTTTAAAAGTTTGATATGGGTAGTCTATGATGTAGTATCTTGTGATCTTGATACTAGCTTGATTGTTATGTGATTCAATTTTGTCAAATCGATGGTTAGATACTGCCCATGATATCACGTGATGATGAATTACGTACTAGTGGTCCAATATGGATTAATTATTGAAGAATTGATTTCCTATTGGTTATTAAAGCATGTTATTCAATGTAATCTCGATTTTATGGCACTTGTAGTAGGATTTCGTTTAGGTTATGATTTCTATAACTACTACCTTATGTTTTTATTATTGATGAATTGTGGTTGTGATTTATTCATAATCAAACTAAAGGAGTCTTCGCAATGATTGATCTAGGTTCTTTAGCCTATAGATTGACAATGTTATATACATGTTGTGATCTCAATTCTAAGGTAAGTGAAGCATGAGTTAGACTTTATTATTATGTCTTTCGCTTCTGTCTTTGATTTATATTATTGCTTAAATATAATTGATGATCAATGCAAGTGAATTGGCTGATGATCTATAAATCTCTACTCTCTAGTGTATTGGTTATGTAGTGTACTTGTTAGTAGCATGATCTTATAGTGCTTATGCATGATTTCATGTGTGTTAAAGTACATCTAATCTACTTCCCTATACTTGATTTTCGATGAAAGATTAGTATAGATCAATTATGATCAAAGGCTAAAGGATTGGTAATAATTGCTCTATTTCTCTACTTCTTTACTTTCTTTTAGTATTGTTAATCAATGGAGAGTTGTATGGAATTGTGTGGTATGGTGTAATTATGGTGGATGTTTTTAATTTTATGTAGATGTATGTGTGATTAAATCATGTCTTTTAAGGCAATTATACTATGTATGTGTGTTGGTAATGATCACCCTGTGAAGCCTATGCCTAGTTTCCAATTCTAGATATGATCTAGGTTGTATGGCTAATGTTATGAGTATGTAAATGGTTATGTTAAAATTATATATAGGTGATTCTTATGATGAGGTATTACAATTTTATATGTGAAGTAAAGTTAATATATGTTCATAATGACTAGAGCTTATTGTAAGAATGTTGTAACTCTTTTTTAAATGAGCCTTTTATTATGCTATATAATTTATGATGTCGTGTGATGTGTCATTCACAAGGATGAATTAATAGGTATACTATTATAAGCAGGGGTATGGGATCTTGTCTATGTATTACAAATGTTTACCTTGATAGGATAGTTCCTAGGTTTGTATTCTTCAGTACATACATAAGAATGTGTGAGCAAGTTATGAATATGACTTATATGCTATGATGTTATGAATGTGCATAGTGTGTTGGTGTGTTTAGATGAAAGGATTGCTAATATAATTATACTTATAGACTTACGCATTGATATATGGAAATGTGTGACATTTATGTGTTATATGAAGGGTTTGGTCACATACAAGTATACACACACACACATGTATGATAATCAAGTCAATAATGGGCCTTTAAAGGTTTGCTCAACTTTACACTAAATTAGATAGGTTCTGACATATTCTATGTCCATGTGAAAGGTTTCCCCACATGATTTAGGTTGATGAACTCTCATCTATGTCCTATGGGATAAGCATAAAAGGAGTTAACTCTCATAAACCTAATTTTGTAAGATAAAGTTAATAAAGGATTTTTAATAAAAAGGGAACTTAGATTAGCACCGAGTGAAGTTGAAGTTTAGGGGTGTCCCTTCCCATTGGAGGAATGTATGTTACCACAGACCTCACGAGGTTGTTAGCCTCATATCCCAAGGGGCATAGAGTGATGTTCACATAGTGGATAACAACAATTCCCCATTTGGCATAAAGATGGTTTCCACATTTAGCTCCAAGTTCCATCAACGTCTATCCTTTCAACAAAGGATCTAGCAAGTGATTTCACTAGTATACTTGCATGTGTTAATGTTCTAACTTGGCTAGGTAAGAACACCTTTCCTAGGTGTAAGTCTCTAAGACACCAAATTCCATGTAGAACCCATGGTGATACTGTCGGTTAAGGCTATAGTTTCCCTAAAGTAAAATAATCAATGGAAGTAAAATAAGGACCCTAACTACGATTACCTAAGGATATTTGCTTAGTAAAGGTAGGGGTATGAGACTTGGCTTATTCCTTGAACAAGTGCCTTTTGAGGGAAATATTAAGAAGGTTTTCTAATGCATGTGACTATGTTTATGTTCCTTAAGCATGACTTTGTAGTATTTATCTACTTGTTGTAAAGATGTGATTGGTATGAGTCATAGTGGATAATGTAATGTGGTCTATTCTTATATGCACTATGTAGGTCTTATTGATTCTATAATGAGCTCTTTCCTTGTGAGCATGATGTTGGTCTTATTGACTATGTGAATGATGGTTCTACTTGAGTTGCATATATTTGATTAAAGTAGTATGTTGGAAGTGTGAAGTACATATTTTGATGCGTTTAGTCTTACGATAGGTTTACTAAGTATGTGGGAGGTTATGGGGATTCACATGTACATTGCATTAGTAGACATAGAATAGGATTGTGATTAAGGTCATTGACTATCGTCCACTGTGATGTCTTAGGTCTTATACTTGAAGGTGTCTTGTGGTATCCTATACTCCTATGATGGTATGTGGTGGCTTTTGTAGAATGTATGTATGATTTCCGTGTGTCTTTAAGGTTATGCTTTGCACAAAGTATAACTAGAGGGTTACTAAGGAGGTTCATGTGTTAAAAAAAGAAGTCACTATAAAGAGAAGAAAGCTTTCTATAAAGAAGGAATATGCTTAGAAAAATGTGACTGTAAAATGCCCTAAATTATATGTATGAATTTATATGTTGTTTGGCATTTGAATATTCCTAAATTAAGTATGTAATTTGTATAAATGCTATTGTATCAAAGTTGTATGAAAATTTCTCAAAAAAAAAGAAGGCATGAGGCATAATTTTAAGTAAAATGTCCCTTTTGAATTTATGTTTTTGCATGGTTTTCATACTTAGTGCATTCTTGTATTAACTGATTTGTTCTATACTTTTTACACAGTGTATGTTATGGATTCTTAAAGGATGTATCTATGATTGAGGAGCTTGTTATATTTTCCCCAAGCTCAAATAAAAGGAATCCTTATGATTCAAGGATGTCCTATGTCAAGTTATGTTTAAAGTCTTGTTATTATATACTTATGATTATGTTGTAAGGGTCGTATCCCTAATATACTCTAATGATGTTGAGTCTCGGATGAAAAAAAGATACTACATTTTAAATATGTACTTATGATAATTTATATACAAATGAAAGTGATGTTCTAGCATATGATGTGGTATGAAAGTTTTATATTTTCCGTTAAATTTACTTATGAGAATGTGATGACTGATAACTATGGGCTTGTATAAGACCTTTAATAGGTCAAGTACGCCATGTTACTAATAGGGGGTGCTCCCTGGATTTGACACCTTCACCCCAATATTTGTAGTTGGTATGATAATTGATGGCCCCCATTCCCTTCTTTAACTCGGAGATGAGATACCCTGAGTGAATCGCGGCTAAATCTTATGGTAGCTCCTAGTTCTAAGATACATCGTAAATCCCTTTTGATATTCCATAAGGTAAGTGTAACGACCCACAAGTACATCCTAGAAATTAGAGCATCAATGAGTCACCACACGGATAATAAGACTTCAAGAAGCCTCACTAATTCCACTCATATTATTTGTTGCATTCATAACATTTTAAAATGAGTAAGAATTTAAAACCTTCTTCAGACACAAAGAAATCTTTCTATAATGAGTATGCAATCAGAAGAATATCTTTTAAAACGTTAAACCTTCACCAAAACTCATTGAACCATCTAAACATTGGAGTATATAATTCTTGGGATTAAGTCCATACAAGACATAAAATAAAGACTAAGACATAAAGGGAACTTGTGGATCAAATACTTCATACTCAATCCATAGAAACCTATCCATCCTCCGTGGCATATCAATACTTCCAATTTCCTAGACTTTAGTCAAAAAAAGGGAAAAGATGGGGTTAGCACATTAGATGCACTAAGTGTGGATTTCATGCGAAAACTATGACAACCGGATATTTAGTAAATAACATGCTTTACATGAATTTTGAAAAAAACATCATACTATAAACATAAGAAAAACATTTAACACCTTAGAAAAACATAAGAAATCACATATGGAATTTATCATATTTTTAGGAAAACATTACAGTAAGCCCGTTTCACCTTAGGAAAAGTTGCTAATAGGCAATCCTCACACTAAAAGTTATCTAAGACTCACTTAACTAAGAAAAGAGAAACCACCCATACACCTTCTCTAGGCACACCTAAGTGATCCTTAAGACCACCTATAATGAGATGCATACTTACAATATACAAAACCCATAATCATGATATCCTCCTACCAATGGTGATTCTAAGGTTCACTTGAGATAGTTGTGAAGCAACCACTCATACAAACTCTTTCACAGAAACATAAGATATCCTATATATTACCTAGGATAAGATCAATCTCACATAAAATCATAACATACATAAAATATGACATTCTCCCTTCCAATTATTATTAAAAGACTTACTTAAGTAAATCAAGAAGATAACTTCCATGATTCGCATCTCCAAGATAACCTAAATAGTCCGTAAGACTACTTAGGTTTGGATCGTGTCTACATAATCAATAAACTTCCCTGACTAGAGTCATTCTTAAGACTTATTTAGGTAAGATAAGAAGTGACCATTCTTATGCCCCCTTCACACCCTAACTACAAAACCTTTAAGTACTTTAGATAAGTACTTATTCATTTAACATGCTTTCTTAACTCAAGTCCTTACATTAATTAGTTCATTTAAGGGACATTCATCACATAAGGACATTCAAGTAATGGTGTTGGAGAAGACCCAGGGACTCTCACTAACATATTCAAAGTCTATTGTGAAAATTCTTGGTAGTGTCCTATACCACCATTTAAACTTCATATAACTTCTCTAATGCTTGTAGGTATGCCATATGATGAAAATTTGCAACAACCAACATAGACCATGGTAGAATATCATGGAATCCGGATTAGTAACTTATTCTGATGGAGGGTGTTCTACTTGCGAATAATAGAATTTTGACACATCCCATGTAGGCACATGGTTAGGCAATATGAAGGGCTTAATTTGTACTCTAGTCTCGTTCTTCACTAGAGCTACTTACCAAACCATACTTACCTAGTAACAAACTTTGTTCTCATAGAGTAATTTACATTAAAGGTTCATATAAAGGGTTTCTATATCAAGTTCATAACCCGATGCATTAACCCTACCAAAGATTTCCCCTAAGGACTGCCTTAAAATGGCGATAAGATAGCTCATAATGATTTTTATTAACGATGATATGATGTCGTTCCAGCCAATCAATCTTAATTCCATCATTCATTACATGAAGGATACTATTACGTGTTTCAAGTTAAATGTTCATAACCTAACAACTAGGTTTATGGTTCCACACTTCTTAACATCATTCATACATTCAAGATTAAGATGATTTAGAATCCTAAGTCAAGACATCTCATATTCAAAATTATACATGTATCAAGTAATGGACACAAGTATACCACACAAGACACTACTTTCTCATGATAAATGAAAGAAGTCTTCATGGACTACCTTAGTCATACATAGACATTTAATAGTACAACATGTTAAAATTAACACATCCATATATGGCTTCATCATATATCATCAAATAACATTAGTCATAACATAATCACTCACACAAGATCATACAAGCACTATAAGTCACCCTTACTATTAACCATCACAAATAGCGCCTATAATCTATCATTCTTCAAACCACATGTTCACAGAATCCATAAAATCAAAAACATGATTACATTAATTCACATAAACAACTTCACACTATGCCCTCATATAAGTCCTAAACATGGTACTAATACAGTTCATAAAGTAATTACGACGAGTCCACATCTTTTACAAATGTAACACAAAAACACTTCCTCCATAAGTGGACCATACTAATCAATCATTGTAATACAAAATCTATATATAATATTAATAGAGTTAGGTCAGAGCATACCGCCCATCCAATCTCACCACTTCCGTCCATAGACAAATCAACCAACACAATACTCAAAGGCGCTTACCCATGGCCATGAACATCAATACAATTCAATAATCTTAATATACAATGGATCTAAGAAAATACAATACTCATGTGATCAAGGTGAAACAACCTATAAACCTACAATCATAAATTATACATAAATAAAGAGCCTATAACAATCTACAAATGAATTCATTACTAGTAAGAAAAGATCAAACTACACATATTTTAGTCAAATTGAGAGAATTGAGAAGGTCGAGGGTCCATGGATAATTTTATTGGAAAACATCAATTGTACATCAATAATATCATATGTTAATGTTTGAAAACGTTTCATGCAAGAACCCAATACTTAGAGTAGAAATTCAGCTTTTTCATATTTTTTAGATCTTTGAAAATAATCTTTTAAATTGACTCTAAGTTGATAGAAAGCCTTAGATAAAGAACTCAAATACCTTATTAGAAGAACCCGATGATAATTGAATAAGAAACTCCATTGAAGATCCATGTTCAAGATCCCTCTTCACGTTGAGCTCTCATGGAGGTTTTTGGAGAAACTTTGGGAGGGAATTGGTTTTGATCTAGGTACTTGGTTTAAATAAGAATTTAAGGAATTATTTACTCTTAAAATACCAATAAACACCTAAAATAAACGTCCACCTATTTTCTAAGACTTGGGGTGAATTTCCCAAAAAAGCCCAAGTATTAATAGAAATGCTGCCTTTTTTGCACCACCATCTACGCCCTAGCATCGACGGTCCATAGGTGGGACCATGACCCATCGATAGGGTCCGTTGGTTGTGTATGAATTTTCTCAACTTGCAGGATACATGTCTCCATCGGCACCACCCTTCTATGGTCCATCGTCTAATTGACCGGTCGTTGTTTGGGGCAGTGCATTGCGACTGCCTCACAATGTTGAGCTCCAAGTTGTGGTTCTCCTTCTAGGGCCCCTTGTGGTTCTTCGGTGGAGACTTACTCGTACTTTAAACTTCTAAACACGCAAGTGTAGGTATTAGGAACATCTCCAAACAAGATCAACCCTAAACAAGCCACACAACAAGCAAAAATATTCAATCTCACAAGGACGTCCAACGGATATCTTTCTAACGTCACCGGATGTTCTTGGATGTTTGATGTACAAATCTTACCAAACTCAAAATGTAACTCTAAAAACTATTGTAAACCATATAAGGACCTCATAAACTCATTAAACACACATAAGCACATGAAAAAACATAAGACACATAGGTGACTAGTCGTCGAATATTTTGGTTGTCCCATAACGTTTGACTGCAAACATGATCTAAATCTTTAGACACTAACTCAAACATCATTTTTTTAAACCATCTTAAGACTTCAACACTTTATATCACAAACATTAATCCCTAGTTTTGCCTAAGTCATTTTATGAGTTGTTATATTCTCCCCCACTTGGACAACATTTGTTCCCGAATGACACTTGCTTCATTTTAGACATTATCAAAATATGATTAGTGCAAGACTAGAAGCACATTAACAAAAAACACAATAATCCTATAGGAGAACCATCACTTTCATAGAAACAAGAAAATCACAACACGACAAGAAGCTAGAAACTAATCTACTACTCATCATGTCATAAGACCCACAACCCTTATTTTATATTGTAGAAAATTCATTCTCAATGTCTAGAAGGATAATCCCTCTACGACTGACCAGAGATACCGCACCCAAAGAATCCTTCTTTTCCTATGAGACAATCTCCCGAATGGTTCTTACCACAGTTATTGTATGTGGGGTAAGTGTTGGTTCCTAAAATATTCCCATGAAAATTAGAGGCTGGTGCTCTACCCTTCTGGTCAAACCTCTTCTTGGAGGATGTAACACTAGCTGATGAAGGGGCTGGGGCTGAAAACTTCTGCTGACTCTGCGACAGATTTCCACCACCCAATTTCTGCTGGGAATAGTTATAGTTCCCAGTTTAAACCATATTACTCTCCTTAGCATGTTCCCTAAGCTTATCACCCTCAACCATCTGACCATGAAGCATAAGCCTAAAGATATTCATATCTCCCAATAATATAGTATTTCTGCACTAACTTTTCACCAAATCTAACACTCTATACAAGAAGTTATTCATCTAAACCCTGCAGTCAGCAACCATGTGAGGAGCATACTTGGAGAGTTTGTTAAAATTCAGCCCACACTATTGGACCATCGTATTTGTTTGCCTTAAGTTCATGAATTCCTGAGTATTTTCTTCTCTCAACTGTATTGGGAAAAACCTTTGTACAAAAGTCTCACTAAAGAAATCCAAACTAATACGAGCTGCATTTTTACCCCTATTATCCTTCAACTAAGTGTACTAGATATGAGAAAAATTCTTAGAGCCAATTCAACTCGATCATTCCCAAGGACTTGCATTACCTCAAAGATCTTCTAAATCTCATCCAAGAAATTTTGAGGATTCTCGATAGTCTGTGATCATAAAAACTCAAGAGGATTCATCCTAACAAAGTCACAAACCCTTGTTACTGCTAATCCACCATTTTCATTTACAGAAGTATAAACCCGATTTTTCTAGTTGGTCATAATCTGAGCCAACATCTTTATGGACTTCCAGAACTCAGTAATGGAGACTTCTTGATCTAAGACTAGAGGAGCTACATTTACATTCCAGGAATTCGCATTCCTAGAATTAGATCTACGTGTAGGAATGATCTGACACGTAGAACGTCAAGTTAGAATGGAATAAGATCATACCTAAAACACGATAACAGTAACAACAAAGAGAAGTTTTCCTAAAACACTTTATAGCCTTTCTCTCATAAGATGTGGTGCACTTTACACCGATGAAAAGTACTCTACTAAGTGCGGCTTTTCAAATATCCTAGGACTATTGAACCTAGTGCTCCGATACAATGTTTTGCCATGCCCCAAGCTACCCCCGAGATGAGAACACAGAACTTAAGGCCATAAGTGATCCCAAGCTAACCCTACTATCATGATCATGAACATACTAAAGATAATAAAATGAATACGGAAGTTAAATTATAATTTATACTGAAAAAGGGGAAACACCCATATTCTATAACTGAGATGAATGAAATACTGATGTGTTTAATACAAAGAAGTTATTAACTCAATACTAAGCTGAAATTAACTATGTCTAAAAATAGCCTATAAGATGATTACAAATGCTGGGAAAGACCCCAACAAAGTCTAGCAAAACTTCAACTAAAAGACTAAATACTGAAAAGAAACACATGACTATTGTACTCGGAACCTGAATCTACTGAACTGGAGATCAGAGATTGATCTAAGCGTGATCTGGATGCTAAGAATGTGAACCTACATCACGAGAAGATGAGGCACACGTATGTGTCAGTACTTGAAGGTACATACCATGTAGTATAGAATAAAGCTTTTAGGAGCCACTAATACACGATAATAAAACCACTTGAGGTAAATATGGAGTCCAGCATATACGCCCCATCAAGAAGACACAATATACCATGC
This sequence comes from Solanum habrochaites, assembly GCA_027704765.1. Lineage (NCBI taxonomy): Eukaryota > Viridiplantae > Streptophyta > Magnoliopsida > Solanales > Solanaceae > Solanum > Solanum habrochaites. The sequence goes on along the minus strand of JAKWJA010002495.1, from coordinate 49,279,122 downwards.
CAAAGGAATAAAGGCATGATGTCAAGATCACTAAATTGATTGACCACATAGGGGATTTACAACCTACTTGGCAAGTAGTTCTAGGACTGATTGGGTATGTTAAAGTCTAGTCCAACTCGATAGTATTCTACTCCCAATTAATTATGTTAATTAACTGATTATGACTAAGTTTCTGAAAATACTGATTAGCTCAAAAATGAACATGCAAACTTAGAATGCAATACTAAATCTGATAATGATTCAATAAAAATTGTAGCATGTACAATCGTATAACTGAAATACATGACCTAGCATGTGTAAATCAAGATCTAAAGAAATACAAATCTAGGGTTCTTAAATTCATGTGATAATCTAAGAAGTGATATGATAATTTGATATGGAACATATATTTTAACTAAATCATGAGGTTCTGTTGAAATTCTAGGAACCCTAGGTTTAATCATGATAAGAAAATCAAGAACTGACTTAAAACAAGGGACCCAATGATTTAGATGAACCCACTAGTGAAATACCACATACCTCGTGATGAGATTCGCAGTGAAACACTTAAATTTCATTGCTGGAACTGTTGGAAACTTGCTCGTTCTTGAATTAGGGTTTTTGAGCTTTTTCTCCTTTTGTTTCATCTAGTATTATAACTTTTGATTTATCATTTGGACTTAGGTAAGTTCTTGTTATGTTTCTAGGCTTAATGTGACTAAAATCTTAGTAGTTAGGGTCAAAACGACATATCTTAATTTTTAAACAATGTGATAAAAGACTAAAAGACCCCTAGGTTAGTTGCTGTGGGACTAACCAACGACTAGTACTAGCGGTTGGTCGTTCCATCGACGATCCGTTGTTTGGTTCGTAGGTCAGGCATGTTCGGTAGGACTTTACTACAACGGGCATAACTTTATACTCAAAGGTCTGATTTTAGCAAGGTCGGTGTCTATGGAAACTTAATTCAATTATCATTCTATAAGTAGGTCACGGGATACCTAACTAATTTTGTTGTAATAGTTATGACTATTAGAAGTTAACCTAACTGCATTTTCCCCTTAACTGTCTGCTAATTCCCACCTACGGACCATGGGTCGACCTCGTACAATGCTGGTCATCCGTGCTCTTTTCAGAGAGTAGGTTAATGGGGTATCGATCGATAGACATGGACCATGGACCATAGTATTACCTACGGACCTTTATTTCGTCCGTCAATCATAACTTAAAAAAATTTTCCTTGGTGAGATTTTGGGGGTATCTGACCCCATTGACAGATGTGCAGGACTGACCGTGAGTATGTTTAAAGCGCGTCGATGGCCGCATTGGTTGCACTTGCAGATTTTTTTGAAAAGCTGATTTTTGGTTTTTTTTTTGATATGGGGTTTTATAGGGAGTGAGTTCGTGAAGTCCCCGCATCGTGAGGCAAGATTTACCTAGACACTGCTTGCTCGCGACACACAAGGGGCTTCACTTCATGGATTTCGCAAGCTGCTTTGGCAGCTTGCGCTCCAATGTTTGGGTCCTCCTCAAGGACACTTCGGGCGGTCCTTAGGGAGTCGTGACCAGATCTTTAGACGATTTATACTATGTTTAACCTATTTAAAGTATTTTTACAAGTTTTGGACTTTATTTTAGACACCCAAACCTTTACCAAACATAGGGATGTCTACTAGTTCCATTTAGCGAATTTCCGGACGTCAATGTCTTTTTTAGTCGTTTTGTCTCTAACCTTTACGAATTGAGTTTAATATATTAATATAGGTCTGGACACATCATTTTAACCATTATTTAATTGTGAAGCTCTATTTTAAGTCATGAAACTTCTGGAATGTTACAGTAGCTCTGACCGTTCCATATTGAAATTTAGCACCCTAAAATCTTAAGATATTCTAAGCATAAAGACTCAACAATGACTACATTAAGATAAACACTTCTACTAGTTCATCGACCAGTATGACATGAATTTTAACATATTCTAAAACAACGCTTTATAAATATTCAGCCCCTTAAACATGCCATGCTATTTCATTTAGACATTCGACCTCCTTTGTTATAATTTAACATTGCGACTTCTATAAGTGTTTAAATTTGACATGTTCGATATAAATTTTGAACTCTTTTTTGTGTGTTTTCCCATATATTTTTTGGTAGTAAAGTTAACAACATAAATAATATATGTCATTTCGTTTAATTCTAAGCATTTACCTTAATAAGCCACAATAACATAAGATTTTTTGAACTTGAGGTTGATGAATATAATTAAAGGAGAACATATTTTATATGGTTAACTTAATTACATAATAGACGAATGAAAACAACATAAAAGTTTGTACAGAATTTGAATAGAAAGTGTCTAATATATTTGAATACTTTATTAGGCTTTGAGTTGTTCAATTGAAACATGACTTAGTTCGAATTTCAAAATGGAATATCCTAAGAACTTTAAGGGTGTGTCTATGTATGAAGCCTTAAAACAAATACTCGGCAATGACTTCCTTGAGTACATATTCATGTGCACTATTGGTACAAAAGATTTTTATTATTTAATAAAACAAGCTAATATTTAAGATTTGTTTTGGCTATAGTTGTTTTTCAACTCAAAAAAATTTAATGTTTACTCCTCTAATGTTTGTCAATGATGATATTTTTTCGTAGTCTAATTTCTATAGTATCTATTGTTTCGGTATTACCTATTATTTCTTTTCTAATATAATGTTTTTTTTTTCATATTGTTTTTCTCTTGGGTCGGTGATCTACTTCACTTTTTGAGGTAGTGCCATGGAATGCATACACTCTACCCTCCCCAGACCCACTTTGTTGGAATATACTTGGTATGTTATTTTTGTTGTAGTGTATTTTGTGGGTAACACAATCTTCACCTTTCCTTTCATTTTCCTGCTTTCTTTGTACCTCCTGTTCCATCACAGTTCATATATATGGTATGGCTAGGTTTGATGATGACTCTTTCAATGTCAATGCGAATATAAAGAACTATTTAAATGCATTTGTTAAAGATATGAGATTCAATTCAAAATTACTAAATTCTGTCGAACTTGTACCTTAGCCTCCGAAAAAATGGGTTGGTGAAGGGTTAATGATATCAACTCTCAAAATCAATGTGAAAATATGCACAGATCTCAGACTCATCCATTCCACATGGTGCATTCGGTACAACTTGGCATCTGTAAGTCAAGTCGTACTATTTTGTCCTTGGATATTTTTTAATATCATTAATGTCAACTGGAAATACCATATAAAATTAACCAGTCTGGTATCATAAGATATTCTAATTTAAAGACTTCAATAAGAATACATCAATTCTACAAGCTCATGAAAAGTAGGGGAATTTGGAGTAACTCCTAAAGTTGTTGTCAAGTGATCGGGAGGTTACGGTTCAAATACGTGAAAACAAGCTCTGGAAGAAGTGTAAGGGCTGCACACAATAGACCCTTGTGGTTCGGCTCATTCTCGAAACCTTCACAAAGACCTGCATTTTAAGATGTTTTAATACAACTAGTCATCAAAGGCTTTGACTAATATACCACACCTTCTGCATGTTCATGTACCAGCTTTCCATTTTAAGATATTCTAATGCAAAGACTTAGGTAAATGCAGTTCATCAACATATATATACTCCATCCATTAGGTTACATTTCGTTTTTTCACATATAACCCATCTTATTTGGAAAATTCAAATTATTTATTTTGTGCAATGCATTTTAAATTTAGGCCACAAAAGATTATTAATTATTATATCATTCCTCACCTTCATCACATTTATTGTTTCTTTTTCATTTTTAGATAATAATAACATACAGTATAATACAATAACAGAGGTTTGAAGGTAGGATATAAGAAGATTTTATCTATACCTTTATGGGGTTAAGATATTGTTTCCAATAGAACCTCTTGATAAAAGGAATGTTATCAAGGTAAGAGCGCAAGAAATGTATAACAACCAAATAGCACGGCACAAAAAAAAAATAGAGTGACAGAGAGAAGAATAGGAGACTACAAAATTACTAAATACTACTGCAATGATGAGAAGAGGAAAAGTAGGAGCCCCCTCCACCCCCCACTCTGCCACATTAAGTGCAATAACACCCGACAACCTAATAATTTTTTACCCTGTAATCAGTGTCGGCTCTTGACTTATAATTTGTAAGTAAATGCATTAGGCCTCCAATTTTTTTGGGAGCTCAAATTCTATAAATAAAAAATAATATTTATGTATTTCATAAAAAATAATTTATAGTAAATGTGTGAACTTATGTGTTTATGTGTGTGTGTGTGTATATATATATATATATATATATATATATATAAATATATATATATATATCTATATATATATATATATATATATATATATCTATATATGTTGTATTTTCTTTTCTAATACCACGTTATTTATCTTCTTTTTTTTTTATCTCATTATTGACTCCATTTCTTTAGTTCTTTCATGATTAGAGTAATATTTTATTTAAAAGAGGAATAAATAGCCAAAAGTGTTGAACAAAGTAAATTACAAATACTCTTTTATTTCTTTGTAATCTTTCATAATAAAGTAGGATATACTAAGTTATCAACTTTTTGAATCATGTTTTAAGATTCTAAGTCCTATATATCTTTTTTTAAAATTTATACATTTATTACTTATAGAATTATATTATCGATTCATATAATAAATGTCTCAATAAAATGATGTTTTCAATATTAAATTTATAAAATCTTTCATCAAAATTATAATAAAAAAAAGTATTTAAAATTTTTTTATAACAAAGATATTTATTAATAATTTACATCTAATATTGTAAAAAGAAAGAAAAAATACAAATAAAATTTATTTGAATTTTAGATCTTTTATTAAAATTTCATTTTAGGCCTCGAATTACGTTGAGCCACCCCTACCTGTAATACATCACTTCCTTACCTTCCTATCTAAGATTATATCCTTAGTATGTTGGAGCTATGCTAAATTATATGTAGTAAACTCGACACAATTGTTTTATCGAAAAAAGTAATTTCGAAAAGAGTTCGTTTTGTTTTTAAAGATATTTTCGACTTTTTAGGAGTCGCCACTTAATTTTTAAGGAAAATTAAGAAAACTTGTTTCTAAACGACTTAAACGGAAATAATTATTTTGGAAACATTTTTAAGGGTTCGGGATTCCTATTAGCATCTTAGGAAGGTGTTAAAAGCACCTAAGACGCTCTGTTACCTACGGTTTACCGGCGATTAACCTATTTGACTACTTTATTTAAACAATTTGCGATTTTTTTAAAGTTAGATTTCTCAAACCTTAAACGAACTTAATAAGACATTATTGCTTTAAAATTCCGTTTAAAACTAAACTTTAAAATTTTAACTCTAGGCAAACTTGCAAATTATTGTTTTGAGATTCAGTTTTAATTTTTGAGTCCGATAAAGCGAAAGGTGTTCGGCGGGGTTGGAGTTTCTAACCCTAACTAACGACATTCAAGCAAACATGTAAAGACGAAATAGTAAAGAGGGAGGGAGAGAGAGAGAGAGAAGGAAAGAGATTTTTGGGTCCAAAATCGGGTTCTGTTCGCCTTGACCAAGTTTTGGACCCACCTGTTTTTGGATTTTTTAACCCATTCACCTCTCCTAATCTAATATACAAAATAAAATATGAGAACGTAAAGCGACAAGGGCTTATGCCCATTACAAAATATAAAATACAGAATAAAAATAAAGTAAAGTCTTCTAGTCCATCTTTGGATTTTCTTCAATCTACGCAATTCCGAATTTGCACTTCGGTCTTGATGGGTTGACTCGACGGACAAGAGTACTGGGCCTCCACGACCCAACAAAAATGCAAAGATAAGGAAGAAGTCCGCATGGACTCGGGCAGATTTCATGCATACACAAAACAGAGAAGTGAGTTAACTCTCTGATCCAATAATACAAATGCAAGATGTATGAACCAAACCACATATATGAATAATATGAATAATGACTACGAAGCTATGGGAACAAACCACATATATGAATAATGACGAAAGGAGGAATCAATTAAAATGAAGTTATGCTTACAAAAATCCTAAGGAACTGCTAGGCAGGGAACTAATGATAATCATGCTAAAACAACTACTTCAACTATAATGAATTTATCTAAAACAGAAACAAACAAGACAAGCTGATCAAATCATTCCCACCCAAGCTTTAAAATATAGTAAGCATGCTTATAAGGTACGTAAATCACCTTTCTGCGAACAGGGTTTTAACAAAACTAAAGAAATACACGACTTCAATACTATAGAAAGAAAAAGAATAAATCATGGAGTTGCTTAAGTTGCTAAATGGATAAAACACGAATGCAAACTCGAAACCTTCGAATATCGAGCAATAAACTACAAAGATGATCAACAGCGGAAATAAACTTCAATCAGATTGAAGCTTTACAATGCCACACACAAAAAAAAATCAACGGATACTAACACTACGCTCAACCACAGCTATGAAAGTTTCAAAATCGAATAGACAAACATGTATATCATTCTACGACATCTTCACAACCACGACTTGAATGAGGATAAACATGAGTACTTTCTGGATTAAAATCAAAGGGATCACATTCATGAACACGAGATACAACCTCTTAGTCGCATTAACTAGAAGTCACATTACTAGGCGAATGTTCAACAACGAGCAAACCAAAAAAAAAAAATCGAGTTACAAGTTCAACGATTAAGAACAAAAGCAACCAAGGATTACAGACGATAAGAGCAGCAGAAACCAAGAACTACAAACGAACTCAAGCTACGACATCGGAGACGGCAACAAATCAAAATCCTAAGTTTCGACTACAAACGGCCATGCTATAAGAAAAAGAAACATGCTGGGAGACGGCAAGTTTACCTCTCTTTGGAGCAGCGAAGTTAGACGGGAAGCGAGCAGCAAACAATGGCGACCTCCACCGCGAACCTCGACACTGACAGTAAACCCAGAAGAACTTCGACAGTTCCTCCGAGGCAAGCAGAAGAGCGAAACGAAGTTCCAACCCAAAATTTCGTTTAGTTTTCTCAAAAAAAAAATGATAGAACTAAGAATTTCTTCCAAAATAAAAAAGGAGAAACCAAGGACTTTTCAACGACTCCTCACGACAGACAGAAGAAGAAACAGTGTTTTCCAAAAAAAATTTCAACCAAAAATTACTAACCCTCAAAATTCTCTTTTAACCAAAAATGTCCCCTCCCCCTCCCCCCCCGTTCTGAAGGGTCTGGGGGAGGTTTAAATAGAAGAAAGCCATTCGGGGTTTCGAATAGAAGGCCAGTAAAACGAATTCGGGACCACTGATTTCAAAATTTGAAATCTTTTCCTCTAATGGCGCAACACCCTTTTCTGTGAATTCCGCCCCATTCCGGAAACGGAAAGGAGGGAAGGGATGGTCGATATGAAACTCTCATCCTTGGAAAATGACGTGGCTCGATCCTACGTCGCCAAGGACGAGCTTGCGTCGCCTAGCGTGCTGCGTTGCTGTACGACGAGGACAGGGTGGTAGGTTTCCATTGCGGATTCTTTCGTCCACGCGCGATGGAGAGAGGAAGAGAAAGGAAGGAGAGAGCGTGGGAGGGACGCGAGTTCTGGGGATTTCGCGTTTTCTTGGAATTTTGTGGTTGCCTTCTGTTTTCTCGTATGCATGGGGGCTGTTTTCTGCTGGATACAGCGTGAGGAAGAGGGGGATGAAGGAAAGAGGAAGTGGGTTGGACGGGCGGGTAAAAAAAAAAGGTTGGGTCGGGTAGGAGGGATAATTGGGCTGGAGGGGAATGTTTAGTGGGTTGGGTTATAAGATTAAAGGGGGGTGTTGGGCTGTCTGGGTTGGGCTTGGGAATTCATTTAGTGTTGGGTTGAAAGAGTTGAGATGGGAATGGGAGAGAGTGGTGGGCCTGGGTAGGTAAATTGGAACAAGACATGGGCCCAAATCTGATTTTTGGAATGGATCAAAGGGCAAAGGGGTTGAATTTGAAGATGGCCCATTTTAGTTAAATTAAATTGGCTAAACCTTAAGAAAAATGAATTCGTATTAATTAATCAACGAGCTCCGCTATTTAGTGATATAATCGCAAAAGTGATTCAATCAAGTACAATTATAATTTAAATTAGACTAGTTTAATAAAACATTTAAATGTATATTTTGATGGTTTTTTGAATAATCATAAGATATACAAACTATATACATAATTATGTAATATATATATACTATCTAAAGTTATGATAAGCAGCATAAAATCCGCGTATTATATACACATATATATATATTTATATATATATATTTTTTATTATTATTTTTTTAATTTTCTCAAGATTTATAAAACTAATTAACTTAAATAATTTTGAAAAACTCACGAAGCTCAATAATTAATTTATACCGACGCGGGTAAAAATTGTGTGTCAACAACTATCCCTCATTTTACTCGGGTTGATGCAAGCAATCCGAGGAACATGAAATTGACCAAACCAATTTTGACCAATCTTTTTTTTTTTTTAAAAAAAAAAAAGGCTTTGACAAGGAGTTTAGGAATTATGGCCGAACCCTCGAAGCGGGTTTCCTACATATCTCAGGCTATATGAGAATTCAGGCCACTTGTAGTTCGATAAGCTTGATTTAACGCACGATTTTGAAAGAATTCAAAAGCCCCCTCAATACCGAATTATAATGAATCGAAATGCTCGAGAATATGATTCGAGAGTGAATGTTTGAATACAACCGAGTTTTCAACATTGAATCCGCCTACATATCCTTAGACTTTTCAGAATCAGGATGTGTGTAGTTCGACTCGATCGGTGGAAAAATAAATCTATTATGCTAGACAACCTTCTGTTTTAGACAAGTGAAAAAGTAACGAGTATGAAATGGAGGCTTGTAACCTCTTAGCCATGAATGTGGAGCTCTTCACATCCATAGGTAAGAATATACATGGACATAATTTCCAAAGATCTTGGCGCATTGTCATTAAGATTCGAAAGTTGCTTCCGGATAAACTGAAACTTCCGGATGCGAGACTAAAACTGACAGAACTAAAGAAAGACCTGCATGCTTCGAGAGGGGTGGTTCGATTGTGGTGGAAGTCGCTCCTCTGCTCGCGTCCTAAGAGTTTGACATTCCTCTTTGGACTGTGTCCCAGTTCGCTGCTAAGAAAAAGTTCCACGTTGTGCTGCATCCTTTTTGATGTCGTTCGTCCGCACCTGTGGTTTTTGGAGAATTCATCCTTTTTGATGCTCTCGACAAAGACTGAGATAAAACTCGTCAGCTTAAAAAATGCAATAAGGATGGGAGACAGTGTCTTTTTACCATGTCGACACCTCATTGTTCTCCTCAATATTCGACGTTGACTCGATCGGTCTGACGTCCAGCAAATAAAGCTTATGTCTTGTGTTTTGCAATATAATCTTCAATGTACTCTATACTTGATGTTGAAATAAATAAATAAATGTTGGTGCGATATTGATGTCATTTTTTTCGTTATCTTCGATGCTCTTCTTGCTGTTTACTTTTGTAAGAAATAACAGAATGCGATCGAGGCCAATGGATAAATATTTCTTTCGGGATACACGATTTCCCTTTCTTTATCCATGTATGTTCTCTTGCAGGGCATGAATATCTTCCCGCGATATATAAATTCGTGTGAGGTATGAAATCTTCTCGTAGTGCATAACTTTCAGCGAGACATGAAGTCTTCTCGGGATATGCAAATTTCAACGAGGCATGAATCCTTCTCGTGATGCATTGATTCCAGTGAGGTATGAAGTCTTCTCGCGATATATAAATTTGACGAGGGGTGAGATATTCTTGTGATGCATAAATTCCAGCGAGGTATAAAGTCTTCTCGTGATGTCTAAATTTCAGCGAGGTATGAAATCTTCTCGCGATGTATAAATTTGACGAGACACGAAATATTCTCGTCGTGCATAATTACTGACTCACGATGCATGATTTTCCGCGATGCATGACTTTTCGCAATGCATGATTTCTCGCTATGCATGATTTTCGCAATGCATGATTCTCCGCGAAGCATGGATATTTATATCGTCTATGTTGATGATAACGGCAAGACGACCTCCAGATAATATATCAAGTTGATCGATAACAATAAAATAGCTATCTCTTCTGGGTAATGCATTATCTTGATTGACAATAATTATCTTGCCTTGATAAGGTAATGCAAATAGAGTCCTTTACAGAAATCGTGAAATCTTCGTTGATATTCATGTTTAATTCACCTTTGAATCTGGCTAGACACCCTTCGTGAATTTCATATTGTTGGGAATTGCTTGAAATAAACAAACCACACTCCCAAGTCTTTGACATAAGTGATATAAATGCCTCATGCTTCTAGGAAAACTCTTTATTTTGATATAGTTTTCTCCTCTTTGGAGATCTTTGTAATGAGCTAGCTAGCTCAATAATTATCCAACTGTAACGAGGTGGATGGCTCGATAATATTTCAACTGTGACGAGGTGGATGCTCGATAATATTCCAATTGTAACGAGGTGGATGCTCGATAATAGTCCAACTGTAACGAGGTGGATGGCTCGATAATATTCCAACTGTAATGAGGTGGATGACTCGATAATATTCCAACTGTAACGAGGTGGATGCTCGATAATATTCCAACTGTAACAAGGTGGATAGATCGATAACATTCCAACTGTAACGAGGTGGATGGCTCGATAATATTCAAATTGTAACGAGGTAGATGCTCGATAATATTCTAACTGTAACGAGGTGGATAGCTCGATAATATTCCAACTGTAACGAGGTGGATGGTTCGATAATATTCCAACTGTAACGAGGTGGATGGATCGATATTATTCCAACTGTAACGAGGTGGATGGCTCGATAATATTCCAACTGTAACGAGGTGGATGGCTCGATAATATTCCAACTGTAACGAGGTGGATGCTCGATAATATTCCAACTGTAACGAGGTGGATGCTCGATATTATTCCCACTATAACGAGGTGGCTGCTCGATAATATTCCAACTGTAACGAGGTGGATGCTCGATAATATTCCAACTATAACGAGGTGGATGGCTCGATAATATTCCAACTTTAACGAGGTGGATGCGCGATAATATTCCAACTGTAACGAGGTGGATGCTCGGTGATAGTCCAACTGTAACGAGGTGGATGCTCGATAATATTCCAACTGTAACGAGGTGGATGCTCGATAATATTCCAACTGTAACGAGGTGGATGCTCGATGATATTCCAACTGTAACGAGGTGGATGCTCGATAATATTCCATCTGATTCAAAAATAGAAACCTGAAATGAAAATGCATATATACGAACCACTTATGGGGTGGATCGCCCAACAAAGTATATGCTGAAGTCTTTGATTGGTCAATCAAAACACATAATCCACTTATGGGGTGGATACCTAACAAATAGGAATTATGACTCTGACATATTCAAGAAACAAAGTACTCCAAAATTACTACGCGACAAACATACTAAAAACTAAATTGACGTTTATGCACGTCGCGACTATGATTTTGTTCTTTAAAAGAAAGAATTATCGAGTTGAATGACTTAATTCATTCGCATAAAAAATAAAGACACTCTCGTCTTCCTTGACAAACTCAGCAGAATTTGAGTTTGTTGCAGTCATTTTTAAACATTTTTCGAAAACTTGTAACAATTCGATAATTTTGACTGTCAAGGAGATATTGGTCATCATCATCTTCTGATGTGATGGACTCAGCAAATTCCCCTTGCAACACTTGTAAATTAGTGTCACCTTGATCATCTTCAAAACTTTGATGTCTCTTTAAAATACGACTTTATTAATACTATCACCTGCAAAGCTCGACACCAAACATTAGTATCGATGATGAAGTAAAGAATAAAAGTAAAATTGAGGAACTAGATTGAGTCGTTTGGCTTATCAAGATTTGGCTATGATGAGTCCAACTGTAATCTTTGATCATGACTCATAACTAGCGATCCTCTCACACTTTGCTTCTTGCAACTTTGAAAGAATCTATCAATGTTCGGCCTTAATATTCCTGCAAGATGAAAAGGAACTTGTTTATAAATCACCCGAAGCAATATAAAGAAATAGAGATAAAATGAGATGGAAGATTTTCTAGGTTTTGTTGATGAGCCTGCGATGGGTGCAATGACGCCTTTTGTCATTCTTGACAGCTTTATATAGCCATTTTGTGACTTCAATGTTCCTGCATCCAAAGAAAAATTCTTAGTTTGAAGGACTGATCTGTGTTGGTCTTGTCTCCATGCTCCTTCTTGCAGTTGGCTTGCACGCTCACTCGTCCTTTATATGACATATTTGATGTAATTTTTGAGGACCCTCCTCAAAAGTTTGTCCCGGTATACAATATAGAAGAACTCTCATGACTTGCTCTGTTAATTTTGAGGTTGCTCATTCTGGAATTTTGAGGCCCCTCCTCAAAATTTGTCCTAGTTTACCTCAATAAGTAACAAATGACATTTGTGGAGTTTTTGAGATCATCTCAAAAATTCTGTCCCAGTTGCAAACTAGATTATCGTAATTTTTTAGATCCATCCAAGGCTAACTCCGTCGAATTTTGGTCTTCTGATTTGACATGTTAAAGAAGTCCAACTTTAAATGCATTTTTGAGATCCTCTCAAAAATTCTGTCCCAGTTTCCATTATGAAGGGAATGGAAATCTTACTGGGTATATTGCCGAGCCGTTGTGGCGCCTACGTATCCCATTGGAGCAGGAATCAGGTCAAACGTAGTTCCCCCTCAAGGGTTAACCAAAATAGGAAGTTTTGCTAAAGAAAACGACCGAGGCCGACATAGGCCGCCTACGTATCTCATTCTTGAGAAATCAGGTCGAACGTAGTTCAAACTAGAAATGTGCGATACATTTCAAAAGAAAGATAACAAAACTTCATATGCATAATTTGGCCAATGTTGGGCATTCTTCTCCTCGACCTTTGATGATGAATATCTTCAAATGACTCAGTTCGGAAATATCTTGTACTCATTCATGAGCATCCAATATGTCACCTATTCAGGTGGTTTCCTCAATATTGATCAAGTTGTTGTCGATCATGTTTTGTATCTTGTGCTTCAGAGTTGAACAATTCTCTGTGTCATGTCCGACGACTCCTGAATGATAAGCACATCTGTGGTCAGCTATGTAAAATTTTCCCAAATGATTGGCTGGTCTTCCTTATATAGGATAGAGCATACCCATTTCTTTCAACCTTTCATAAAGTTGAGTTTGAGATTCCCTTAATGGTGTAAATACTTTAGGAGCCTTCCTAAATTTTGGGCGAGGAAATTTTTCCTGATTGATATTATGATTTTGATATTTCCTTTGAGAAGCTGACCTCATATGAGTTGCCGTGATCATACTTACCTCCTCCACTTTTCCTTTTGATTTATCCATATCAGTAATTCTGGCAGATTTTCCATTAGATCGCAACGCGGTACATTTGGTGAGCTTTCCAGTCTTGAAACCATCTTCCAAAGCTTCTCCCACTTTGACAATCTCGACAAACTTTTGTCCCATCATACACAACATTTTTTCATAGTACTCAAGCTCTTGAGTACGAATGAAAATTTCAGTGATCTCACGTTCGAACATGGGAGGTTGAACTCTTGCAGCCTCTTTTCTCCAACGAAGAGCGTACTCTCGATAATTTTCTGTAGACTTCTGTTTGATCTTCTCCAAGTAGTAGCGATCTGGGGCATCTTCTATGTTATGTCCAAATCTTTCCGTAAAATCCTTTGCGAGTGCATTCCAACTTTTCCATTGTTTCATTTCTTGTGATGTAAGCCACTCTAGAGCTTCTCCACTTAGACTTCGACCGAAGAGACGCATCAATAATGCTTTGTTTTTGCCAACTCCCACGAGTTGATCACAATAAACTTTCTGATGTGCTAGAGGATTTCCTATTCCGTTAAAAGTGACAAACTTTGGCACTATGAACCCTTCTGGGAGGTCGAGATTCGGATGGATGCATAAATCCTTATAGCTCAATCCATCGACTTCGGAACTATAGCGCAACTCCTTCATGGCTTTCCTGATCTCTTCTTTCATATTCACCTTGACTACCTCTTCTTTCGACCTCCACTCTCTCTCCTGTTCCTTATAGTGATCAAGCTCGGAACGGTCGGCATAAGGTTCATTTGAAGTTGGGATTTGGAAAGTAGTCTTTTGAGGTATGGGTGGAGCAATGGAGGGATTCTGGGTATTTTGAGTGGCTTGATAATTTTGGGGGAAATTTTGAGGATCGGTATTTTGGTTTTGAAGATGGGGGAAGGTTTGAGCCTTGTTTGTATTTTGGTTTTGAGGGGGATGGAGGATTTGAAGGTTAGTATTTTGAGGATGCTGTGATGCTTGACACGACGTGGTGGCGTGACGGGATTGGGGGTGATTGAGTCAATGGTTGGAGGATTTTGAGCGGGGTTAGAGAGAAGGTTTTGAACATGTCCGTGCTTGATGGAGGAAAGTGGAGTGGAGGTCTTCCATCTCTTGGAGGATTGAAGGATGAAATTGGATTAGGCAAATCTTGCATTCTTTGCATTTCGACCCTCATTTCGGCAATCTATTGCATCAACCGCATAATCAATTCATTTTCATCAGCGGCGGCGGGTTGAGCCACGACAACATCATTCATGTCAACCTCATCATTGTTATCCATTATTGTCCTTCTTTTTTGCAAATTTTGATCGGGGAAGGAATCTTTAGTGGGCCTTAGACCTTGTGAAATACGGATGATCAACCAACTTATCAGCACAAATAAATTTTAAATACCTGACAAATGAAAAAACTCAAAAGACCAATGTGTTAGTGCATGGAGGTGGTAAATAATACAAGATATCACATATAAGAGTTGCTTTATTCGGAGATAAACTGCTCACAAATATAGGGAAACCAATATAAAGAAATGGTTAAATAGACAGGAATTTGTCTACTTGACTTTGGGATTAGTGAATAAAAATGTCGACTTGAGTCGAAATAAAGTTGACGGTATCTTTCATTACCGTACTTTGATTTTTGATTGAGATGTAACTCTAATTTCCTTGTAAGAGTCGAAAAACATAAAATTTCTCAAAATTCTATTGATTTTAAATGATGAACCTTTTCTGGTATGAGAGTAATACTAAAGAAAAATGAAGTTCGATTTTTTTTTTATTATTTTTGGAAACTAAAGACTCGAAGAGTATTTGGACGCACTTTTTATAGTGACTCGACATTTATGCTTATGGGTTCTAAAAATATTTGAAGAAGAATGAGCTAGAATATCTCCAGATAAAACAACATAATCATATAAGCAGTTATAAACAAATATTGCGCGTTCTTAACAGATATGCGACCCTTTTCTGCCAAGGGTGGGCCCAGAGATTTGAGGGATGTATACGTCATTTGAAATATTTCTCGCACCTTATACATCCTTCAAATTTAAACATATAAGTATGAACGTCCTATCGAGCCGTAGGCTCTTTGGACTCAAGGTGGTCTTTCTAATGGGCCCGACACTCCTTGGTGTCGGGTCGTCTTAGGCCAATGAGCTATTTTTCGGGATTTGGTTTCTCTCTATCCTAGTTTGACTAAGAGTGGGTTGTATTTAGAGTGGAATGGATAACCCAAGCGGACTACTTGGGCTGGGACAATTAACGATCGTTGACTATCAAGTAGTCAACTACATTCGTCAGGGTGCCCCGAGAAGATTTTTGGTTAACGAATGACTGCGAACCCGCATAATCGTCCTTTAGTGGAAATGTAATAAGTGTCGTTTGACGGAAGTATGTATGTTATGCATGCAACAGTTAAAATCTGAATAATTTAAACACTTAAACAATAAATCACAAATAATCAAATACGTTAATCCTAAGGTTAGAATCCTCCAAACTCACCAGCAGAGTCGCCATTTCTATTTTATCGAAAAAAGTAATTTCGAAAAGAGTTCGTTTTGTTTATAAAGATATTTTCAACTTTTTAGGAGTCGCCACTTAATTTTTAAAGAAAATTAAGAAAACTTGTTTCTAAACGACTTAAACAGAAAAAATTGTTTTGGAAATATTTTTAAGGGTTCGGAATTCCTATTAGCGTCTTAGGAAGGTGTTTAAAGCACCTAAGACGCTCCGTTAACTACGGTTTACCGGCGATTAACCTATTTGACTACTTTATTTTAACAATTTGCGAATTTTTTAAAGTTAGATTTCTCAAAACTTAAACGAACTTAATAAGACATTATTGCTTTAAAATTCCGTTTAAAACTAAACTTTTAAATTTTAACTCTAGGCAAACTTGCGAATTATTGTTTTGAGATTCAGTTTTAATTTTTGAGTCCGATAAAGCGAAAGGTGTTCGGCGGGGTTGGAGTTTCTAACCCTAACTAACGACATTCAAGCAAACATGTAAATACAAAATAGTAAAGAGGGCGGGAGAGAGAGAGAGAAGGAGAGAGAGATTTTTGGGTCCAAACTCGGGTTCTGTTCGCCTTGACCGAGTTTTGGACCCACCTGTTTTTGGGTTTTTTAACCCATTCACCTGTCCTAATCTAATATACAAAATAAAATATGAGAACGTAAAGCGACAAGGGCTTATGCCCATTACAAAAAATAAAATACAGAATAAAAATAAAGTAAAGACTTCTAGTCCGTCTTTGGATTTTCTTCAATCTACGCAATTCCGAATTTGCACTTCGGTCTTGATGGGTTGACTCGATGACAAGACAACTGGGCCTCCACGACCCAACCAAAATGCAAAGATAAGGAAGAAGTACGCATGGACTCGAGCAGATTTCATGCATACATAAAACAGAGAAGTGAGTTAACTCTCTGATCAAATAATACAAATGCAAGATGTATGAACCAATCTACAAATACATTTTAAACCAAAAGTGCAACTAGACAAGTAATTTCATTTAAAGGAACCATAGAACAACACGTATATGAGTAAAACTTAAAAAAAAAAAAAGTGGCTTAACGGACGTTTAAAGAATCACGCAAATTAAGGATATCCACGCAAGATAGTCAAGATGGAGCAACAAAGGTAAATAAACTTATTGCAGTACTTGAACAACTACGAAGCTATGGGAACAAACCACATATATGAATAATGACGAAAGGAGGAATCAATTAAAATGAAGTTATTCTTACAAAAATCCTAAGGAACTGCTAGGCAGGGAACTAATGATAATCATGCTGAAACAACTACTTCAACTATAATGAGTTTATCTAAAACAGAAACAAACAAGACAAGCTGATCAAATCATTCCCACCCAAGCTTTAAAATATAGTAAGCATGCTTATATGGTACGTAAATCACCTTTCAGCGAACAGGGTTTTAACAAAACTAAAGAAATACACGACTTCAATACTTTAGCAAGAAAAGAATAAATCATGGAGTTGCTTAAGTTGCTAAATGGATAAAACACGAATGCAAACTCGAAACCTTCGAATATCGAGCAATAAACTACAAAGATGCTCAACAGCGGAAATAAACTTCAATCAGATTGAAGCTTTACAATGGCACACAAAAAAAATCAACGGATACTAACACTACGCTCAACCACAGCTTTGAAAGTCTCAAAATCAAATAGACAAACATGTATATCATTCTACGACATCTTTACAACCAAGACTTGAATGAGGATAAACATGAGTACTTTCTGGATTAAAATCAAAGGAAACACATTCATGAACACGAGATACAACCTCTTAGTCGCATTAACTAGATGTCACATTACTAGGCGAATGTTCAACAGCGAGCAAACCAAAAAAAAAAATCTGAATTACAAGTTCAACGATTAAGAACAACAGCAACCAAGGATTACAGACGATAAGAGCAGCAGAAACCAAGAACTACAGACGAACTCAAGCTACGACATCGGAGACGACAACAAATCAAAATCCTAAGTTTCGACTACAAACGGCCATGCTATAAAAAACAGAAACATGCTGGGAGACGGTAAGTTTACCTCTCTTTGGAGCAGCGAAGTGAGACGGGAAGTGAGCAGCAAACAATGGCGACCTCCACCGCGAACCTCGACACAGACAGTAAACCCAGAAAAACTTTGACAGTTCCTCCGAGGCAAGCAGAAGAGCTAAACGAAGTTCCAAACCAGAATTTCGTTTAGTTTTCTCAAAAAAAACGATAGAACTAAGAATTTCTTCCAAAATAAACAAGGAGATACTAAGGAATTTTCAACGACTCCTCACGACAGACAGAAGAAGAAACAGTGTTTTCCGAAAAAAAATTCAACCAAAAATTGCTAACCCTCAAAATTCTCTTTTAACCAAAAACGTCCCCCCCCCCCCCCCCCGTTCTGAAGGGTCTGGGGGAGGTTTAAATAGAAGAAAGCCATTTAGGGTTTCGAATGGAAGGCCAGTAAAATGAATTCGGGACCACTGATTTCAAAATTTGAAATCTTTTCCTCTAATGGCGCAACACCCTTTTCTGCGAATTCCGCCCCATTCCGAAAACGGAAAGGAGGGAAGGGATGGTCGATATGAAACTCTCGTCCTTGGCAAACGACGTGGCTCGATCCTACGTCACCAGGGACAAGCTCGCGTCACCTAGCGTGCTGCGTTACTGTACGACGAGGACAGGGTGGCAGGTTTCTGTTGCGGACTCTTTCGTCCACGCGCGATGGAGAGAGGGAGAGAGAGGAAGGAGAGAGCGTGGGAGGGACGCGGGTTCTAAGGATTTCACGTTTTTTGGGAATTTTGTGGTTGCCTTCTGTTTTCTCATACGCGTGGGGGCTGTTTTCTGCTGGATACAGCGTGAGGAAGAGGGGGATGAAGGAAAGGGGAAGTGGGTTGGACGGGCGGGTCAAAAAAAAAGGGTTGGGTCGGGTAGGAGGGATAATTGGGCTGGAGGGGAATGTTTAGTGGGTTGGGTTATAAGATAAAAGGGGGGTGTTGGGCTGTCCGGGTTGGTCTTGGGAATTCATTTAGTGTTGGGTTGAAAGAGTTGAGATGGGAATGGGAGAGAGGGGTGGGCCTGGGTAGGTAAATTGGAACAAGACATGGGCCCAAAATCTGATTTTTGGAATGGATCAAAGGGCAAAGGGGTTGAATTTGAAGATGACCCATTTTAGTTAAATTAAATTGGCTAAACCTTAAGAAAAATGAATTCGTATTAATTAATCAACGAGCTCCGCTATTTAGTGATATAATCGCAAAAGTGATTCAATCAAGCACAATTATAATTTAAATTAGACTCGTTTAATAAAACATTTAAATGTATATTTTGATGGTTTTTTGAATAATTATAAGATGTACAAACTATATACATAATTATGTAATATATATATACTATCTAAAGTTATGATAAGCAGCATAAAATTCGCATATTATATACATATATATATAAATATTTATATATATATTTTATTATTATTATTTTTTTAATTGTCGCAAGATTTATAAAACTAATTAACTTAAATAATTTGGAAAAACTCACGAAGCTCGATAATTAATTTATACCGACGCGGGTAAAAATTGGGTGTCAACAACAATTTTTTTCAAGTATACCTCTACCTCTCTTAACTCTTGCTTCAACCAACCTCTCACATCTCCTTATTGGCGTACGCTCGCTCCTACTCTTAACATGATTGAACCACCTCAGTCTCACTTTTCTCATCTTGTCATGAATGAAGCCACTCTCCCTTGTACCAAACAACTTTATTTCTATTCACATCTCTCTTATTGTGCTCTCAAATCCCTTTGAGCATTCTCATCTGAATTATCTTCATCTTTTGGATGTGAGCTTTCTTGAGTGACTATCACTCTGCCCGTACATCTCTACCTCATAAGTTTTACATCATTAAAATTCATTTTAATCCTATTAATAAACAAATGCATTGTACGATAATAAATCTAATTTGGGTTGATAAAGGGACTCTCAATGTCAATATAACTGGTATTTTATTTTGGAAATTGGAAGATTTAGCCAATAGATGCAAGCCAACAACTTCTAATAATGTAAGCTAGCTGGCCACACCATGTGAAACGGTTGAAACTTGAGACTTATTTAAATGTTTTATATTCTATTCTAAACTAAAAAGAAAGGCTCAGTAGAGGTTTCACTATTAGCGTAGGGGTGTCAGTTATCACCCCTTTGCATATGGTGGCTCCTTCTTTGTTTCAGATAAGGGGAAAAAATTAAAGAACAGCCCAAAATAGGGAAAGTTTGTGATAAAACATTGTTGCATATTTAGATACAAATTTATCGGAATAATATCAAATACATTGCTTGCTTTGTTAAGGTTTTTTGTAGGACTTTTTAGGTGAAGACGAAGCATAGACAAGCAGAAAACAATGACAGAGTTGCAGCAAATGAAACAGACAGTGACAGTGAGACAAACATAATGTTATAATGTAACATGCATACCATTTGAATATGCAAGTACAACGGCTGCCATTGGATAAATCTGCAATATAATGCAATTTCCATTATAAAGCTGGATGATAACTGTTAACTCTCTGACAGCTAATATTACATTTGCTTCCATGGTAAAAGAGGCAAATATAGAACTAGAGGAGCGATGTAAAGGTAATGGAATCTGAAACAACAAATACACGGAATGTTGTTCTTATTAACAGAATCTCCATCCCTTTATTATGTATATTAGTATCGTTTTCAAAACTCCTGGCAGTGTAAAACCAGCTATCAAGGTTATTGTGATTAATAGAGTTTCCACAACTAAATGAATTTGAGTTGTCTTCACACTCCCTCCGTGTCAAAAAGGAGGGCCTAGTTTGACTTGGAAAGGAGTTTAAGAAAAGAAAGAAGACTTTTTAATCTTCTGGTTTTAAATTAAAGTTATGTAAAATGTACTAAAATGCCTTTTAATCTTGTGGTTTTAAATATTCCATGTGAAAGTTAATGTTAAAGTCTATCCAAAAAGGAAAGGGATCATTCTTTTTTAAACAAATAAAAAAGAAAATAGGGACATTCTTTTTTTAAATAGAGGGAGTAATAGTTTTTACTACTTTTTCATCTCTCCTTTCTCTGTCTTCATGATTATTGTACTTTCGACTCAGCCGATGGTGGTACCACCAAAATCATCCTTCTTGTTGCAGAGAATAAACGCGCAGGACTATATTTACAACCTTGTACATGACCATTCTTTTTTGTCTAGGCTATTATCTTTCTATATTTATGATCTTGGTAATTCCTTTGCTTTCTCTGGAAGAAACATTATATAGGAAAACAATATCAGCCTTAGTAGTCAAGTCTCTACTAAGTCATTTCTTAATAGTATTATTTTAGAATAGGGGAAATATACAAGTCTTTATTTGGTTTGTAAGATCAATTCAAAGATGCTATTTTTTAATTATGTATTTGGCAAAACAATAAACAACATCAATAAACATTAGAAAACACTCAACTAATGAAGCGAGAAGTAATACCATTATTTCAAAGATGCTAGTGTGGAATTATGAATTTGGAAAACCAATCAATAACATCAATAAAAATTAAAAAAGAATAAATTATTGAAGAGAGAAGTAACAGGTTTTTCGTATCCGGCATGTCAAAATAGTGCGTGAGAAAAAAAATTATCATCACGAGTTATGTAAATTAAAAGAGAATTATTGGTTTTGAATATACTCATAATAAACTGAAAAAACAAGTAAAATAGGTCAGTCGATTGAAGTCTACCTAGTACCCTCCTCTCCCACCCCTTCCTTCTTGATAAAATCCATTTATAATTCAATGGAGAACAAGGCCTGATAATATGGTGAGGCTATACAAGGTAGGAAGTTAAAAGCATTTGGCTGGGGTGGGGGGTTATGGTTGGGGTATTGTTCAAACTTTTTTTTTGTTTTAATCATTTAGCATGCAACATATAATATTGTTTTATTCGGACCTTCAATACATTTTTTATTTGTAATCTTATCATCCCTTGTTTAGTAATTCTCCACAATCACTTCACGTCCTCATAAGCAATGTAGGTGATAGAAATTTCATCAAGGATGTTCAAAAATTTTAAGACGCATAAATCACACTAGCAAAAAATCTAAAAAGAAGAAGAAAAAATACATGTATTTGTTTTGCTTTTGGTTTATAGATGTTAACATATATAAACAGTTTTTCGGCGAAGGACAGTCAGCATACCACCCTTCGTTGGTTTTAGCTCCGCCCTTGCTCATAAGTCACATATAGTTTGTGACAGTGACACTTCAATCATAAGCACTCCAAAAGGAGACATTTAGCTTTACTTAAGATAATGTCATTAAATCCAATCTCACTAAATCCCTTGATGAAATTTATGTAGAGTATTTGTTATAAATACTCATATTTATTATGTTTTTCCATTAAAAACAGTATAGGACAAATTAAATTATTGCTACTTAATCATTTATTTATTATAGCGAGTTTGTTTATAACGACTCATGTTGGTGTATGGCTATGAAATTATTATATCCGACATCAAATTCGTCACTAAGTATTCTCTTTTAGTGACAAAATTTGATTTTCGTGCACAAATATATGAGACACATTCTTTTATTGACGAAACATTAAAATTTGTACAAGTGTTTTGTCCACTAATGTTTTGCCCTAAAAAATTAATTAGTGTCATTTTGTTAAGTAGTATTAGTCACAAATTTAAAGTTATCGATGGCACATTATTTCATCACTAATAGTGTATGTAATTCATGACCAACTATGGCATCAACTTCATCACTAAATATTTACTTCTAATGATAATATTTACATTTCGTGCTTAAATATATGAGACACATACCTTTAGTAACAAAATATAAAAATCCGTAGCAATGTTTTGCCACTATAGTTTCCCTTCAAAAAATCTCATTGGCGTCATTTTTAAGTAATCTTAGTGACGAATTTAAAGTTATCGTGGCACATTATTTCGTCACTATTAATGTATCTAATTCATGAAAAAATATCTTTTGTCTTATCATTTATTAAATTTTGGACACAAAAAATTTATCTGAAAAAATATGTTTTATAATATCGACAAATTAGAGTTCTTAGTTAAATATTATAAATTTTAGATATGAAAATTTAAATTTAATTATTACATTTATTTGTCACTAATAATTTAAATAATTCATGTCAAATATTTTATTGTCTTTAATCTATCTATGATCTAGTGATAACAAAAAAATTGACACAAAATATTTAAGATGTTAAATAACAACGACTTAAAATGTGTAGTGAATAATTCAATTATTTGTGACGAAAAAAATTCATAAATAAATTTTTTTTTTATAGAATTGTTCATAATTACAAGTGACAACTTACAAAAAGAATAGTACAAGTGATTCTAAAGATATAGACAAATTTCATTCGTTAATGGACAAGTGAAAATATTAAATTATCAAATTCTATAGATTTTGTGAATACAAATAAGTTTAATACGTCAATTTACTTAAATTTCACAATTACAAAATGCATCATTTGAAATTCAAATCCATGTTATAAGAATTGTGAGTGGGGCACACTTCTACAACTACATTACTAATATTTGTTGGTTTAACACTTTTGTTTTATTTTTTGATATAATTTCATTGATAAACACGATAAAAAATAATTTTCAA
Source organism: Solanum habrochaites (assembly GCA_027704765.1). Taxonomy (NCBI): domain Eukaryota; kingdom Viridiplantae; phylum Streptophyta; class Magnoliopsida; order Solanales; family Solanaceae; genus Solanum; species Solanum habrochaites. The sequence continues at coordinate 49,255,593 of JAKWJA010002495.1, read as the reverse complement.
GTCTTTATTTTAATTTTTGTGTGTGTCTCTTTATTGTGATTGGTAAACTACATAGACAAAGTCTATCTATTTTCTCATGTCCATAAATATGTACATATTTAATAGTGTTTCCATATACGTGTTGTTTATCTTGTATTCGAATGATATTTAGAACAAAATTTTGAAGAACTTAGTAATACACAACAAAGTTTAAGAACATTTCTAGAACTAGAAAATTAAAACTAGTAAAGAAACTAGAATAAAAAATAGATTATAAAATATATACGAAATATTTTTCATAAAAAAAATTATTTTCAATCTATGTTAAAAGAATCTACTAATTTCAACAAACTTTACAGAAACATGAAGTTACCAAAGTTAAATGAACCAGTGAAGAACAGAAGAACATAAATTAATTCACAAATCTAAAATCTTTAGCACATACAAAAATATGGAAAAATAAAAAGAAGATCGATCAAGCCTACTGAATGCACAGTGTCCCCTTAAGGAAATTATCCCCTCTAGTATTGAAAGTTTGATTTGGAATATGTCATACCATGATATAATGATCTCAATCACCAGTAATTTGGTAACTAAATTGCTGGTGTGAACAAGCCACCTAACGCTAGTAAAGTCCAGAAAACTTCTAACTATAAAATGAGAGGAAATCCCTCAATTTATAGAAAACAAAGGGTAGTGTGAAAAGGTTCTGAATGTGCCTTACCAAAATGGTCACTAATCTTTGGAAAATTCACAGTCTTTTTAAAAGGTCACTTTCATAGATGTCACAACTTTTCATAAAAGTCATAAATTTTCTTAAAAGTTATAAGTTTTCATAAAAGTCATAATTTTTCGTGAATGTCGCAACCTTTCATAAAAGTCGCAAATCTTCATTTTCTATTGACTCCTTTTAAAACCAACAATCCCTTTCATTAATGGGGAATGACTCCATGAAAAAGAAACACATAAGTATGTGTACTTTACAAGCAAGAATTAATTGTATCTGGATAAGTATGTTTCCCCTTAAAGATTCCATGATGAAAATATGTTTGATATACATGGTCATTCGGTAGATGTGATATCTTTGATCCTTCAATATTTAGTGTATACCTAGACAACCATATGTACACAGTTAACCGTTTAGCATTTATGGTTCTTACAGTTGTGTTTATTTCATCCATGCATACATCTTGGTTTCATGAGTGTATAGAGAGATTGACTTATGACAGTAGTCTTCTTCGAAGCGTCTTACACTTCATACTCACGTAGGTGATTCCTTATCGTGTTATCATGTAGCTACACTTTTTGTCAACTCTGTCAAACTTAACAAATCATTAAAACCATTAAGCTTTAATAACTCATTGACAAGTCTTAATGTTGTATCTGTGTTCCTTAGCATTTTCTTCATCGTAAGAATTGATTGAGTTGGCTGACAATGTCCAACCGTCATTCACAACTTTGTTTTTATCCATGAATGTATCTCTTGTGATCTCCAGTCTGCTTGATAGAGTTATCATCATGATGACATGTCCTAAGCCGTAAATTCATTCACTTAACTAATCTTTCAACATTATATCTACTCAGGATATTTTGTAAGTGGATCTGACACATTATCCTTTGACTTTACATAGTTAATTCTAATAAGTTTTCTAACCATATCATGTTTATGTCCTATAGGAAGAGACTTTTTTTATACATCATGCTCCATGCCATACCTATCGTATCTTTACTATCAAAGTGTATGTATACTAATGCTAGTGGTTTGGGACAAAAAATATTATCTATTAAGAAATTTTAGAGCCTTTAAACTTATTCACCCACTTTATCTAGAGCACGTACCTCAGAGATCATGGTAGACCTATATACATGTCTCTTTTTAAATATTTCCAAGAAACTGCTCCTCTACAAAGAGTAAATACATATCTATTTGTCCAGTGATCCAATTTTCATCTCTATATCATTCCAATACTACGGAATATTGTTATAATGCAACACAGAGTTTTAAGTATTTCTCAAATACTCCAAATAACTTTTTATTTTCATCTAATGAGTTATATTAGGATCAGTTGTGAACCTGTATAGTCAATTAATAGTAAATGTTATATCTGATGGCACACACTTTATGATATACATCATACTTCCTAATACCCTAGCACAACCCAATTGTGAGTAACTTTCACTTTCAATTTTTTGAAATGCAAAGCTCACATTTATGGAGACTTGACAATATTGAAATCCAAGTACCTTTTAAATGAAATGAGACCATGAAAATTCCAAACATTCTTGAGTTATAACGACTCTTATACCTAAGATCGCATTAGCAACACCAATATTTTATTCAAATCTTTCTTTCTAGCATATGCTTAGTAGAATTTATGTCATTCGTGTCTCTATTGATGATCAACATATCACCAATGTAAAAACAAAGAATGAACTTTTGATTTTAATGTGAACACATTATCAACTCCATCATTATTAAATTTATCAACTGGGGTTGTTCCATGTAAATTTCTTCCTCTGATTCTCCGTTTTAGATATTTGTATTTACATCCATTTGATGAATTTGGAGGTCATATACCACATATAACACAATTAATATCCAAATGAATGTAACTCTATTTACTATCGAGTATGTGTCGAAAAGATCAAGATCTTTTTATTGTCTAGAAACATGACAAAAAGTCTTGCTTTATATTTGTAAAAAGTTTCATTGACTTTTATATTCCCTTTGAGGATTCACTTTGAAGCCAAATCTTTATTTTCTGGAGGAAGATCAACAAACTTCCAATAAGATTGCTCAAGGTTGAACCAATCTCACTATTGTCACTATCTGTCCAAAAGGATGAGTCTAGGTAATACACAAGAGATGTTATTAAATCATATTCGAAGTAAGTATATGTTCCTTGACATTTACTACGCCTCAGAATAAATTTATTTACTACATTCTTCTTTTTTTCTTTCCAACAACATTTAGACCTTTCACTAAACTACTCAAGTATAATTTTAGAGTCCACGGTCTTAAGTCCTATCTCAATCCTTTTAGGAATAGGAACTTAGACTTTGATTAGACACACCCACACTTTGAAATATTACAGTGAGATTTCCTTCCTTTCCATTTCTCATATGGAATCGATTATGTCCACAACAAGCAAAATTGCTCTCTTTCTAAAAATACAAAACTTTTTGTCTTTCTAAAAATACAAAACTTTTTGCCTTTCCCTTTTGCAGTAGGGATAGTTCTTTCACACAAGCTTTGTGGTAAATACAAACTTATAAATAATGCATCAATCCTTTCTTTGAATATTCGGTTTTCATTAAATGGTGGTGAATAGAACAACAATTTTATGGATAATTCAACTTTTCAAACAAATTTCTGCAAAGTGAGATTTATACTCTCCATCCCTATCACTTCTATCTTTTCCCAATAACTTCTATATTATATTTTGTAACGTTTCTATTGCTTCATTCTTACCATTCAGCAAATAGATATAGTCATTTCTAATGCAATTGTCAATAAAATTAATGAGATACTTTTTTCCCACCAATAGATGGTGTTGACCTCATATCACAAATGTTTGTGTAAATCAATTCTAGGGGATTAAAATTCCTTTCAACATATTTATAAGAATGTTCTGCATACTTAGATTCTGGAAAAATTAGACATTTTTATTTATTGCGCTCAACATTCGATAATACTTTTAAGTTGATCATTTTTCCTTACAAGGTTTTGTAATTCCCATGCCCCAAGTTTTCGTTGGAAAAAATTCCGTAACAGAAATAATATTTGTTGTAATAAAAGCAACTCAAGCAGAACACAACAAGAGAAATAATGACACCAAGATTTTGCGTGGAAACCCTCCCAAATAAGGGAAAAAACACGACCCGAGAGGAGCAAGTGATATCACTATACTAAGGATTTTTTAACTTGTAGGTCTGAGTAAAACTCCAAAGACTACTACACACTCAAAAGAAATAACCCTCTTTTGATTTTTACACCTTACTGCAATGTCGCTCGCACTCTCTATTTTCCTCACAGACTATTCTCCTCTGTGATGCCCCACTCTTCTCTTCTATCCTTTGTATTTTTTTGGTGTATTTGGAATGAAGAATTGTCCTCCCTTTTATAGGAAACAAATGCACTACCCTCCAAATGTGCTACAGAAGAAAAACAATTTTTTCTTCATCATAACTCACCAACTATTGTATATTAATGAAAGCTGAAAATAAATCAACACCAAAACTGCCAAAATTTGAAATTTGCAGAGATTTATTCAAAGTTTGGTAAATGGGGATGGATCTCACAATTTTCATGTCACAAACATTAACTCAAGCAAGTAAAAACAAATAAAAATGTTGAGTTTGAAAAGCAGTTCGCAAGGTAGTTTTTTTTCTCACTAATATTTGATTTTTATTTCTTACAATTTTGTGTGATACAAACATTATTTCAAGTCATCACCTTGTAAAACGTAATTTTCAAAAGAATCTTTTCATTATTTTGAATTTCATTGTTATAAACTATCCATTGAACAAAATTTCATCTGCTCTAATAAAGACAATATAATCCAAATGCTTCTTTTACAAAACATGACAAATAATTATTCACCATATTCATGTCTATACAAATAGTTACATTTAATAGACATATCATTTTATGGAAAATCACATCACTTCAAGTGACGCTTTTTCTTAAGAGAACTCAATTATTTTAAACAAGTATATGTAAAATTTGGTAGTTTTCATTCTAGGAACACTACATACTAGTAATAGAGAAACTCAACAACCAAAATACCAAACATATTACAAGAATTTTATGTGACAAACATTATTAAAAATTAACATTGAATTTAACATCTTTTTCTCTAAAATTAAATTAGACACCATGTCTAATTATATTTTTGTCATAAGCAAAGAACCCCCAAACTTTAAATGTGTTCTCCAAATTATTTTTCAAGCTCTTGAAAATAGTATTTCCACATATTTTCCCAATCTATAAAATGTCATTGGCAGTAAGAAACCTCTTTTGAAAATATTATTCAACGAAATAATTATAGAGTATCAATTCTCTTTGACAATCTTTACATAGTGTCGAAGTTCATTTTACAAACTCATCAACTCTAAGTCAGTGGTCTTTTTCCTCTATTATTAATAGACATACCACTTAGAATTTTGAATTGTAGTATATAACATAGACTAAAAACTATAAAAGTTTTTAATCCATAAAAATCAGTTTTGATCAAATTCACAAGGATTACAAAACTACAAAAGTTTTTTTTTGTTTTAATCTCCAAATGGAATTAAACATATTCTTTATCAGCTAGAAATGTTTTTTTATTCGAATAGTCTTGCAACTCTAACATTTTGACATACTTTTTTATCAAATATAATTTTGCATCTCTCATTTTGCAAGCTAAAGAATTTTAAAGGCAACACAATTTTTCAAGCAAAATTCATTCAATCATATAATTTGCAGATCTTTTTCAAAAGATACACATGATAAAAAACAAAAATTGTTAACTCTTAGAAACTATTTTTCTTCTTAGATAAATAATAAAAAGGTTATGTGGTGTAATCGCTAACCGAAATACCATAAATTATTCCTTTACATTCTCAATTCGACCTTGTTAAACAAAGAAATGGATAATGGAAAAGTAATGTATTTATCTTCTACTTTCATGATCCAATTCTCAAAATAATTACAATACAAAAAATACTAACACTACAATAATTTCCTTAACATCGTTGTCTATATTGTATTCCTAACATACTTACAACAAACCTTTGAAAAAATCGGTAATACAATAATATTTTTAAACATTTTTAAAACTAGAAAATAAAAATAATAAAGTATTTAGAATCTAAAATATATTAGAAAAAATGTAGGAAATATTTTTCATAAAGAAGAATTGTTATCAATCTATGTTTAAAGAATCTTATTAATTCAAACAAACATTGCAGAGACACGAAGTTACCAAAGTTAATGAACTAGTGAAGAGCATATGAACTAAAATAAATGCACAAGTCTAAACTCTATAACACATACGAGAATATGGAAAACAAGAAAGAAGATCAAGTTCATTGATTGCACAGTGTCCCCTTAAGGAAATTATTTTACTCTAGTAACCAAGGTTTTATTTGGAGTATATCTTCCCAGGATAGAATGATCTCAATCAGTAATGTTTTGATACCCAAAACATTGGTGTCAACGAGCCGCTCAACTACAGTAAAGTACATTTAGAGTACTAGATTTAGTAGCAGCAGAAGAAGTCCATGATAGAATTTATCTAAACACGAAAGGAAATCCCTCAATTTAAAAAAAACAAATGGTAGTGTGAACAGGTTCTTACTGTGCCTTAACAGAAATGTCATAAACCTTTGGAAAAGTTACAACTTTTCATAAAGAGTCACAACTTTTCATAAAAGTCACAACTTTTCATAAAAGTCACAACTTTTCGTGAAGGTAGCAACCTTTTGTAAAAGTCACAACTCTTCTTAAAATTTGCAACTCTTCCATTCTAATTCACATCTTTTAAAACCCAATGTACATAGAGAAACTATAAACAGATAAATCCACTTACAAACTTAGACTTTGCTAAGGTCCGACATATTTATATAAATTTCTATTAATTTTTCCTATTAGTGTGAAAATTGAAATAAATTAAAAAATGAAAGTACAAATGAAAGAAATGAACTAGGGTTTCAATTATATTATGATGAAGTACTATAGTTTTAGGTATCGATATTCAACTTGAACCGATTATTCTTATTTTTTTAAAAAAAAAATTGAATGTTTAATTTTAAATAAATTTCTAATTGTAAGGAATAATTTTTAAAATTTACTAAAATGAATAAATAAAATAATAAAATATTATTGAATATATTTAAAGATATTTAGAATAGATAGATTAATTAAAATATAATCTATATTTTAATTAATTGTGGGTGATAAATATCATGTATTTGTGTATGAGTATATATAATCATATAATAAATTGTTTCTACAAAAGGTCAATTTGAAAGAAGTAACTAAGTATAAAAAAAACAAAATGAAGACAAGAGAGAGTTGATCTGATGGTAAGAGCTCTTCACTTCCAACCTTGAGGTTGTGAGTTCGCTTTCCCAAGAGAATATATTGTGTAAGTTTCTTGCCAGGGGTTGAAAAAAATTGAGATAGGTGTGTGTGTGTGTACATATATATATATATATATATATATATATATATATATATATATATAATACATTTAAGAAAAAAATAATTTTTTGTATAAAAATATGTCATTAGAGACAATTGGTTTCTTCATTGATTGAATAAAATAAATAGTGACGATATTATTTTGTGGGTAGAAATAAACTATTTATTGACTTAGCATACTATTAACTACAAGAATTATACTTTTTACAACAAATAAATTTTTCACAAATGTTTAAACATTTGGGGACGATTATTATTTTTGTACTTAATCTAATACTTTAGTGATAAAACAGTAATCTTCTTTGTATACATTAGAGACACAATCAGTGATTACTGAGTGACGATTAATTTTTTGTCACATAAGATATGATTTATAAATGACAAAATTATGTGTCCCTTATAATCGAATTTTTTGTAGTGATTGCTTATTTAGTTACTGTGAAGATCATTATGTTGCATTGTAGAAAAGAAGATCCATTACATGTTGTGTGAGTTATTTAGACTCTACCAATACATAAACTCGCTATGAACAATCATATTAATGTTTGAGACACTTCCCTATATTGATATGGTATACTATAAACAACAAAACTAAGATACCTACTTAAATCCACTAAGTGGCATCATTGGAGGATAGATTACATGTTATCACTATCTCGTAGAGATAAATGTGTTGTTTTGTAAAGACACTTGATATGGAATGTGATCGTCATTTACTCGAGAGAGATATCACCATTCTTGTTGATGAATTTTAAAAATAAACTTCAATAAAGGATAGTTAAATAAGAAGAACTCAAGAAGCAATTGAGAAAGTTTATAAAGGTGACTTAAATTTAATGTTTTACATGAACTGATAAAATTCATCATTCAAAAAAGTGATAAAAAGACAACTTGCTTTTAAAAAGGATTAAAAAAATAATTAAAATGCAATCTTGAACTTAGGGGGAAGAAGTATCAATATCCATTTCTCCATGGTTGTTTCTCCCTTTTCTCTCGCAACGAACGTTTTTTTTTTCCGTACTTGAATCTTCGTTTGCTAAATGTTCATGTTTGGGTCTTCTTTAGTTGGAATTATCCAATTATATTCAACTTCAATTGGTGAGAGACTGGAATTACACAGAATGAAAGGAAATTCGATCAGATAACAAAATAAGTTTAATAACTAATATTATTTTTTCAAATATTAAATTACCAAAAGTAAAGAAAAATAAATTATTGGTGAATTAAATTAGTAAATTTATGAAAATACATGATGTTACAGAAGAAATAAACATTAGGTTTATATGATTACCTTATAAAGGATATCGATGGAATGAATTTTTTTTTTCTTGGTATTCATTGTGTGATATAATAGAATCCTCCGTTTTCATCTTTTGCCAAAAGTTTCGAGCCATAGTTGATAATATTGTCGTTTATAATATGATTAGAATTATTGGGGATACCATCTTCCAATGTAATTTTGTTTAGATATGACTCACCAGAAAATTATATGTGAGATTGCATGATATGTGTAAAACAAATTACATGTTCAAAAAGTGGGACTGAAGCTACAATCTAATGGCAGTAATTTTGGCTACCAATATGACTTGTGATATTTAGGGCAAGATTTTAAATTATTATGCGCTCATTGATTGAAATTTAAATTATTCTCTACTTTCGATGTGTAAAAAATCCAAATTATTAACATAAATTAAATTAATTAGTAAGATTGAAAATTCCTTAAGTACCATCAATAGTTTCTTGTTGTTATTTGTATAGAAGTTCCGCCTCAAAAGAATCATTTTTATCCCGTATGATGTTGCTTTCGCTGTGTTCTTTGAATTTCTTACTTTCTAAATCCTTCAAATCGATATTGTTTTTTAATAAATGATTTGAGATAGAAAAATATATTGTGGATTGTGGAATATAATAAACGTGCTCAATTAATTTTTTTAAAAGGCACAACTGTTGAACAGTTACCTCGCAAGCATGAAGGAAGTGATATAAACACGTATTGACAATGTTATGGTCTATTAAGGTAGCACTATAATTATCCAATAGGCTATATTCACCAAGGCTTTCAAACTTCACCTAAAAATCATAAATAATTAAATGAAAGATAGTTAATAGTATAAGTCGTTTTTAAGTTGTTGAGTAAACTAATAAATTACGTACCATGAATAATTTATTGTTCATACTCGTGTGCATTCTTTCTCACTTTCATAGAAAGTTGTAAATTGCTTCCCTTGTTCCTTTGAAACAAATAATTAAAATGTTATTTTACTAACTAAAAAAAGAAGCTATTAATGATACATTGAAATTAATTTTTTCTGACTACTAGTACTACGGGTTAATTTTTAAAAATTATTTAATAAAAAGATAACTATTAAAAAAGGAATTAATTCTGTTTTAATTTATCAAAGAACAAGGAAACTAATAATAAACATATTTCAAGTGTAGGATGTTGAATGAATTAATTGCGTACAATAAATAATTTTTTGCGTTCGCTTGGTTTGTAGTATTTTCTTTGAAGTGTTCCCTTGGTCCTCTCAAATTTTTTTTTTATTCCTCTTGGCATCTTCTTCTTTTTCCATTCGTGCTTCGAATTCAAAAAACAAGAACAACTAATCATTCAAATTAAAAAATCATGCTCACAAAGAACTTTCCTCGATAATATAGAGTCTAAAATTGAAAACCAAATGATATTCTAAAAGTTACAAAAGAAACGTAGTTAGGTTAATATACACATATGTCATTAAAGCTGCATACACGTTATCCTAATCAACACCGTACAAATACACTGTATTTCATAAAGTAAAATTGATTTGAAATAAAAAGAAATAGATATCACATAAACATTTGAGAGTCGAAACAACACTTATTAATTTGAGAGAAACATAAAGGAATGATTTATAATGGATAACGAAAGAATAATCGTTCAGTAACACTCATTCTCAGATCAAGATGGAAGTCTCATTCTCATCGTGGAAATTATAATTGAGAATGCCTTTGGAAAAATTGGTGTATGTCTCATTGTATTTAAATGAGATTATTCATACATGTCAATACATGACAAAAAAATCAACCTACCTTATGCTATCGCAAAAATAGGATTTGAAAATAGGATGATGTACACAACTTTTGCTAAAATCTTTTTGAGGTAGATATTTTTTCCCAATATTCCATAGACCAAAGAAATGAAACACAATTGAAAGAAGAAGAAATCAAACATTTTTCAATCTTGTTAATCATACATTTTAAAATTTATTAGTAATGGTTTATAAATTTAAAACGCAAGACACTTGCTAAAATAAATAGTAAATTTATAAATGAACACAAGGGAATAAAATTTTAAAAACAAAAAAACATATTTGAATGGAATAAAATTCACCATTAACAAATTCGATTCCTTAATTGCAATTGAATCGAAATGAATGAGTGAATTAATTTCGATCTGGAGATCGAAAACCGATCTATGCGTGATTTGGTTGTTGAGAACCTGAACCTACATCACGAGAAGATGTAGTGATCGTAGGGTTCTATACTTGAAGGTACTGAGCGTGTAGGACAGAGTAAAGGTGAATAAAACATAACTGAACAATGACAAACCAAGTATAATAATCTAAACATGATATACTGAATTATGATCAAAGTGGATGCATCTATCAATTTATAACATGTTGAAACTGAATACAGAATATACTGATAAATAGTCAATGCAAGAGAGTCTGACTAACTTGTGAGAGCTACTAATAACCGATAATAAAACCAAATAAGCTCATTGTGGAGTACAATATATATGCCCAAATGAGAGGACCCAATATACCTTGTCAAAGGTATAAAGGCATTCTAGTATGATCACTACATAATTGTCCACAGGGGAGACTTAGAACCTACTTGGCTAGTAGTTCGGGGACTATTGGGTATGCGGAACTCTAGTCCAACTTTGTATTATGCTACTCGAATTGATTTGTGTAGTTAACTGATTATGTCTCTATTTTCTATATACACAAGGTAGCTCAAAACTAAACATGCTAACTGAGAATGCAACATTTAATCTTATAATGATGCATTAAAATTGAAGCATGTATAATTGTATAACTGAAATATCTAACCTAGAATATGTAATTCAAGTACTAAAGAAATAAAAAGCTACGGTTCTAAAATTCATGCGATAATCTAAATAATTAAATGATAATCTTATTTGGAACATATATTTTAAATAAATTATGAAGTTCTAGTGAAATTCTAGGGACCCTAGGTTTAATCATGATAAGAGAATCAAGAACTGAAAACAAGGGACCCAATGGGTGAAAGGAACCCACTAGTGAAAATGTCACATACCTGGTGATGAAATCCACAGAGAAATATTAAGATTTCGGGGATGGAACTCTTGGATAATTGTTACTTTGTTGAACTAGGGTTCTTGACCTTTTAATCCTTTGCTTTTTCTAATTTTCTAAGTTTTGATTTATTAATTTGATTTAGATAATTTTTTGTTATGTTTCTAGGCTTAAACATACTAAAATATGATGATTAAGGGTCAAAACTACGTATCATAGGACTTACATGAAGTGGAAGAAGACCAAAAGACCCTGAGTGAATTTTTGTCGGACCAAACGACTACCAGGATAGACGGTCCGTAGTTGTCTCCGTAGGTTGGACCTGTCCAACAGGCCTTTTCTATAACGGGCATAACTTTTTACTCGAAGTTCTGATTTTAGAAAGGTTTCTGGCTATGGAAAGGTATTTTATTAACTATCTGTGGGTAGGTCATGGGACACCTAAGTCATTTTTGTGCTAAGCGTTATGACCATTATAAGTTGACCAAACTATATTTCTCCCTTAACTGTCTGCTAGTTCTTACCTACGGTCAGACCTACGAATTGTGGGTCCACATACAGACCGTGTTGGTCTTTCGTGATTCCTGTCAAGGAGTTGTTCAATAGGGTGTGATCGACGGTCAGTACTACGGACCATAGGTTCGCCCATCCAGTATTTCTAAGCCAAATTTCCTGGGATGAGACTTTTTGGGTTTCTGACCCCATTAACGGATGTGCAGGATGTACCGTGGGTCATTCTACAGTCTGTTGATGGCCACCGTTGGTTGCACCTTAAGATTTTGTGGAAAAGCTGCTTTTTGGTCTGTTTTTGATACTGGGTGCTACATTATCTGTTCCTTGGGAAAAATCATCCTCGAATGAAGACTAAACTTGCTTAAACAGAGGGAGAGAGGTACAAACCCTCTTACTACACTTAGAATTGAGTTTCTGAATAAATTGAGTTTCGAGAACATGCAAATACGTTGAAAGTGCAAGTACAAACTGTGGGAACATGATTGTAAGACTTAATTCACGCATGAATGAATGGAAAACTGAAGAGGAACTATTACCTTAAGATGGAGTGTAATCGGAAAGAACGATGTGAGGATGCTTAGCTTTCATGGCTGCTTTGCTTTCCAAGTAGCTTCCTCTACAGAATGACTCCTCCATAAAACCTTGACTGAAGCGACTTCTTTTTTTATTAACCTTCTAAATTAACAGGCAAGAATCTCCACTGGTACATCCTCATAAAAAATATTATCTTTCACTGTCATATACTCTAATGGAAGTATAGAGGCTGGATCACCCACGCATTTCTTCAAGAGTTAGATGTGGAAAAATGGATGCACTACTGCTAATTCTGCTTGCAAATCTAACTCATATGCCACCTTTCCAACCCTTTTCAAGATATTGTTAGGTCCTACAGACTCAGCTTCCCTTTCTATCCATGTCTCATAACCCCTTTCATAGGTAAGACTTTATATAAAAACCAATCATCAACTTGGAACTCTATTTCCCTTTTCCTTATATCTGCATAAGGTCTCCTTACGGGCTGTCTTAAGTCTATCTCTAATGAGTTGCAGTTTTTCAATAGCATAAAGGACTAAATCTTGCCCTATCATAATCTGTTTCACCTACTCAAACAAACTATCATGAGATCTACATCTACTCCCATTTAAAGCCTAATAAGGGGCAATTTGAATGCTGGAGTGGTAGCTATTGTTGTAGGCGAACTCAATAAGAGGAAGGTGATCATCTCAACTACCTTTGAAATAGATCACACAAGCTCTCAACATATCCTCTAGGTCTAAATGGTATGCTCTACATATCCATCCATCTAAAGATGAAGTGTTGTGCTAACGTTTAATTGAGTACCAAGACTCATCTAACCTAACATTCTCATTAATGTAAGTCTTTACATAGTTATCAACCGAATCTGTAGTCCTGACTGCCAAAAAGCGAGAAGACTTAGTCATCATATCAACTATCACCCAAATGAAGTCATCTTGTCTTCATGTGCGCGGTAATCCTGTGATGAATTCCACATTGATCACATCCCACTTCCAAGTTCGAATATCGATATCTTGTTTCATACCCCCTGGTTTCAGATGTTCTACCTTGACTTGCAGGCAATTGGAGCTCTTACTCACAAAGTCTGCTATATCCCTATTCATATCATTCCACCAATAGACTTCCCGTCGATTGTGGTACTTCTTAGTGGCACTTGGATGAATAGAAAATATGGAATTCTGGGATTCTTCAAGGATATGCTTTCTCACCTCACCCAAATAGGGAAAAAAGAATATACCTGGGAAGCGAAGTACACCATCTAACCCTTGGGAGAAAACCTCAACTCTCTAATTATGGACTGCACCCTCAAGTTCAAGAAATATTCGATCACTCTCTTGATTGTCCTTAATCTCCACCAAAAAAGATGATTCTGCCCCATTCTGAATTGTTACACCATTGTCTTATATTCTCATAAAGCAAACTCCTAAGCGAGCAAACTTGTGAAAATTCTTCACTAGATCCTTCCTTTGTTCCTCGACATGGGCTACACTACCCATAGATAATCTACTAATAGTATCGGCTACTACATTCGCCTTACAACGATGCTAATGCACATTCGTATCATAATCCTTAAGGAACTCAAGACATATCCTCTAGCGAAGATTCAAGTCTTTTTGGGTGAACACATATTGAAGGCTCTTAAGGTCACTGAACACATCTACATGAACACCATACCTGAAGTGTCTCCATATCTTGAGTGCAAACACCACTGCTACAATCTCGAGGTCATGAGTTGGATAGTTCTTCTCATGCACATTAAGCTGTCTAGAGTAATAGACTATAAACTTATCTCTCTACATCAACACACAACCTAGGACAACTCTGGATGCATCACAAAAGATAACATAACCATCTGTATCTTGTGGTAGAGTCGTAGTCAATCTAGTTTTCAATTCTACAAAGATTTTCTCACAATCATCTGGCCATTGAAACTTCACCATCTTCTTAGTCAACGTAGCCAATGGTGAGTTTATGAATGAAAATCCTTGCACAAACCTTATGTAATAACCCGGTAGACCTAAAAAACTTTTAATATTTATAGCAGTGGTAGGTCTTGGCCATTGTTTCATTGCTTCTATCTTCTGTGAATCAACTAAGATCCCTTCACCAGATACAATCTGACCAAAGAAAGGAACGGATTGCAACCAAAACTCACATTTTCTATACATAGAGAAATACTGGTGATCCTAGAGAGTGTGTAGAATAATTATCAAATGAATCACATATTCTTCCTCATTCCTAGAGTACATAAGGATAATATAAATGAAGATGATAAAGAACAATTCCAAATAGTGTTTGAAAACTTTGATCATCAAATCCATGAAAGCTGCAAGAGCATTAGTTTGTCAGAACGACATAACTACAAATTCATAATAACCATACTGAGTTCTGAAGGTTGTTTTTTAGAATGCCCTTATCTAGAATATCTTTCAACTTGTCCTTCAATTCCTTAAGCTCTTTACTAGTCATTCTATAATGATTAACAGAAATAGGCTAGATATCTAGAAAGAGATCAATTCCAAAGTCGATTTTCCTTTCGGGAGAGACTGTGGGAAAAGCTTCTTGAAACACTTCTAGAAACTCACAGACTACTTGAACTGACTCAAAAGTTGGAGTTTCAGATCTATAATCCTTAACTTAAACTAGAGCATAGACATAACCCTTAGAGATCATCTTTCTATCCTTAAGGTAAGAAATAAATCGACCCATAGGCTCTAAGTTACTACCCTTCCATTAAAAAATTGATTTGTTTAGAAACTGATAACGCACAATCCCAAGTTCTACAATATACTGAGGCATAACATGAGTGTAATCAATCCATGCCTAGAATGACATAGAAGTCTAATATTTCTTACTCTACTTGATCTGGTGAGATTACCTTCTTCGAAACTGTGATAGGGCTATTTTTGTATAACTGTCTAGCTATAATTGGGTGACTGACAAGAGTAGAGACTGAGAAAGGTTCTGAGAGAGTTTCTGGACTGACAATGAATTGGAATGCTAACTAAGGAGTTACAAAAGAAAGAGTAGACCCTGGATCTAACAATGCATAAACATTAAGGTCAAAGACACGCAACGTACAAGTGACTACATCAGGAAAAACATCCTAATCCAGGCGAGCCTGAAGAGCATACAACTTGTTCTGGCGCTGACCGCCACTTGTACCAGATGAGTTACCTTTCTAAGTCAGTCGACTTGCTCATGCTGATGAAGTTCTAGATAGAGATCTACCATTAGAACCTCCTCGACCCTATTTAGATGGACAACCCCTCAACTCGTGACCAAAATGACCGCACCAAAAACATACTTGTTTTCCTTCTAGTCACTTATCTGGATGGTTCTTACCACACTTAGGGCAAGTGGGGTAAGTCTTGGTGCCTGAAATATATCCCTTGTCATAGAGCTTGGTACTCTACCCTTCTAGTAAAACCTGTTCGTGGAGGATAAAATACTAACTGATGAAGGAGTTGGAGTTTAAAACTTTTGCTGACACTGCGAGCGATTTCCATGACACGATTTTTTCTTATAATAGTCATATTTCTCAGTCCTAGACCCTTTATTCTTTATATCCTTTTCCCTAAGCTTATTACCTTCAACCTGCTGAGCATGAGTTATAAGCCTAGAGATGTTCATATCTCTAAGTAACATAGCATTTATGCACTCACTTTTCACCAAATCCAACACTCCATACATGAACTTATTCATTTGAGCCCTGGAGTCGGCAACTATGTGAGGTTTATACCTGGAGAGTTGGTTAAACTTCAGCCTATACTCTTGGAGTGTAATGTTATCCAGCATCAAGTTAAAGAATTCCTAAGACTTAGACTATCTCAACTCTATTTGAAAAACATGTCGAGAAAAGTCTCACTAAAACAATCAAAAGTGATAGATGCTACATTTGCACCCCTATTCTCCTTCCACTGTGTGTACTAGATATGAACGACATCTTTCAGCTGGAATGATGCCAACTCAACCTGATCATTCCTTGTGACTTGATTACCTCAAAGATCTTCTTGATCTCATCCAAGAAATTCTTAGGATCCTCATTTGTCTATGATCCTAAGAACGCAGGCTGATTAATCCTAACAAAGTCACGGACCCTTGTTGTTACTGATCTACCATTTTCATTCACATGAGCATGAACCAGAATCAACTGGTTAGTCATAATCAGGGCCAACATCTCTATGGATTTCCTACTCAGCAATGGAGACTTCTTGATCTGGGACTAGAGGAGATGTGTTTGCATTTCTGGCATTTGCATTCCTAGTGTTATGTGTACGAGGAGGCATGATCTGAAATGTAGAAGGTCAAGATATAATTGAATAAGATTATAACTTATGCATGATAAGAGTAACAAGAAAGTCAATTTTTTTCCTAAAACACTTCATACCATTACTTTAATCATTTTTGGTGAACTTTACACCCATGAAAAGAATGATACTTAGTGCAACTTTTAAGACATCCTAGGACTGTTGAACCTAGTTCTCTTATACAAAGTTTTGTCGTGCCCCGAGCAACCTACAATACGCGAATACAAAACCTAGGACTACAAGTGATCCCAAGCTAGCCCTGCTTGCATGATCATAAGTATACTAAAGAATATAAACCGTTGCAGAAGCTAAATCATACTTAAAATGATTTGTTGGGGAAATACCCAAAATGCTAAATTTGACATATATGAAAAACGGATGAGCTTAATACAAGAATTTATTAACTTAATAATAAATTGAAACTAACTACTTCTGAAAAAAACCTCTAAACTAGACTAGAAATACTGGGTAAAACCCCAGCTAAGTCTAGCAAAAGCTGAAAAGCTAAAAGTCTAATACTGAAAAGAAACTCATGACTATTGTCCTCGGAGAATGAGGACTCACAACTTAATCTGCTGAAATGGAGATTGTAAATCGATCTATGTGTGATCTGGATGCTGAGAACCTGAACCTACATCACAAGAAGTTGTAGCACACGTATGTGTCAGTACTTATAGAGTAAAGCTGAATAAAACATAACTAAACAAACACAAAAACAAGTATAATAATTTGAACATGATATAGTGAATTCTGAGTTAAGTAGATGCAATGACCAACTTATAACATGCTTAAACTAAATACTTAATATACTGATAAATAGTTAATGCAAGAGAATGTAACTGAACTATGAGAGCTACTAATAACCGATAATAAAACCGCATGAATTAAATGTGGAGTCCGATGTATATGCCTCATAAACAGGATATAATATACCATGACAAAGCTTTAAAGGCATTCAGGAATGATCACTAAACTAATATACCGTAGTCCATCTCGTTATTATGATACTCCCATTGATTTATGTAGTGAATTGATTATGTCTTAATTTTCTATGCAAGATAGCTCAAAAATGAACATACAAACATAGAATTCAAAAATTAATCTGATAATGATGCATTAAAACTGAAGCATGTCTAATTGTATAACTAAAATATCTGACCTAGCATGTGTAATTCAAAAACTGAAGAAATACAAAGCTAGGATTATGAAATTAATGGGATAATCTGAGTAATAACATGATAATCTAATTTGGAATGTATATTTTAACTACATCATGAAGCTCTGCTGAAATTCTAGGAACTTAGGCGTTATTATTATAAGAGAATCAATACCTGATTATAAAATAGAGACCTAATGAGTAAATAGAACCTACTAGTGAAATACCACATACCCGTTTATGAAATCCACAAAGAAATATTTTGATTTTGGAGTTGGAACTGTTGGGAACTTGTTGCTTTCACGAACTAGGGTCTGACCTTATTATCCTTTCTTTCTTATAATTTTCTATGTTTTTATTTAATGATTTGACATAGATAAGTTTTAGTTATGTTTGTAGGATTAAACTGACAAAAAATATGATGATTTAGGGTAAAAAGGACGTATCTTAGGGTTTAAATGAAGTGGGATAAAACCAAAAGACCCCTGAGTGAATTTCTGTCGGATCAAACGACGGCCAGGACATACATTCCGTCATTTGATCTACCGTCCGTCATTGGGTCCTTATGTTGGGCCTGTTCGACAGACCTTTACTAAAACGGGCGTTAATTTTACTTGGAGGTTTGATTTAACCAAGGTCGATGAGTATGGAAAGCTAATTTAATTATCTATCTGTAGATATGTCATGGGAAACCAAATTCGTTTTGTGCTAAGATTTATGAAAATTTGAACTTGAACCAAATGCATTTCCCCCTTAACTATCTCATAGTTCCCACCTACGGTTAGACCTATGAACCGTGGGTCCACCTATGGACCGTGCTGGTCATCCGTGGCTCGTGTAAAAGAGTGGTTGAATGGGGTTCCGATCAACGGTCATGGACTACGGACTATAGGATGACCTAAGGAATGTAGGTTCGTCCGTCAATCATGACTTAACCAATTTTCCGGAGCTGAGATTTTGGGGGTTTCTGACCACATTGACGGATGTGCAGGACGGTCCGTTGGATAGTCTATGATTTGTTGATGTCCAGCGTTGGTTGCACCTGCATATTTTTCTGAAATAATTATGTTTTTGGTGTGTTTTGAATACGGGCTGTTACATGGATTATAGGATTTTTCAAGCAAGTGGAAGTATGTCCTCATTTTACTCGAAGGTATAGATGTCTTTTGTTTCCTGTATTAAAGTAGTGTCATAGACTTAGTAGCCTTATATTTCTATTTTTTAGGTCGTGTCCCAAGTACTCTTTTGTCTAGGATTTGATAAAATGAGACTTCGTATTTCCTATGGTTTTTAAATGAAACTGTTTTTGAATGTCTATTTGAATATTGGTGAAAAGTTCCAATTCCACACTATTTTGCATATATGTATATCAGATAAACGACACAAAAGGCTTGAACAAGACCTTCGAGAGTCAAGTACGCCATGTTGCACTCTGAGAGTGCCATGTCTTCTAGGGTGTTCTCTTGGTATGTGACACCTACTTCAATAACACAAAAAAGTTCCATCAGTTCTAGTCCCATAACATCAATATTTCTCCGTGGAATTCATTACCGTGTATGTGAAATTTCACTAGTGGGTTACTTTCACCCATTAGATCCCTTGCTTTAAGTCAGTTTCTTGATTCCATATCTTGACTAGACTTAAGAATTGTTGAATGTTAGAATTATTTGGTTCTTTTCTATTACAATGTTCCAAATCAAATTATTACATTAATATTCACTTTATAACATAAGTTTCAGAATCTAGTTATGTATTTCTTTAGTTCTTTTATTACATATGGTAGGTCATATATTTCAGTTATTCAATTATATATAACACACTTATTAATGCATCATTATCACATTATTTATTGCATTCTCACATTGTATGTACAATTTAAGCTTTCCAGTATTAATATAAACTCCGTCTTAATTAATTAACTACTTAATTTACTGGGAGTAGCATAATACTGACTTGTACTATGGTTCAATGTACCTAAATATTCCTATAACTACTAGCCAAGTAGGTTTTAAGTCCCTTATATGGGCAAAAGTTTAGTGATCATGCTAGCATGCCTTTAAACTTCTGGCAGGGTATATTTGATCCACTTGATGGGGCATATATATTTCACTATACATTTATCTCATCTGATTCTATTATCAGTTCTTAGTATCTCCCACGGTTCAGTCAGATTCCATTGCATTGATTATTTTTTCATTATATCCGTTATTGAGTTTCAGGATTTTATAGATTGGTTACTCTATTTAGTTATCCCAACATTGAAAATATATATCATGTAAATTATAAAATTCTTGTATTGATTTGTTTAGTTATGTATTATTTTAGCTTTAGTCTATCCTTCTTGCTTAGTACCTTTCAAGTACTAACGCAAACGTGCGCTTCATCTTCTCGTTGATGTAGGTTCATGTTCTGAGCATACAGATCACACTTAGATCAATTCTCGTCTCCATTTTAGCAGAACTAGAGGTGAGTCTTTATTCTTTGAGCACACCAATCATAATTTTATTTCTAGTATTTTTAGTTATTTAGTTAAAGGCTATTATAAAACATAGTTCGTTTCAGCTTTGTATTGAGATTAGATCTTCTCTGCATTAAACTCATATGTTGTTATATATCTCAATTATAGTATGTGGGTAATCCCCACCTTTTCATTTTAATTATGATTTAACTTCCGCACAAGTTTGTTTTTTCTAGTATGCTCATGATCATGTCACCAGGGTTAGCTTGCGATAACTTGTGGTTTTAGGTCCCGTGGTCGTGTCTCGATGGTAGCTCAAGGTGTGACAAACGTTGTATCACAACACTAGCTTCAAGTGTCCTAGGATGTATGAAAAGCCACACTATTTAGAATCATTTTCATTGATTTGAAGTGCACCTTATCAAATTATAGGGATGTGATGAAGTGTTAAAAACTTCACTTTCTTATTACTATTATCGTGCCTAAGGTATGATATTATTCCAGTCTAACACGACATTCTACATTTTAGATCATGCCTATTCGTAGAGCTAACGCTTGGAATAAAAACACTACTCCTCCAATCCCAAATCAGAAAGTCTGCAATGCTTAATTCAGGAATGCCATTCAGATGTGGGCTCAAAGTGTAACCAACCAAAACAATCCGCATGTTCAGTTTCACGTGAATGCAAATGGTGGATCAATAGTATATAGGGTGTGTGACTTTATTAGGATGATCTGCCTGAGAACTTAGTATCACAGACTATAGAGGATCTGCATATTTTCTTAGATAAGATCCAAAAGATCTTTAAGGTTATGCAGGTAACTGGGAATGATCCGGTTGAGTTGGCCTCACATAAGTTGAAAGATGATGCTCATATTTGGTACATTTAGTGGAAAAATAAAATAAGGGTACAAATGCAACTCCTATTATTTGGGATTTTTTTAGTAAGATATTTTTTGTAGGCTTTTCCCAATAGAATTGTGAGAAGAAAAGTCCCACGAACATAAGATAGGGTAACATAATAGTCCAATAGTATGGGATCATGTTTAATTAACTCTCTAGGTATGCTCCTCACATGGTTGCTGACTCTAGAGCTCAGATGAATAAGTTCATATATGAAGTGTTAGATTTTGTAAAAATATAGTTACTAGAGATATGAACATCTCTAAGCTTATGCCTCATGCTCACCAGGTTGTGGGTGGCAAGCTTAGGGAACAGGCCAATGATAATAAGAATGCTAGGACTGGGAACTATTCTTGCTTTTAGTAGACTTCGAGTTGTGGAAATCACTTGCATTTTCAGCCAGTCATTGACCCTAGCCCCTTCTTCAGCTAATTTTACATAATCAAAGAACAAGTATGATCATAAGGTTAGGACACAAGGATCTATGTCTCAGGGAAGTATTTTAGGCATAAAGACTTACCCAGCTTGTGCATAGTGTGGTAAGAAACATCCGGGAGAGTGTCTCTAAGGAAAGGGTTAAATTTTTGAATGAGTTTGTTCTGGTCACAGATTGAGGGATTATCCTTCTTGATAGTGTAAAATAGGCAGTAATGGTAGAGCTGAGTCTACAACTTCATTAGCACCAGCTATTCCCTCGACTTAGCAGGATAACTCATTTTGTACAGGTGGTGGTCAACCCTAGAAAAGGTTGTATGCTCTTCAGGATCGCCAGTATCAGGAAGGTTATCCTGATGTAGTCACAGGTACGTTACAAGCATTTGACCTTAATATTTATTTATTGTTAGATCAAGGGGATACTCTCTCCTTTATACCTTCCAACAAAGAAATTCAAGTAAGTTTTAGTCTAGAAACTCTTTCAGAACCTTTCTTAGTCTCTACTCCAATTGGTGACCCACTTATTGCTAGACGGGTATACAAAAATTACCCTTTCAGAGTCTCTCAAAAATTCACATCGGCAGATATTGTAGAGTTAGAAATAATAGACTTTGATGTCATTCTAAGAATGGGTTTGTTAATTTCCTTGTATGCCTCCGCCGATGGTAGTACACAAATTGTTTATTTTCAATTTCTAGAAAAACTAATCTTAGAGTGGAAGGGTGGTAGCTTTGCTCCTATAAGACAATTTATTTCTTACTTTAAGGGCAGAAAAATGATCTCTAAGGCTATCTCTATCATCTAGTTTGAATTAAAGATTCTAGGTTTGAAACCCTAAATTTTGAGTCAGTTCCAATAGTTAGTGAGTTTCTTAAAGTGTTTCGAGAAGATCTTCTTGAAGTTCCTCCCAAAAGGGGAATCGACTTTGGAATTGATCTCCTTCTAGATACATAACATATTTCTATTCCTTGTTAAGGGATGGTTCCAACAGAGCTTAAGGAATTGAAAGAAGAGTTCAAAGACCTTCTAGACAAAGGATTCATTAAAACTAGTATTTCTTCATGGGGTGCAACGATGTTGTTCGTAAAGAAGAAAGATGGTTCTCTTAGAATGTGCATTGACTATAGACAGTTGAACAAGGTCATAATCAAGAATATGTATCCCTAGAATTGATGACTTGTTTGACCAACTTCATGGTTCTAGTCATTTCTCAATGATAGACCTCATATCAGGTTATCATCAGCTCAGAGTTAGAGATACTGACATTCTGAAGGCATCCTTCAAAACTCGATATGGTCATTATTAATTTGTAGTTAGGTCGTTTGCACTAACCAATTCTCCTACAACTTTCATGGATTTAATGAACAGAGTGTTCAAACAGTACTTGAACTTCTTTGTTATCATCTTCATTGATGATATCCTTATATACTATTCATTTACTCTAGGAATGAGGAAGAACATCCGATTGATTTTTGCTTTGTTTAGCAGAATCTCAACGATCGCAATTAATCCTCTATTGTTAGGAAATATGAGTTCTAGTTGCAATCTGTTGCTCTCCTTCTTACCATTGTATCTAGCGAGGGGATCCGAGTGGATCGTAGAAGATAGAAGAAGTCAAAAATGGTCGAAAGCTACCTTTGCTACAAATATCAGAAGTTTCTTAGGCCTAGCAGGTAATTATAGAAGATTCGTGGAAGGATTTTCATCGATTGCATCACCATTGACTAGGTTGACTCATAAAATGGTAAAGTTGTAATATATCAGATGATTTTGAGAAAAGGATGCCAGAATTGAAAACTCTGCAGCTCATCTCATGACTTTACTAGAGGTTTGAGATTGTTATGTGATCTATTGCGATGGATACAGGGTTGGCCTAGGTTGCATGTTGATGCAGTGAGAAAAGTTTATAACTTATGTTTCTATATAGTATAAGATGCATGAGAAGACCTATCAAACTCATGACCTCGATCTTGTAGCAGTGGTGTTTGCACTCAAGATCTAGAGATACTACTTGTATGGTGTTTATATTGATGTGTTCGGTGATTATAGGAGCCTTCAATATATATTTACCTAGAAAGAATTTAATCTTCGCCATAGGAGATGACTTGAGTTTCTTAAGTATTAAGATATGAGTGTGTATTATCATCCTTGTAAGGCCAATGTAGTAATATATGGAATTAGAAGATTATCTATAGGTAGTGTAGCCCCCCTTAAGAAAGAAAGGAAAGAACTGGAGAAGGATGTTCACAGGCTTGCGTTCTTGGGAGTTTACCTTATGAGCATATCAAAAAGTTGTATAAGAGTTCTGAATAAAGCAAAATCTTCTTTTGTAGTTGAGGTTAGGGAAAAGCAAGATAGTGATCCAATCTTGCTTGAACTTAAGGGTGCATTCCATAATCAAAGAGTGGAGGTTTTATCCCAAGAAGGATATGGTGTACTTCGCTACTAGGGTATATTTTGTGTTCCTAATGTGGGAGAGTTGAGACAACATATTCTTGAAGAATCCTATAACTCCAGAAAATGTGTTCATCTAGGTCTAAATAAGATGTAGCGCGATCTGCATGAAGTCTATTGGTAGAATGGCAAGAAGAGAGATATAGAAGATTTTGTGACTAAGTGCCCCAATAGCCAGCAAGTCAAGGTAGAACATCAAAAACCATGGGGTATGACTCAAGAGATTGACATTCCTACTTGGAAGTGGGAGTGATCAATATGGATTTTAACATAGGGTTAACTCGTACTCTTAAACAACAAGGCTCTATTTGGATAATAGTTGATAGGATGATTAAGACATCTCGCTTTTTGATAATCAAGACTACAGATTCGGCTTTAGATTTACAAAATTGTGATGTTGCATGGTGTTTTTTTTTTTACATCATTGCAGATAGATTTCCTCATTTTACCTTTCATTTATGAAGGTCATTTTAGAAGGGTCTTGGTACTCA
Organism: Solanum habrochaites; assembly: GCA_027704765.1. Taxonomy (NCBI): domain Eukaryota; kingdom Viridiplantae; phylum Streptophyta; class Magnoliopsida; order Solanales; family Solanaceae; genus Solanum; species Solanum habrochaites. The sequence goes on along the minus strand of JAKWJA010002495.1, from coordinate 49,230,845 downwards.
GGCTTTAAGGGTTATTGGGATGCTTACCTTCCTCTTATTGAGTTCTCCTACAACTATAGATACCATTCCAGCATTAAAATGGACCCTTTTAAGGTATTTTATGGGCATGGATGTAGATCTGTTATTAGTTAGGTTGAAGTAGGTGAAGCAGCCTTGATAGGACTAGATTTTATCCTTTATGCTATGGAGAAAGTTCAACTCATTAGAGATAGACTTAAGACAATCAAGTCATTATAAATCATATGTAGATGTACGGAGAAGGGAACTACAGTAGGTGATGAGATTTTGTAAGAAAGGGAAGCTCAATCCTAGATATCTAGGACCTTAAAAGATCATGGAAAGTGTTGCTAAAGTTACATATGAGTTAGAGTTGGAAAAAAAATTAGTAGCAGTGCATCCAATTTTTCACATTTTACTATTGAAGAAGTGTGTGGGTGATCCAGCATTCATTGTGCCATTAAATAGTGTGTCTGTGAAAGATAGCCTTTATTATGAGGATATATTAATTTATATTATTGATCCTCAAGTTAGAAGGTGAAGGAACAAAGAAGTTGCTTTAGTCAATGTTTCATGGAGGAGCTAGTCTACAGAGGGAGCTATTGGGGAAATAGAAGCATCCATGAAAACCAAGTATTGTCACCTCTTTCATTCCGATTCCACTCCAGCTTAAAATAACGTTCCCTAAATTTGTGCTTGCCTTTTAAGCGTAATTGCATGTTCTAGGAACTCAATCTATTCCAAAATTCAGTTCTCGTTATTTAGTGGTAGGGATTGCAGCTATTTCCCTATATTTCGTCTAGTTTAGCCATCATTTAAGGATGAATGTTCACAAGGGGTACATAATGTAACATCCCGTATCAAAAATAGACCAGAGATAAGCTTTTCTAAATTGCAAGTGCAATTTATGGTCACCATCTACGGATTATAGTTTTATTTACGACCTGTACTTTGGGTCAGTTGTTAACTACTATAGCCCATTCTAAAACTTTGCTCAGAAAATCGACCAAGTCTCGACCCACGGAATGACCTATGGTTCGTAAGTCAGACCACAGTACGTGGTCTATGTCCATGGATTTAGGATCAAGTTTCGCAGCTTCTTACACGACTTACGAAAAACCAAAACAAATTGTCTTTAGATCTATAGTCCTTAGGTCTGATAGTACGTGAAGGTTAGCAGTTAGTTTTGGGGAAATTTTTGATTGGTTCAACTTCAATTAGTCATAACTCTTAGCAAAAAATTAATTAGTTGTCCTATAATAAATAATTGAATCCTCTTTCCAACACCGATAGTTTGCTAAAATCCAACATCGAAGTAAAAAGTTATAAACATTTTATGTAGGCCTGTCGATCATACTGTAACAACGGACCCAACGACGGACGTCGATTGAATGACGGCCCGTCAATCCAATCCTTCGATTGCTTCGACAAGAAATAATTCAAGGTACTTTTGGTCTTTTCCTAGGTTGTTTAACCCCTAAGATTCGTTTTTTAAACCCTAAATAATGTGATTTTTGTCAATTCAAACTTAGAAACATACTAAAATTTACTTAAGTCAAATAATTAATCAAAACATAGAATCTTAGAAGAAATAGAGAAGAAAAAGGTTAAAACCATAGTTCAAGAACGCAACAGGATTCCATCAGTTCCATCCCTGTAATTTAAAATTTCTCCAAGTTGTTCATCACTAGGTATGTGTTATTTTACTAGTGGGATCCTTCCACCCATTAGATCCTTAGTTTTCAATCAGTTTCATGATTACAATACAATGACTATACTTTATGTTTCGTAAATTTTAGAATTATGGGGTTTTAGATATTAGAATGATCTGAATCAAATTATTACATAAAGATTCAGTTTATTTCATGAAATACAGAACCCTAGCTATGTATTTCTTTTGTTATTGAATTAGAAATGCTAGGTCAGATATTTTACTCATTCAACTATACATATCTAAGTTATTAATGCATCATTATTAGATTAATTGTCGCATTCTAAGTTTTCATAGTCTATTTGAGCTATGAAAAGATTACAGAAACTTAGTCATAATCAGTTAACAACTTAATTCAAAGGGAGTATCAGAATTCCAAGTTCGACTTTTAGTGTACCCAAATAATGCAATAACTACTAGTCATGTAGGTTGTAAATACCCTCTTTGGGCATCAGTTAAATGATCATGTTAACATTTCTTTATACCTCTGGCAGGGTATATTAGGTTCCATTGATGAAGTGTATACATCTAACCTTACATTTAGATCATGTTGATTTATTATAGGTTTGAATAGATCCCACACATTAGTCAGATTCCATTACATTGACCATTTATCAGTATATCCAATATTCAGTTTTAGAAAGTAATAAATTCTTCACTACATTCATAATCTATCTCATGTTATGTTATATCATTGCTTTATTGCTTTGTCCAGTTATGTATTATTTAAGTTTAACTCTATCATATAGGTACCTTTCAAGTACTGACCCATAACGTGTGCTACATCTTCTCGTGTAATCGTTTTAGGTTCTCAGAATCCAGATCACGCTTACATCAATTCTCGATCTCGAGTTCAGCTGAATCACCGTTGAGTCCTCATTCTCAAATGACAACAATCATAAGTTTCTTTCCAGTAGTTGTAGTCGATTTGTTTCAATTATTCTAGATTTAGCTATGGCCTGTCCCAGCATTTCTTGTCAGTTAGAGGCTATTTTTAGGCATAGTTTCAGCTTTTTATTGAGTTAATACCATCACTGTATTACACTCATCAATTTTCATATATCGAATAATCCCCATATTTTCATTTTAATTATGATTAAGCTTCTACACCAGTTTATTTTCTCTACTATGCTCATGATCATGCCAACATGGTTAGCGTGGGATCACTTGTAGTCCTAGGTCCCGTCTCCGCATCTCGGAGGTAGCTCGGGGCGTGACAATATTATGTTTTTCAAAATAAAAATGTATAAAAGGCTTTATAATTTTTCTTGAAATATTGTTATTGTTGATATTCTGAAGTTTATGTAATATTTTTAGTTATTATAAAAATTTATTCGATTTCAGTATCGTAACATCAATTTTTGTCAAAATTCAGATTTATTTTATACCTTTTCCTAAATTATTTAAAACAACTTCCATTATTTTTATATTAAACTAGCTAGCGAAGGTAGTAAAGAGTGGAGAAATGTTAGTGTTAATCTCACAGTACATAAAGTAAAGTATGAACCAATTATCAATAAAATAAGCTCGTATATTGATTTCATTTCTTTAAATTTCTAGAAATATGGGAGAAATTGTGAAATTCAGATTGGGGTGTTGTGCTAGAAATAGACAACTCATTTGATTTTGATTGCTCACTCTAATAATAATTTTTGATAACATGCTTTCATGATTAGGGTTAATGTAATTTTCATGATTTAAGCTATGATTTGACAGTGCATTCTTGAATCTAGATAGCACTTTTGTGGATTTCTCAAATTAGAATTCCTAAAGTGGAAAATTAGATTAATTATAATGTTTAACTTTGATTCCTAAAGTTTAGACAAGGAGATAATTTTGATTTACTTTGTTGAACGCATGAAATAGGGATTCAAGTTAATGTATTCGATTGGTTGTTGTTAAACGCAGTTGAACCCCAATGAGATTTCATGATAACGAACTTTAAGACATGAAGAAGATAAGTGTTAATTTATAATGATCTAGTCAACCTTTTATTGATTTGCATGTGTTGAGATGACAATGGATTTTAGAATGAGTGTTGAGTTCTAATTTCCTGTTCTCAATTATCCCTCGCTTGATATTTTGCCCAAATACTTTACTTTCTTAGAAAAATAGAATTCTATTTGATAGTATTATAGATTGGATGTTCACTTTCAAACCAATATTTATTTATCAATTGTGTTTTCCGTTCCCCACAAATTTTCCTTTTGTTATTTGACCCTAACGCTTAGTAGGGTATTTTTATTGATCACAACTGTTTATTCTTAGAACTTGTTTTGAGGGTAATTTGAGTTTTATAGAAAATGGGCGCCATTACCGAGAAGCAATTTGACATATTAAATTTATTTAGGGATTTCTAGATAACTTATTTCCCTCTAAATTGTGAATAGTTGTCTTTATAGTTTTTATGACCATATGTTTGAGAGTGGTATGACCTAAACTGATCGATCCATGTCCATGTCGTGAATCAAATCACATAAGCCAATTTTCTTCTTAAGGTTGTCGAAGTAATATTAATAGGAATAAAAAGGAACTACTCCAGTTCTCCTGAGAAAAGAAAAAACCTCTCAAAGTTTACTTCACTTAGTGGTATGAGGCGGTCAATTTCAAGTTTGAACGCTCAACTCTTAGGACCATGGTGGGAACAAGATATTAGGTAGATACTATTCCTTATCCAATATTCAAAAGGAAAGAAGATGAGTCTCATCCGTTGCACTTAGCTAGGTTCTATGAGATGGTATAACTCGAGCTTAAGATCTCTACTTTGGAAGCTAAAGCGGAAACAACAAAAGATATGGTGGCGGACCTTGAGGTTATCTTGGGACTTTGCAACAAATCCAATAAATAACAATCGACGAAGCTGTAAAAAATTCGATGATACTAAAGTTTCATAAAAGAACTAAATATATCATTTATGGCAACTTTAGTTCTTATGGAATCAATAGTTTCTATTGAGTGAGGTCCAACAATAATGAAAAACAATGCTGAGGTGGTATAGTGACTCTCTCAACCTTAACCAAGAATATGAAATGAGTTATCATGCGTAGTTGGGTAGGATGTTAATTTCCAGAAAGTGGAAACACAAAGGTGATAAATCTGACATCCTGTCGCGGTGCTAAAATTGTGCAGTTGATCGGAGGCAATCGATCGATATAAAAATTAGTCAGATTTCTCTTATGTTATTTGTACTTTAGATTTGATTTTTAACTGACCCTCATAATTTCAATGTTTGAGGTGGTGTTTAGAACATGTTTGAATGTATAAAATTGATTGGAATTGAAATTTGGGGTGAATCACCTCTAAAATAAGAGTTGAATTTCTTTTTGATGCTTAGGTGCGCCTAATATATTGGGTGGATCTCCATGTTTGCTTTTCCATCACCCTAATTGAAAATAACTTTAGAAAGTCTAACACAACATTACTCATCAAGATTGCGAGAGCATCTGATTGCGATCACAAGTAATCAGTGACGCATTCATGAAAAGTAAAAAAACTTTTTGTCGTGATTGCAAGGACAAGTTTCAAGACCATGATGACTCATGTGATCTAAAATGTATATAGTTTTGAAATTCATTTTAGTGTCCCATAAACTCCATAAAAACGTCAAAAAACAAACATCTCCCATATAAAATCTATTGCTCTATTATGGGCAAAGAATTCCCTTCTAATTTTTTTCTTCACTTATGGTAGTCTTTCTTACCCCTTTCTTCATATTTTATTGAAATTGGTGAGTTATTTGCAAAAGGGTGTATTATCACTCTTAGTTTTATTTTTATTATTTTATCATGATTGGTGGTGATAACTTAATTTTGTAGAGAAGTGTGGTAGTTTAATGTTGTTTAATAGATGTTAATTCAATAACGGTGAATTTGAGGCTAGAAATTGGCATTATGCAATGCCGAAGTGAAAAATATTTTCTAGGCTAAAGTGTTCTATGCGATCATGATGTTTCCTCCCGCAATCATGAAGTCCCATCCGACGATCACGATATCTGTCCCATGATCACGATGTATTAAATTTTGAAATTCAATGATTGTGATGTCAAAAGCTAAAATCGCAATAACTTTTAAAGGCAAGGATAACTATGGCTATTCACGTGATCGCGATGAGTCATGTGCTTCGTAGTGAAAACTATCAAAAATAGTAACTTCACCTTCATTCATTTAACTCTTTTTTTTTCACTCATTTCTTTGGCCTAATTTCTTGATGATACATTTATTTATGTGCCTTTTCATTCATTTGACATGTTTTTATCTTGAATAGGCATATTTTTTTCAAAATCATGGCCGATGACGTCAACCAAGTGGTGGCATAAATTGAAGAAAATATCATAGGAGATGAAATATTTGATCATGAGCGGTCAACATCCGCTAAATTCATCCAATTTGATTACCATGACGGAGTTAAATGGGTGATAAGTAGCCTGTGTATAGATATGTTCTATGCATAATCCTATCAAGGCTAACCACGCGGTTGTTTGAGAGTTATATGTCAATATTGTCGAAACTAATTTTTCTAGTGCTCGGTAGTTACGGTTCGGCGCAATCAAGTTTGTTTTGACTTCACGAGGATCACTAGTTATGATGGTCTTCCTGATGTTAATAATTATATTCACATGATAAGGGCAAGGGAAGCGGGCCAAGATATGTTTGTGAGACTTTTGCATGGTCGCCATATGCCTAATGGATTGAGAACAACTAGTTGATCGATTCCTCAAAACTCAAAGATAATGACAAAACTTGGGTTTCCATCATTTTTAATAGGTGATTACTTCAATGTATAAGATCTATGGGTCTCTTAATAGGGAACTTTTGATTTGTCCCATCATGGATGGATTCCTTTTACTGTTGGGTGGATCATTGCACGACACAAACAATAGTTTATTATTGGAAGGTACACGAGCCTTTGTTATCCTTCTTTTGATACCTATCTCAGCCTGACATATGAGGTTGAAAAACATGAAAGAGGTAGTATAAGGAGTCGTAAAGGCTGGATATACCCACATAAAAGAAGGGAGGGTTTAAGGCTGTTCCAAAGAAGAGAAAGAGTGATGTGAATGATTTAGTGTTTTAGACATTCATTTAGGGAACTGATGCACCTAGTTCAACCTCTATCCCACCTCCATCTGAATTGATACATATACTAGTCCACTTATAAGGAAAGATGCAGGTTACGGATACTCGAATTCAATTGTTGATTCAAGGGATGACGCAGTATCTTCCTATAGGGCTTGGAGATATCTCCTCGTCCTCAAGTAGTACTATTTTAAAAGTATCAACTATAGTGCAAGATCGACAGATTCTAAAAAACTTGATGGAAAAAATTGGAGAGGAGTCAAAGAAAGATAAAGGAATAAAAAATAAGAACAAGAAGTTTTTGAATAGGATGATGAGTACACTCAAGAAATTTTGTGGCTCAGGTGATGAGTCTTATGGTGATGTCCTTTAAGATACGGATAGCTCCTCCAATGAATGATGATCTTCGTAAGGAGTCGCTCACAATCTCCTTTTGGATTGTGGTACTGTGAGGACACAACTTCATGTTTTAGTTTGGGGGTGCCTCCCTAGTCCTACTTTTTTTAGATTTGTTTTTCATCAAATCATGCCTATGTTGAACTTGTATTATTTTGATTTTTTGATTATGTGTCCATGTAGGGCTTGTTTATTTTTATTTATGGATGATGTACTCTCATTGGGATATTTGATTTATTATGTTGGGTTGATATGTTTTACTTTGTTTCATTGGAAAATTGTTTGTTTTTTTAATAATATATGGATTGACAATACCCTGTGATGGATAAAGTGACAAATTTTTAATGGAAAAAACAACGATTGCTTATAAGTGGTTGATTGGTTGTGGATGTGCCGTAGTCTGAGTAGACGACCCCAAATAGAAGCATGAATTTTGCCAATGATTGATTGGTTGTAGACTTTCTTAAAGGAAAAATCATCGTCCTTTAGGAGTTTGTGGCTTGGTTGGGACTAATAACATAGTCTTGCATGTGAAAAGTGTCAAGCATATCCTTCTATTTTTTATATTTAAGCATGTTGTTGATGATTTTGTGAAAACTCTTACATCTCATTTTAATACTTTTGATTCTCTAGCGGTTTAACTGTTTGATGCCACTTGTATTTAAAAGGAAGTAAGAACTTGAGCTATATTAACTAATCTTCATACCATGTGTGATGAATGGTGGTGTAATCCCATGTGATATACTTTTGCACATAGAACATGCCCAATTGATGTTGAAATGTTGGTCTTGATTCAGTTTTGTGAGAGAAATGACCTTAGGATTTATGTTATGTTTTTGAAGTCCACTTGGACTAACAATTCCATCTTTGCACTAAATATATTTTGAGTTGTCCCATTTGAGCCTAATTCTTTTTATTGACAACCACATAAAAAGCCTTCTCCTTTTTAAAGAAAAATAACCCTCTTTTGAATTCCCCCCACCCTTAACCATGTGAATTGTGAAAGCTAAGGATAAAAGTTCAGGTTGGGGGTGTTATGGAAAATTCATTGATTGGATTCCTTCCACATGATGTATAAATAAAAAAAAATTGAAAATGGGATAAAAAGTTTTTAATAAGGGATAATGCACAAGTGCCCCCTCAGCCTATACCCAAAATCTGAGAGATATATATTTATACTATACTAAGGTCCTATGACCTTCCCTGAACAGATTTTATTAATAAATTTTTTACCCCTTTTAAGCCTCCATCACCAGATTCTATTACAATATTATCTTCAAGATTAAAAAATCTCTAGGCTGTACTATTTGAAGCATAACAAAGAAAAGTACTAGTAACATTCTTTTCCAAATTTGTAATCTTTGTATTCATTAGCCTCACTAAGGCTAGACAAACCCAAACTCTTAAATATCCCAAAATTGGCTTGTAACCTTTTCCCAATTCAAAAGGTGCAGTTAAAATAGCTTCACTCCAAAAATATAATGGTGCAGATGACTCAATAAGCATGACATTAGTAAATTCTACCAAAGTTGTATTTTTCCTTTTTGTTACTCCATTAGATTAAAAATAGTAAGGAGGATTAGTTTTATTAATTATTCCCAATGATCTAACAAAATAATTAAACTCATTTGATTCATATTCACGACATCTATCACTTCTAATTCTTTTTTTTTGTTCCAAACTTATTTTCAACCTCAATGAAGACAAGTTCTGAAACTCTCATAAGAATCACTTTTATTTTCATCAATTAAACATATTAAAAATTAAAAAAATCATCAATCAAAGTGATAAAATACCTATTACCTCCACGAGTTAGAATTTCACGACGTTCACAAATATCAGTATGAACTAATTCTAACAAATCAGTTTTTCTTTCAACTTGAAAATGAGGCTTTTTAGTAATTTTAGCTTTACTACAAGACTCACACTTTTAAAATTTTTTTTTAACCCTTGGGATAAATCATAAAATACTCATAATTCCAACATAACGATAATTAATGTGACACAAACAAGCATGCCAAAAGTTGGTAGAAGAAAGCATATAAACAAAAGTAGAAGTTTTATTCATTTTTATATTCAAGTTAAACATCTTATCACATGTATACTCCTTAGCGACAAAAATACACTTCTTAACTATTACATATTGATCAGATTCAATATTCTGTTAAAAGTCTGATTTATTAAGAAGAAAACTTGACATCAAATTTTTTATCATAGAAGGAGTACAAAGTACATCTTTCAAAGTTAATACCCTTCAAGAAGTAAAAGACAATTCGACATCTTCTTTTCCAAGAACTTAAGTAGTGTGAGCATCACCAAGCATGATGGTTTTGGGCTCCTCAAAGGAAGTGTTTTTTAAACTAGGCTTTGTCATAACAGACATGATGGTTTGAATCAGAATTATCCAACCATACATCAGCATTCTCAACCATGTTTATGTCGGTAATCACCGCCACAAAAGGTTCTTCGATAATATTTTCCTGAGGGTTAGGACCATGTTTTCGGAATCTGCAAAAATCGAGTAATATGCCCACTCTTACCACAAACAAAACATGGTCCCTTTTCTTGAACTAATTTATTATGTGTTTGGTGATTTTCACCATTATTTTCTTGGGAGGTCTAAAATCATTTTTCTTGATTTTTTTCTTCTGAGGCTTTAAAGAAGTATTTTTGTGAGTTTCAAGAGTAACATTATTTGTAGTGATTAAATTTACCTTCGATTTGATGTTTTTCTCTTCTATTTGTCAAAATGCATCTTGGCCCCTTGCTTCTTTTTATATGTGGATTTTCATTATCAAGGTTTGCAAAGAGGTTTCCTCTTGTTTGTGGTTCATAGTTTTTTTAAATTCCTTCAAAGAAGGTGGATGTTTATCTTCTATTCCACAAAGAATAAGATTATCTCCAATATTAACCTCTTCGTACCTAAGATCTGCAAAAATCATGACGAACTCTACCACTGATTTGTTCTCCACCAATTGGAAACCAAAAAATCTAATAGCTGCATATTTTTTCGCTCTAAAATCTTCGGTATCATACTTACTCTGCAATGCCCTCCAAATTTTCTTTGCACTAGAGTAAGTTTTAACATAATAATCATAAAAATTATCATACAGATAGTTAAGAAGATAATACCGATCTTATAGGATTTACAATCATACTTTTCCACATTCTGTAGATGAGAAATAGTTTCATCATCATTCATAGAGGTTGTGTATTATTTATTAGGATTCTTCTCAGTTAACACATAAGAAACATTGAGATGACTCAAGTAGAAAAGTAATTTACCCTTACATCTCTTAAAATTGTTACCATTGAATCAAAATCACTTGTTAAGATCTCCCTCTTGACATCCGCAATTTTTTCAATTGTAGTAATTTTGAATCTCCTTGAAATTGTTAGTGAAAACTTCCAATATAATATAAAATTATAAGATTACAATTGAAAATGAAATGAAAAAATAAATCTCTTCAGGCTAACGCGCGAATATACTAGAGCTTCTACTGATTCCTTCTTGAGATATTTAGATACTTTGGATACTGATATTGTAATGACTCTCTGGTAGATATTCCTACAAATGAGGAGATTAAGAATGTTCTTTTCTCAATGGATCCTAATAGTTCTATGGGTAAAGGCGGTTATTAGGTATGTTTTTTTCAGTTTGGTTGGAACATTGTCAATCATGATATTACTAACTATGAATGTATGGTATATTTTTTAAGTTTTCTTCCTAGACAACATCACATATAACACAACTTTCAAAATATGATTTTATTCTCACATACAAGATTTGATATTTTTTGCCTATAAGAACTTTTGGGGAAGTCAAAAAGAGATTATTTTGTACCGTTATTTTTGGTTAAAAATTATATTAGAAAAACATGTATATTGAAAACAAAACTCATGTTGAAAATAGTATCCCTGATGGGTTAAATTGGATAGCCGTAATGGATTTAAAGGATTGAAAAATTGCGCTAGCGGTTTTATAGTTCTTTCAAGGATTTCGCAAATCTAGTAAGATCAATGAATCTCTTCATACAGATATTGGTGTTTTTTTAAAAAATGGGGTTGCACAAAAGAATTGAAACTTCTCTCAATAGATTGAAATGAATTTCAATTTATTTCAATAATTACTTAAGTATTGAAGGGATATATATAGCCAACAAAAACACAATCTGCATAATTTTAAATTTAAAACAACCTAAAATATGTCAACAATTCAAACAACCTAACTAAAATTCGAAATCCCTACTCATTTTAAACTACATAACTTATTTTACTAAAATTTAATGTAGTAACTAAAAGCAAACGTCAACAATACAGACTATAATAAGAATTGAGTCTTCCTTGTCAATACTTGGGGTGTCATATTTATATGGGAAGAAATGATATTACCCTATTAAACTAGTTTTAAACTATGGTTATCAATAAGTTTAGTGGTTGGCAAAATAATTTCATTTATATTAGTAGAAAGGATCTTAATAAACAAACACATTCTCCAATAAAAAACTCTACATATTTTGCTGCTCTTGAATCCCTCAAGACTATCCTTTATCAAATTGAAGATTTTTCTCAAATATTTTTTTGTTTCGACTTCATTGGTGCTCTTGGAAGAATATTTGTTATCCTATTGAAGAAGGTAGTTTGGATTTTATAAGGTGGTTTGATATTTGCAAAGTTTTCATACAAAGAGGTAGTGGAGATTTTATACCATGAATAATTTATGGTCTAACTTAGGGAAATACATATAATTCCCTAACACCAACATGGTAGTGAAAGTTATTTTCTCAAAAAACTCCAATTATTGGAGAAATCTTCTTCATATAAGGGCTAATTTAGAAAATTAGGTTAAGTCGGAGATCAATGAAGTCAAGATGTATTTTTGATGGGATAATTGGTCTCTTAAAGGTCCATTAGTAAAAAAAGTAATACTTCGAGAAAATCTAGAGCTGCAATGTGAGATAGTTAATTATTGATAGCCATTGGGATCAAGACTCTCTCTGAGAGACATTGTTTCTGATCAACTAGTTGGACAAACGATTCAAGTGTACATTGGAAATATGGAGGAGAAAGATCATTGCATTTGGACTCCTACTACCTATGGAAATTTTTCTTGCTCTTTTACTTGGGATGTTCTTCCACAGAGACAATAGATAAATTCCATTTTTAATCATATTTGAGGAAAATGAATTAATTTAAAGATATTTTTGTTCATGTGGAGATTAAGTAAAAGGAAACTTTCTCTTGATATTATCATTACTTTCACACCATCTTTATTTAAACACTATTACTAATGGAAAAAAACTTTTCTAAACCACAAAGTTACTAAAATTTAGTGAACCATTGGAAAAGAGAAGAACATAAATTCATTCAACAGACTAAAATCTGTAAAACATACAAAAATATAGAAAAACAGAATGGAAAGAAGATCAAGTCAACTGAATGCAGAGTGTCCCTTAAGAAAATTATTCCCCTTTAATATCTGATGTTTAATTTGGAATATGTCCTCTAAGAATAGAATGATCTCAATCACCAGTGTATTAATAACCCCAAAAGTTGGTGTCAATGAGACACTAAATGGAAGTAAAGTACACAAAGAAAATATTTGTAGATGAAGAGATCAAATATTTTAATAAATAAAAAGTACACTACGAAAAAAGAATATTAAGAATTCAGAAGCCTTATATAACCAACAAAGAACATAATCAACATAGTTTGAATTTAAAAGCAATCTTAAATATTTCAACAATTCAAAGAACATAAGTAAATTCAAAATTCAAATTCATCTTAAACTAAATAACTTATTTAATAAAAAGTTACTCCAGTAACTAGAAACAAACTAAAACAACTTTAGTTACTACAATTATTGAAAAAGTACTTCTCAATTTTTTGTTTGGTAGTTAATTTTGCATTTATTTTTGAATTTGCAAAATTTCTTATTTTTTTTCTTCTTCTTTTGATTTTGCGCTTCAGAAACACCTTCCATGACATTCTCTTGAGTAAAAAAATTATGTGGAAGTCTTTAAACTGAAAACTTTTAGTATTTGCAAAATATTACTGTTAAGATTTTTCTTCCTTCAAAACATCACGTATCACACATGTTTCAAAATTTGTTTTTAATCTCACAGACCAAATTTGATAGTTTTTTCCAGTAAAAGTTTTTGGGATACTCAAAGAGAGATGTTGTTTGATATTATTTTTTGTTAAAAGTAGAATTCGAAAATCCCGTGCATTGAAAAAACATTGCTTGAACATAGTAACCCTGGCATGTGAAAATGGATAGCCTTTACGCATTAAAAAGACTGGAAAATGGCCCTTGCGGATTAAAAGTAGTATGGTAATTCTTTGGAAGATTTCACAAAAACCCGTAAGATCAGTAAAGCTCTTTATACCACCGTTGGTGATTTTAAAAATATGGGGCTGCACAAAATGATTCATTTCTCTCAATATATTGATATAACATTCAATTTATTTCATAAAATTTTCATTATCTTTGAGGGATTTTATATAACAATGAAACATATAATCAGCATAACTTTAAATTTAAAACAACCAAAAATATCTCAACTAATCAAATAACCTAAAAAAAATTCTAAATTTAAATTAACCCCCCACCCCCCACCCCTTAAATACTATACTTTCTCAAATTAAAGGTTATTTGTCTTATTTCTTCTTGGTTCAAGACTCTCTCTGACACATACTTACTTATCAACTAGTTTGACAACTTATTCAATTGGACTTTGCAAATATGGAGGAAAAAGATCATTGCATTTGAACTCCTACTACTACCCCCTGCCAGCATTATCATGAGCATACTAAAGATAATAAATTGATGCGGAAGCTAAATCGTAATTAAATCTTAAAAAATGGGGAATACCCATATTCTATAACTGAGATATTTGAAAACAGTGAGTTTAATACAAACGAAATACTAACTCAATACCAAGCTGAATCTAACTATGTTTGAAATAAGCCTCTAAATTGGACTAGAAATACTGGAACAAGCCTCAGATAAGTCTAGCGAAAACTAAAACATAATGACTAATGAATGAAATGAAAAAATTGATTGTTGTCCTCGGAAAATGAGGACTCACCATTAAATCTGCTTAGCTGGAGATTGAAAATCAATCTATGCGTGATCTGAATGTTGAGAACCTGAACCAACATCAGGAGAAGATTTAGCGGACATATGTGTTAGTACTTGAAAGGTACTAAGCATGTAGGATTGAGTAAGCTGAAATAAAACATAACTGAACAAACATAAAAGCAAGTATAATAATCTGACATGATAAATTTAATTCAGAGCAAACTCGATGCAATGACCAATTTATAACATGCTGAAACTAAATACTGAATATACTGCTAAATTGTCAATGTAGAGAGTCTGACTGAAGTGTGGGTGATACTAAAAACCCATAAAATAACCACATGATCTAAATGTGGAGTATGATCTACACGCCCCATCGAGAGGACCCAATGTAGCCTACCAAAGGTATAAAGGCATGCTAGCGTGATCACTAAACTTATTGCCCACAGAGGTGACTTACAACCTATTTTGCTAGTAGTTTTGTGACTATTTAGATATGCTGAACCCTAGTCCAACATGGTATTATGCTACTCTCTCGAATTCTGTAAATTTACTAATTTTGTTTGAGTTTCTGTAAATACTAGACTACTCGAAACTGAACATGCGAACTTAGAATGAAACAATTAATTTGGTAATTTTCACTATAACTGAGGCATGTATATCTGAAGTAACTGAAATATCTGACCTAGCATATATTAGTCAAAAACGAATGAAATATAATGCTAGGGTTCTAAAATTCATGCGATAAACTGAGTAATAATCTGATAATCTTATTTGGAACATATATTTAATAAATTTATGAAGTACTATCAAAGTTCAAGAAACTGTAGGTTGAATCTTTACAAGAGAATCAAGAATCTAACTAAAAATGAGGTATCCAATGGTATAAAGGAACCCACTAGTAAAATCCCACATACTTGGTGACGAAATCCACGGAAAAATACTTAGTTTTGGGGGCTGGAACTATTGGAACTTGTTAGGATTCTTGAGCTTTTTCTCCTTTCTTTCTTCTAATTTTCTATCTTTTGATTTAATGACTTGACTTAGATATGTTTAAATTATGTTTCTAAGATTAAGATGACTAGAATATGATGATTGAGGGTAAAAACGACAAAACTTAGTTGTTAAATGAAGTGGGAAAGGTCAAAAATACCCCTGAGGAAGTTGGTGTCGGACAAAATGACGGCCACGACTGACGGTCCATCGTCTAACCGACGCCCCATTGTTGGGTCCGTAGACTGGTCCTATTCGACATTTCTTTACTAAAATATGCATAATTGTTTACTATGCGGTCTTATTTTATCATGGTTGGTGGCTATGGAAAGATTCTTCAATTATCTATTTGTGGGTAGGTCATGTGACAACTAATTCATGTTGAGCTAAGAGTTATTACTATTTAAACTTGATCCACCTGCATTTCCCCTTAACTGTCTGCAAATCTTCCACCTACGAACAGTGCTAGTCATCCGTAGCTCTTATCAGAGAGTGGGTGAATGGGGTGTCGATCGACGGTCATGGACTACGGTCCGTCGTCTGACTTACGTACCGTAAATGCGTCCTTCATCAAAGAAATAACTAATTTTTTTAGCTGAAATTTTTGGAGTTTCTGATCCCATCGATGGTTGTGCATGACGGACCGTGGGTAAGGCTACGGCCCGTTGATTCCACCATTGGTTTCACCTACAGGTTATTCTATGAAGTTTGTTTTTGGCCTATTTTGGCTATGATGTGTTACATTTTCTCCTACTTGGGAACAATTATATTCGAATGAAGTCTAAACTAGCTAAAATAGAGGGAGAGAGCTTCAAACCCTACTAGTAAACATTGAGAACTGAGTTTCCGACTTAATTGTGTTCCGAGTATATGCAACTACGCTAAAAATGCAAGTACAAACTGAGAGAACATGATTCTAAATTGAATTTATGCATGAATGACTATAAAACTTAAGAGGAACAATTAACTCAAACTGGAGTGGAATAAGCAGGAAAAAGGTGAGGATACTTGGCTTTCATTGCTGCTTCTGTTTCCCAAGTAGCTCCCTCTACGGACTGACTTCTCCACAAAACCTTTACTGAAGCGACTTCTTTCTTTCTCAACCTTCTTACCTGACGGTCAAGAATCTCAACTGTTACATCGTCATAAGAAAGACTATTTTTCATCTCCACACTCTCCAATGGCACAATAAAGGTTGGGTCGCCTACACACTTTTTCAAGAGTGAGATATGGAAGACCGGATGCACTGCTACTTATTCTGCTGGCAACTCTAACTCATATTCCACCTTTCAAACCCATTTTAAGATATTGTAAGGGCCTACATATCTAGGGATGATCTTCGCTTTCTTACCAAATCTATTCATCCCTTTCATAGGTGAGACTTTCAAAAAAATCTAATCATTAACTTGGAACTCTACTTCTCTTCTCCTTACATCTGCATAAGATTTTTGTCGACTTTGAGTTGTTTTAAGTCTATCTCTAATGAGTTGCACTTTCTCCATAGCATAAAGGACTGAATGTGGCCCTATCAAAGCTGTTCACCTACTTTAAACCAACAAAGAGGAGATCTACATCTACACCCATATTAAGCCTGATAAGGGGCCATGTGAATGCTAGAATAGTAGCTACTATTGAAGGGAAACTCAATAAGAGGAAGGTGATCATCCCAACTACCTTTGAAATCGATCACACAAGCTCTCAATATAACCTCTAAGGTCCTAATGGTACGCTCTTTCTGCCCATCCATCTGTGGATGAAATGTTGTATTAGGGTTAACTTAATTACCAGGACCATTCTGAAATTACTTCCAGAAATGATAGTTAAAGTGAGGACCTCTATGTGAGATTATAGACAAAGGAACCCCATGCAACCTCAAAATTTCATTAATGTAAAGCATGGCATAGTCCTCTGCCAAATCTGTAGTCATAACCTCTAAAAAGCAAGAAGACATTCTCATCCTATCAATTATCACCCAAATGAAGTCATACTGTTTACGAGTACGAGGTAACCCTGTGATGAAATCCATATTGATCACATCCCACTTCAAAGTAGGAATGTTGATCTCTTTAGTCATACCTCCTGGTTTTTGATGTTCTACCTTGACTTGCTTGCAATTTTGGATCTTACTCACAAAATCTGCTATATCCCTCTTAATTTCATTCAACCAATAGACTTTCTTGTAGATCGTGGTATATATTAGTGGCACCTGGATGAATGAAATACCAAGATTATAGGTTTCTTAAAGAATATGTTGTCTCAACTCTCCCACATAAGGAACACACAATCTACCATGTAGTGAAGTACACCATCTCCCCCTTTGGAGAAAACTTCCACTCTCTTATTATCGACTGCACCCTTAAGTTGAAGCAAGATTTGGTCATTGTCTTGGTTTTCCTTAACATCCACTACAAAACATGATTCTTCCAAATTTTTGAAGTGTTACACCGCTGTCTGATATGATCATAAGGTGAACTCCCAAGCGAGCAAGCATGTTAACATCCTTCACTAGCTCCTTCTTTTCTTCATGAACATGGGCTGCACTTCCCATAGATAATCTACTAAGAGCCTCTGCTACTTCATTCGCCTTACCAAGATGGTAACGCAAACTCATATCATTATCCTTAAGGAACTCAACCCATCTCCTCTTGCGAAGATTCAATTCCTTATAGGTGAACACATACTGAAGGTTGTTATGGTCATTGAACACATCTACGTGAACACCATAAAAGTAGTGTCCCAAGATACTTGGTGCAAACACCACTTTTGCAATCTCGAGGTCATGAGTTGGATAGTTCTTCTCATGAAACTTAAGTTGTCTAGAGGCATAAGCTATTACCTTACCTCACTGAATCAACACACAACCTAGGCCAACTCTGCATGCATCACAATATATCAGATATCCATCTGAACCCTATGGTAGAGTCAAGAGTGGAGCTATAGTTAATCCAATTTTCAATTCTACGAAGCTTTTCTGATAATTATCTGACAATTGGAACTTGACCATCTTTTGAGTCAACTTAGTCAATGGTTAGTCTATGGATGAAAATTCTTCCACAAACCTTCTGTAATAACGTGCTAGACCTAAGAAACATCTGATATATGTAGCAAAGGTAGGTCTGGGCCATTATTTCACTAATCCTATCTTCTATGAATCCACTCGGGTCCCTTTGCTGGATACAATGTGACAAATAAAAGCAACGGATTGCAACCAAAACTCACATTTGTTGAACTTAACGAATAACTGGCGATCTTTGAGAGTCTGCAGAACAACTCTCAAATGAATTGCATGTTCTTTCTCACTCCTAGAGTAAATGAGGATATCATCAATGAAGACGATAAAGAACAAATCTAAGTACTGTTTGAACACTATGTTAATCAAATCCATGAAAGCCTCAAGAGCATTTGTTATTCCAAACGGCATAACTACAAAGTCATACTGACCATACCGAATTCTGAAGGTTGTTTTCGAAATCTCACTATCTTTGACTCTGAGTTGATGATAACTAGATCAGAGGTCAATCTTTGAGAAATGACTAGCACCCTGAAGTTTGTCAAAAAATTAATCAATAATAGAGATGGGATACTTATTCTTTATTGTGAGCCTGTTCAATTGTCTTTAGTCAATGCACATTTTGAGAAAACCATCTTTCTTCTTTAAGAACAATACTGGTGTACCCCATGGTGAAATACTAGGTCTTATAAATCCCTTATCTAGAAGGTTTTTCGACTGCTCTTTTAATTCCTTATGCTCTACTGGAGCCATTCTATAAGGAGAGGTATAAATAGGATGGGTATCTAGAAGGAGATCAATTCCAAAGTCGATTTCCCTTTTGGGAGGGACTCTAGAAAGATCATCTTGAAACACTTCTGGAAAGTCAAAGACTACTGGAACTGAATCATGAGTTGGGGTTTCAAAGCTAGAATCCTTAACCCGAACTAGATGATAGAGATAACCCTTAGAATCATCATTCTGGCTTTAAGGTAAGAAATAAATAGATCCACAGGCGCTAACCTACTACTCTTCAATTCTAAGATTGGGTCGTCTGGAAACTGAAAACGAACAATCATAGTTATACAATCGACTAAGGCATAGCATAAGTCTAACCAATCCATGCCTAGAATGGTATCGATGTCTATCATTTCTAACTTTATTAGATCATCTTAGGTGACTTACTGAGAGACTGTGATTGGGAAATTATGGTATATCCGTCTAGCTATAACTAGGTCACTAACAGGAGTAGAGACTAAGAAAGGTTCTGAGAGAGTTTCTGGACTAACACTAAATTGGACTGCTATACTGAGTTACAAAAGACAAAATCATGTCTGTTGTTTTCCACTAGGTGAACCAATTGTGAGTCACATCCTTGAGTTGGTAGAATGCCAATCTCACCTATCAATACCAGTTACTGATATCACACCAAATATGTATTTCACCTCATCAATGAACTTATGTTGGTCCTTACAAACTTGAAACCCTACAAAAATAGGCGGATTCATCTTGACAAAATCACAAACTCTGGCTGCCACTAATTAGTCATTTCTATTAGTAGGAAGTAGAACCTTCTAATTGTTCTATGTTCTCATACTTTGAGCCAAAATATGAATTGGCATTCAGAAACTATGCATTTGAACTTCCTTATCTAGTACTAGAGGAACTGCGTTAGCAATACATGCATTAGCATTCAACGCATAAGCTCTACGAGAAGGCATGATCTTAAGAGCATAACGATGGATTAGAAAGAAGATCATACCAACACCCGAGAAGAATATCAAGAAAGTGATGTTTTCCTGAACACGTCATAGCTTCAATCTCATTAGATGTGGTGCACTTCACACCCATGAAAAGGACTCTACTTAGTGAGGCTTTTTTCAGACATCCTAGGACTCTTGAACCTAGTGCTCTGATGCCATGTTTTGTCAAACCCCGAGCTACCCTTGAGACGCGGACACGGAACCTAAGACCACAAGTCATCAGAAGCTAACCCTGCTGGCATGATCATGAGCATACTAAAGATAATAAATTGATGAGGAAGCTAAATTATAATTAATCTTAAAAGATGAAATTACCCATATTCTATAACTGAGATATTTGAAAACAATGAGTTGAGTACATAGGAAATATTAACTCAATACCAATCTAAGTACATCTTAAATAAGCCTCTAAAATAGACTAGAAATATTGGGTCAAGCCCCAGCTAAATCTAACAAAAACTAAAACTGAATGACTAATGAATGAAATAACACTCATGATTGTTTTCCTCGGAGAATGAGGACTCACTACGAAATTTGCTGAACTGGAGATCGGAAATCGATCTATGCGTGATCTGGATGCAAAGAACCTGAACCTACATCACGAGAAGATGTAGCGCACGTATGCATCAATACTTGAAAGGTACTGAGCATGTATGATATATTAAAACTCAAACAAAACATACCTGAAAAAGCATAAAAGCAAGTATAATAATCTTACATGATAAACTGAATACTGAGCTAACTAGATGCAATGACCAATTTATAACATTCTGAAATTGAATACTTAATATACTTATAAATGGTCCATACAGAGAGTCTGAGTGAACTGTGGGAGCTACTTATAACAGATAATAAAACCACATGAGCTAAATGTGGAGTCCGATGTATACGCCCCACCGAGAGGACTCAATATACCCTGCCAAAGGTATAAAAGCATGATGGCATTATCACTTAACCGATTTCCCACAGAGGGGACTTGCAACCTACTTTGCTAGTATTTTTGGGACTATTTTGGTACGCTGAACCCTAGTCCAACTCGGTATTATTCTACTCCCATGAATTTTGTAAATTTATTGATTATGTTTGAGTTTTTGTAAATACTAGATAGCTCAAAACTGAACATTCAAAACAAAATGCAACAACTAATCTGAAGTAACTGAAGTATCTGACCTAGAATGTGTAATTAAAAAACTAAAGAAATACAAAGCTAGTGTTCTGAAATTCATGTGATAATCTGAATAACATGATAATCTGATTTGCCACAAATACTTGATAAAGTAATGAAGTTCTATCAAAGTTCTAAAAATCCTTTTTTAATCATGACAAGAGAATAAAAAATCTGACTTAAAATTAGGGACCCAATGGGTGAAAGCAACTCACTAGTTAAATCCCACATGCCTGGTGATGAAATCCACAGTAATATAATTAGGTTTCGGGGCTAGAACTGCTGGAACTTGTAGTGTTCTTGAGCTTTTTTCCCTTTCTTGCTTCTAATTTTCTAACTTTTAATTTAATTATTTGAATTAGATATGTTTTAATTATGCTACTAAGCTTAAACTAATTACAATATAATGATTTAAGGTCAAACGACGTAACATAGGGTTTAAACAAAGTGGGAAAGGTCAAAAAGACCCCTGAGAAAGTTGTTGTCGGACCAAACAACGGCCTGGACTGACGGTCCGTCGTCTGACCAACGCCCCGTCATTGGGTCGGTAGACTGGGCCTGTTCGACAAGCCTTTGCTAAAATGGTCTTAACTTTTTACTCAAAGGTCTGATTTTAGTATGGTTGGTGGATATGGAAAGATAATTAAATTATCTCTCTGTGTTTAGGTCATGGGACACCTATATGATTTTGTGGTAAGATTTATGTCCATTTAAGTTTTATCCAACTGCATTTCCCCTTTATTGTCTGCAAATTTTCCACCTACGGACCCTAGGTACACCTACCGACCGTGCTAGTTATTTATAGCTCTTGTAACTTTTAGACCGTCTTTTGACCTACAGACGATAAGTCCATCCGTCCTCCAAGACATAAACAATTTTTTTGGGCTGAAATTTTTTGGAGTTTCTAATCCCATCGACGATTTTGTAGGACGGACCGTGGGTCAGGATACGGTCCGTCGATGCCACCGTTGGTTGCACCTGTAGAATTTCTCTATGAATTTTGTTTTCGGTCTTTTTTATCTATGGGGTGTTTCAACTAATGGAAACTCATGTTGCCATGTTCTAGGGAATTTCTTCAATAGAGACAAAAACAGAAGTTAATACTAAAACATAATGCGACCCACGGGCTATAAGAGTCCTGCCTCCACCCGACCGAGGGCCACTCCGAATACATATTTTCCACATGAACTTGAGAAATATAAGAATCTGGCAAACAAAAGTCTCCCAAATAAAAGACTCTACTGGTTGTTCCAATTAACAACCTATAGAGGTCATCCATATTTTAAGATACAGACCTCCTACGTCAACAAATGTATTTTTATCTAATGAGTCCTAAGGACTTTACATCTTCTCATGATACTACGGAACTCACTTTAAGCCCCCGTTATAACATTTACAAGTTTCCATTTACTAAGAGTTACCCGAACAAAGCATATTCCAATTTATATCATCATACCAAGACACACATGCAATTTTAACCTTGTCAATTTCATAGTTAGCCATTTAAAAATATTAACTCGCCCCTTAAAACCAAAGAACCATTTATGTTAATATATTATATTCAATTCCATTATTCAAGTCTTTCCATTTTATAAGATAAAATATAAAATACAGGATTATTAGCATCTAACTAGGACGGAAAACGAGCCATTGTTCATCATTTAAGACAAAATACTTTGAAAGACTCATAGATTTTTAAATACTTTATTTATAAGAAAAAACCCTTTTAAATCATTCGAGAAAATTCACACATTCAAAAACTAATAATCCAATATATGGATTCTTAATAATGTATTAGAACACAATTAACAAGAGCGGAACATTTGTAATTAATTCGCATTAAATCATCTCTCAACTCAAACTTAATCAATTTTCATGAAATTGTCTCTCAATTCAAACTCAAATAGTAATTTATAAAATACGAATAATAGAATGTGAACCTTATATGGGTAGTTTCAAGTAGGGAATGATCAAACATACCTTTTGACGATGAACATAGGAAAGAACTTGAAGTGTTATGGAAAAGAGGAGAAATGTTTGCCATAACATATTAAATATCCTAGAATATGACTTTTGTGGGAAGTTAATGGGTTAGGTTTATGGGATATGAAATAGACTAAAGACCCCATCTTAAAATGTGAAGAAAATAGAAGACATAAATAACTTCCTAGCCATATTGCAGTTGTGCAGATGGAGCCTACTTCACTTGGAAATTCGTGCGACCTTAACAAAGGTATTGACAATGCTTCAGTCTGGCTAAATAAGTAGTAACCAATGTCCCTAGTAAAATCGACAGAACTTTCAACACATAACTTAGAATACCAATTGGTTAAAGGTGTTGGAATAAAGGTTTCACAACCTTCAATTTTTTTTATTATATAGAAACAATAACCTAATACTCTAACCGTTCCTTATAGCCTTAATTCAAAACAGTAGATCTTCCACTATTAAAGAATTATTTTCAAGATAAACCAATATAATAAATCATCAAATTTGGTGACTAGACATTTAATGAATTGTTTGGGTCATTATTTGTAAATTTGGGTCTTTAGGATGATCCTCCATGAAGGAATAAAGGGGAGGAGTCGAATTTGGTAGAATCTCTACCCTAAGAAGATGCCTTCTCAGATGGAAACACCTAGATATATAACTTAGCTTACACTAGTTTTTTTATTTGTGTTACATGTGAAGAGGTGTTAGGCCTTATGTCCCCATCTCTTATGATTGTAATATTATTAATGAGCAGGAAATAATTTGAAAAAAAATATATGATTTTCTTATCATAATACCTTAAAATAACCCAAAATACTAACTTGTTTGGTTTGATTAATAGTTTGTTTTTTATTCCAAGAAGTTGAGTCTAAACTCATAGAGATATGACATTTTGTATGAGATATTTGATACTTATAACTTGGGAATTGTATCTATGGTGGGAGTACCTAAATCTAGAGTGCTAGATGACAATTTTGAAAGGTATGTTAAAATAATCGATGTGCTCTTGCACAATCAATCAACAAGCAGTTCATAATACGTGGATCAAGATTTAGGGTATGCTTAAATTGATACTTGATAGGTTGAATAATATTTAAAGGCTACCTCCATAGATCAAGGTGACCCAGCAACAAGGACATTTTATACTTCTTATTCTAGATTAGCAGAATCGACATATATGCTCTAGCTAGTCCCCATTTCTCCTCCTAAATAGGAGATACCATCTTTGAAGACCTAGAACCTAAGTTGTGGCATAGAAAATGTGAGAGATACTTTAAAATGTATAGAACATCTTAGAAAAAATGTAGAGGTCACTGCTCTTTACTTTGAATGGTTTAGCTAACACATGGTACCTTTCATTAATTTTGAGTAGGGGTGTACGTACTTGGCCTGATTTTAAAGAGGAGTTATGTGATAGATTTGGTGTGTACAACTTTCATTATATAGTATATGAGTTTAATTGTATCTAACAACATAAATATTTTGATATGTTCTGGTGCAAATTTGAAGACCTTTAGGAATAGTTGTTTTTGAAAAATACAACTCTTGTTGAGTCTTAATATTTTTCGAGGTTAATGGTGGCCTTTAAAGAATAGATAAGGTTTATTGTAAATTTTTTAATATCACCTATCTTAGGTTTGATATTGAGAAAGCTAGAACCCAAGAGAAGTCAATTGAGGTTTCCCAAGAACAAAAACACCTTCGACCCTGTTTGAAATGTAATTGTTTTAAAGAGAACTAGTTTGACGACAAATAATCCTACTACTTATAGGTTAAGCAGTGCGGTTTATGAATACATGAAGAACAATAACTTGTGTTTTAGATGTCGTGATAAGTATGGATCTGGCCATCAATGAAATAGGAAATAAACAAAATAACTTATAGGAGAACTTGAATCAAATTAGGTAGTAGAAGAGGATAATGTAGAGGTTGAGGATGTAGCTTATGATTTAATCATTGATGTAAGAATGACCAAGAGATAGAAGAATTTTTGTGTCTTATTACACTCTCAGGAAAGCTTAAGGAGGTAAACACTATTTTGGTCAAGTAAACAGTGAAGAATAGGCATTTGGCCGTACTTGCAAACTATGGAAGGACATAAAAATTTATTGATGATACTATTGTTAAAGAGACGTCTCAGAAAGTAACCGTTGCGTATAGAAACTATGTCATATGTACTTCAGACTGCTAACTGTTTTCTTTGAAGATACATGACAGACCCAATTGTATTCTTTTGGGAATATATGACATAGTAATTAACAATGATTGCATTAAAACTCACAATTATTAAAAAGAGAATATAAGAAATAAATTTTAAAAGTCTTATTAAAAAATTATTCTCAATAATAGATTTGAAACGTGAATTTCTTTTAAGGAATAATAATTTTTTAGAGATAGACAAGAACTCTTCACATTTTGGTCTATGATAAACAAAAGAAAACTTTGATGCTTAAATCAGTACATAATAAATACAGACGCATTCGTTCTAGGTAAAGCTCCCAAAAACCTCCCAAGATGCCACCTCTCTCTTCTGTTAAGAAAAAAGAAAGAATTTTATAAGAGAACCTAAGATGCTCTGAGAGCACCCTAGTTTTTATATACTACCCAAACTTCACCTGTTATATAAACAATTTTTTATAGGTTCTGCAACTATTGTATGTGATATGTTGTTAGGTACAGTATATTTGTTAAGCTTACTGCTTCAAAACTAAAATAGTCCACGATAAATTGGCATTGTTTTATTGTTCCACTTTGTTGTACTTTTAGAGACAGGACACACATAAGACCATGTCACATGCAACACAAACGCAGGGAGAATATCAATCTTCTTTATCTGCCCATAGTACTGAGGCATATCATCTCCCTCGTTGTATATCTCCCAACATTGACCTATTTTAAACTTCTCCAGTGTTCTTCTAGTGGTAAATCTGTAAAACTCCGATTCAAAAACCTTATTAGGTATTGATGCACCACAGTTTTAAGTAGAATTTAAAGAGTTCACGAAATTATTGTCTGTCATAGACTTAGAGTTTTTGCTTAAACTCTGTGCATACCAGGACTACTTACTATCTAATCTTACAAGGTTTTTTAAGTTCAAGTAAGACTTTTAGACATAAATAGATAAGTGAATGCTTGGAAAAGACTTAGAAAGATCAAAAGAGAGAACTTTAAAGAAGGTTTTGATTTCATCAGAGAATGTTTTACAACTTTTTTTGGTGCCTCTGGAAATTAGAGGAACCTCTATTTATACTACCTTCTAAGAACTAAAGTGAAATTAATTTTTAATTTGCAAGTCCCTGTGACATTTACCCTTTGTCCCCTTTCTAGAGAATTTTACATACTCTAGGATATTCTAAGACGTTCTTGAATTATCTAGGGAGTTCTAGAATTCTCCGCAGGCCTATCCTTAATTCTAAAGTATTCTAAACCATTATAGATTAAAAATATTACATGACTGGTGGTGGCACATGACACTCTACCACACCTTATGATGTGACTACCGCAACGAACTGCTACTGCAAAAATTCTTAGACTTGTTGTAGAAATTACCACAAGTCTTCATATATCTCCCATGTGGCTTCCTCCGAGTTTGTCCCTTCTAATGCACAAGCAATATGGAGCTGGCTTGTTCACCTCACTTCTATTTGGCCAGATAATCTAAATTGACTTAATCTCTTGGTCATGTGAGGCGTTGACACTGATGGGTACCGTTTGGGATCGGTTTTGGCTAGGATCCACCTTTTCCTCATTGTACGGCTTGAGGACGCTGTCATGGAAGACTGGGTGGATTTGGAAGTGCCGTGGTAGCTCCAACTTATATTAGATCTTGCCCACCTTTCCAAATATCATTAAAGGACCCTCATTGTTTTGCACTAAGTTTTGATGAACACCCCTTAGTGGCTTGAACATTCTTTGATTGAATTTCACCTAGACCATGTCGCCTTCTTTATAATTTGTTGGACAACGCTTGAGGTCGGCAACTATCTTTATCTTCTTGGCTGTATTTTCATAGTAAGACTTGGAAGTGTCAAGGTGCTCCAACCATCCTTTGGCAAAATGGTAGGCTCCAAAAATCTTTCCTTCAAAACAAGCCAAATACGAATGCAGAGTCTGTGGCTGCTGGTCTATCGCCAATTCGAAGGGTTTGCACTAGGTAGACTCACTCCTTTGCAAATTGTATGAAAATTGTTCCATATATATGAGTATGGCCATATCCTTTCTATGTGCCTTGACATAGTTCATTAGGTAGCACTCTAGCAAGGCGTTGACACGTTCGGTCTGGGCTTCGGTCTACGAGTGGAAACTTGTAAAGAAGTGATGTTTTGTGTCATATACGTTGAACAACTCCCTCCATAATTTCCCGAAAAAGCAAAGGTCACGGTCACGAATGATAAATCTCAGCAGTCCCCAATATTTCACCATGTTATTAAAAAGCAATCGAGCACCCCTTTTTTGTTGTGCATTTTGATGTGGAAGTCATGAAGGTATCATACTTTGAAAACCTGTCCACCACGACCACTATTGTTCCATACCCATCAAACATTGGTAGGGAAGTAATAAAGTCCATAATAACGCTGTCCCATGGTCGTTGTACCATGGGTAGTGGCTCCAGTAGTGCTCCCAGTTGTCTTTTCTACACTTTTTCTTGTTGGCTTACCATACAAGTTTTCACAGAGCACATAATGTCGTGTCGAATGCATGTCCAAAAATAGATAGCCTTGATGAACAACTTTGTTCTTCACTTACCTTGATGCCCAGCCCAAAATGTCGTGGCTTTCTTTAATAATACACCGCCTTATTGATCCAAAATTGGGTACTTAGACCCTTTGACCTACATTAAGCTAGAGGCTTTCTTCCATCCAAAAGCTCATAATTTTGCCTTGGGTAGCTAGCTCAATTAACTTCTTTGCCTCTGGATCGTGTTGCATGACATTCTTGATTGCATCTTGAATGTCACAGTAAGTTGTTGTGATGGTAGCAAGATCGGCCGTTTTTCTTAATGTGTAGGCCACAACATTTTCTCTCCCCAACTTATACTCTAAGACATAGTCGAATTTTTCTAGAAAGTCTTGCTACCTACACAGGTTCGGGGTGATCTTCTTTTGTCAGTCGAATTAGCTAGTGGCGACATTGGTCTTGACCACTATCTTGGACCCTATTAAGTAGTGTCTCCATGTGCGTATGTAATGCACGATATCCGTCATTTCCTTTTATTGCACCGTGTACCACTCTTCGTCCTTGTTTATTTTATTTCTCTCGAATGAAATTGGTTTTCTATCTTGCATTAAGAATCCTACAATGGCAAAGTAATATGCATATGTATGTACTTCGATGTTCCTGCAGAAGTTTGTCAGCGTCAAGATCGGCTATCCACTTTGCGACCTTGAGACTTTCGACCGCTCTTTGGCACTTCTCACTCCAAACACATAGTTTATTATTCTTTAACAACTTGGTCACTTGAGTAAATTTAGAGAAGTATCCATTGATGAACCTGCGATAATAGTTTGAATGTCTAAGGAAGGATCGCAGCTCGGTCACGATATACCGTGGTTTCACGGTATAATTAATACTTTTTCCTTAAGTTTAGTGTGTCTCATAGCCTTTTTTGTGCTAATTTTGATATAAGTTTCTCTTTGTTTTGCAGGAAATATGTCCAAAGCTGAATGCGGAGATTTTGAGCGAAAAATGCAGAAGAGACCACCTACGGAGCTTATGACGGTCCGTCGTGCCTGTGACGGTCTGTAGGTGGCAGCGTAGAGAAGCTGCTGAAGGAAGATGGGGAAGTCTGACCAAGTGTGGGATTACGAAGCTTGTGACGGTCCGTCATGGCTATGACGGTCCGTCCTGCAGGTTCGTCGTGAAGATCAGAGAAGTGATCCCAGTACCCAGATTCCAAGAGTTGAAGTATTTTGAAACGAGACCCTCGATGGACCGTTGTGCCTATGACGGTCCGTCATACTTACCGTCGAGGGAAACGAAGAAAGTAGCAGAAGAAAGTGTACAAGTATGGGACGACGGAGTCCATGATGGTCTGTCTTGAGCACGACGGTCCGTCGCATGGTCCGTCGACCCAGCCGCGTTTTGGCAGATTTCCAGCAATTAGATTTCTTGTGTAATTAGGTTTATATTTTTATATAAATAGTTTGAAAAACCTCGTTTTTGAGGTTAGACTCTACTAGATTAGAAATCATATTATTAGACTTTGTTTATGAGTTTTGATTCTTGGGAGATTTCTACAAGTAATTTTTGGTGATTAATCAAGCAATTTTTCGGACTTTACTCTTTCTCATTGAAGTAAGTACATGAATTCTTATTTGATATATTTGAATATTGTGTTTATGTCTATGAGTAACTAAACTCCATAACTAGGGCTGTGGGAACCATAGGCAAATAATGAGATAAACCCTAGCTAAAATAACAATTCTAGAAAAGTGTCTTGCATGTATTAATAATTCTTTCGCTTAGAAGTCTTTTTAACGGATGATCAACGTTAGAACTCGCCTTAATGCTACTTGCCGGACCAAGTAGGTAGATAATAGGAAAAGAATTATTAACATAGATTTAGTGTATATTATCTAATAGGCTAGTATTGATTGGTACGAGGTAATAACTAAGTCAAATATCGAATACGATGCTTAATACGAGGTAACGATAAGGGTTAGGAAAGCAACACACGTAGCCGGACAAAGGTGCGGAGTGAGATTTTCTAGATGCCGGACCAAGGATTTAGAAATACATAACTTATCACTTTGCATGCAAGATAGTAGGAAAGAATTGTTATAGTTAGAATTATCAAGTTATGAACCTGTGGGGAACACGTAAACCCTAGTTACTTTGATGAATTGATTAAAACCCAACCTTCAAAACTGTTAAGTGTCTCTTTCAATTTCATTAGTTATTTTTACTCATTAGGAAATACAAACCCCCCATTTTTATGTTTTTACTTTCTAAGGAAGTTATCAACCGAACAATAGTAATAACAAGTTAAAGTTAAGTCTAGACTATTTTCCTCGTGGGAACGATCCCAACCTCATTAGTTGGGTTATTTACTTGACGCGACCGCTTTACTACTTATTTGAGAAGTAAGTTTGAGCGTATCAACTTTTGGCGTCGCTGCCGGGGAATTTAGCTTTTAGATTAACTTGAACTTATTACTATAGTTTAGTTGATATTTTCTTGATTTTACTTTGTTTTATTGTTTTTGATATCTTTTCAGAACTATCCTCCTTGTATGCCAAATACACGGAGAGGAAGAGAACCGTTGTTTCCCTATGATCACGAGTTAGAGCGTACACTGCGAAACATGAATCGTAATTTGGGAATCAATGATGAGGATCCAAACCAGAACATCCCAGCTCCGGTTGATGTTCATGGTTAGATGTTACCCGATGCTCCGGGTGAACATCAACAGAGGGGACAGAATCCCGCTCCACGGCCCCAAGCATACTACAGAGGCTATGATAACATAGCAGATTCGGATGGGCCACTAGTTTTGCCTCCTCTACCAACAGGCCACACTTTTGTGGTAACCAGTAGTCTGATGCAAATGCTCACTGCCAGAGGTTTGTTTTCAGGGATACCTTCTGAGGATCCACATGCCCATATAGCTAAGGTAAGGGCACTGTGTAAAAGTTGTTGGGGAGTCCTTATTTTGATCTAGATGTAATAGGGCTCAGAGTGTTTCCTCTCTTACTAACGGGAGAGGCTGCTATTTGGTTCACTGAGCTCCCACACAACTCGATCTTTACTTGGAATCAACTGAGGGATGTCTTCTTAGCACGCTACTATCCGGTATCCAAGAAACTAAACCACAAAGACAGAGTGAATAACTTTGTGGCACTACCAGGAGAGTCAGTTAGTAGTTCTTGGGATAGATTCACCTCATTCTTGAGAAGTGTTCCAAATCACCGGATAGATGATGAGTCACTGAAAGAATACTTTTATAGGGGACAAGATGATAACAACAAAGCGGTATTGGACACTATAGCAGGTGGATCTTATGGAGAATGTCCTTATGCTGAGATCGTTGAAAAATTAGAAAAAATCTCCCGGAATTACAAAGCTTGGAGTACTAGAAAATCTGATACAGGGAGAAATACGTTTGCAGTGCAGTCCACTCACAACCCAGCCACAGATGAGATTCGTGAAGAAATGGCTCAAATGAGAACTGAGCTTGGGTTGGTAATAAAACATGTCACTGGGGTGCAGAAAAGATTAATGCAGTCAACTACTTTGCTAAACCACCACCCCTTAACGGTGAATGTTACTATGAGGAGGATTCCTATGCAGTCAATGAACAAATGGGGGGTTTCCGACCAAGCGCCCAAGGTTCAAATCAGGATAATTGGCGCCAAGGTCAAAGGAACCAAGGTCGGAACTATGGTAACTACAATCGTGAGGGTCATTATGTCAGAGATGGAAACTACAATCGCGACAACAACTTCAACAGGGGTAACTATGGTAATAGAAACGACATGAATGGACCCTATGTTCCTCCTCAAAATCGGGAAGTTACTCCTAGGGATGGTGGAGGTAGTATGTCGCGAGTTGAGGATATGTTACATAAAATGATGAGGAGGTTCGATTCTAGTGATGAGCACAATAAAGAGTTGAGAAATGATTTAGCGGGTATTGGGCAAAAAATTGATACCCATGCAATATCAATTAAGCAACTTGAGTTACAATTGGCCCAATTATCTGCAACTGTGAACACACGGCAACCGGGCACTCTTCCTTGAAACACTGTCCAAAATCAAAAGAATGATGCGCACTGTATGGCAATCACCACTCGAGGTGGTAGGCAAACCATTGACCCACCTATGCCATCTGCCGAGAAAAATGTGAGAAAGGATAATGATAAGGTGGTAAAGAGTAGTGGTGAAGCAGAGGAAAGTAATGGAAAAGATGCAGAAGCACCCATCAAGGTAATTCCCATGCCTAGGCCACCACCACCTTTCCCTCAGAGATTAGTGAAAAAGACCGAGGATGGTAAATACCGGCGTTTCATAACTATGTTGAAGCAACTTCCTATCAATGTCCCTTTGGTAGAAGCTTTAGAACAAATGCCCGGTTACGCCAAATTTATGAAAGATCTGGTCACAAAGAAAAGATCGGTCACTTTCGAGGACGATGATAGACTGCAGCACTGTAGTGCTATCGCTACTAGATCCCTAGTACAAAAGAAAGAAGATCCTAGTGCGTTCACTATCCCTTGTACAGTTGGGTCATTACATTTTGCGAAAGCATTATGTGATCTTGGGGCAAGCATAAATCTCATGCCCCTCTCAATTTTCAAGAAGTTGGGATTGGGGGATCCAAAACCCACTACGATGCAGCTACTGATGGCTGATCGGACAGTGAAACGGCCTATAGGGATACTCCATGATGTTCTAGTAAAAGTGGAATCATTCATCTTTCCGGATGATTTTGTTATTCTGGATTGTGAGGTCGATTTTGAAGTGCCTATTATTCTTGGGAGGCCATTCCTTGTTACTGGTAGAGCCTTAGTTGATATGGAGAAGGGACAGATGACTTTCCGGCTGAATAATGAAGAAGCGACCTTCAACATTTGTAAGACCATGAGGCAGAGTGGTGAACTCCAATCGGTATCTGTCATAGACCACAAAGAAAAGATGAAGAAGGAGATTGAACAGAAAAATGCAAAACAAGGGTTTATGGTGGGGGATTTGGTGCTTGTAGACAGTTCTGGGGTGCCTTGTCTTCCGGGCAAGCTCAAGTCCAAATGGACAGGCCCTTATTTGATTACCCAAGTATTCCCTCATGGAGCAGTTGAGTTAAACTCCAAGGAGGGAGTGAGGTTTAAGAGGAATAGAGATAGAATAAAACTCTATTTTGGGCATAAAGCATCGGGGAATAAAGTAATAGAGGCAAACCATCTTGATGAAGTCTGAGTAATCAAGTGTCCCCAGTCGTGCCGCGACATTAAATCAGGCGCTTGTTGGGAGGAAACCCAATACTTATCTTCTTTTTAATAATGGTAGCATTTTTTTTCTATTAACGGGTTTTGAATTTGCAGGCACATCACTAGGAAATTCTGCAGAACACTACTCCGCAGTAGCCACTGACGGATACAACGACGGACCGTTGCACATGCAACGGACTGTCGTATGCATCCGTCACACCAGGTACATATTTCTGTCATTTTGAATATCAGGTCACACACGACAGAACCTACGACGACTCGTCACAAACGCGACGGACCGTCGTCGTGGAACCGTCGCGTGATTAATAAAATCTACCCGACCCGACCCGGCTGGACCCTTTTCAAAATCTGATCGTTTATACTCCCCACCCCTCCATATTTCACCCCATTACTTCCAAATTCCTCTCATCTCCCCTCTATTTTCAACTTCCACACTTCCCCCACTGATCATTACCCCCACAATCTTCCCCAACCTTATAATTATTATCTACTAGTGGGTGCTGCTGCTATTTGTATCTACCTTGCCACCTGAATCATTCTCCACTTGTGTTTTCTCCATTTCCAAGGTATGTGTCTCTAAATTTATACTCATTTATCTTGCATTTTGGTTTAGTTGTTAGTATTTGCTTAGTTCTTAGTCGTATATTGTTTCCTTGATGTGATTATGTCTAAACCTAGGCTCAAAATGTTCGAATTTGCCATGTCGATACCCTAGGCGTAGGTGATTTTGCATTGGTAGTTTCCTAGGTAGTTGGGATAGACAAATATAGGTCCACAACACTACAAGACCATGTGGGTTCATCGGGGTTGCTTAGGGTACCTGTAGTTCTGCCACTATCACTCAGAACGAGACCCCGATGATGGACCGTCGCACACACGACGGACCGTCGCACACACGACGAACCGTCGTAGTGTACGTTCCAGAAGCCCTAGCACCCTGCCCAATGACACGTGTGACGGACTGTCGTGTCCTGCACAACCGTGCTGGTTGTCAGAGACCCCTCTGATAAGGGTCTCCCAACATTTTCTAAGTGTCGTATGACGGACTCTTACGAAGGACCGTCATACCCACGACGGTTCGTCCTGCACGACCGTCATGATGGTCAGAGACCCCTCTGATAAGGGTCTCCCAACATTTTCCAAGTGTCCTACGACGGACTCTTACGACGGACCGTCGTACTAACGACGGTCCGTCCTGCTTGACCGTCATGATGGTCAGAGACCCCACTGATAAGGGTCTCCCAACATTTTCTAAGTGTCCTACGACGGACTCTTACGACAGACCGTCGTACTCCTGCTCGACCGTCATGATAGTCAGAGACCCCTTTTTCAGGGTTCTCTATATATACATAGACCAAGTACACCACGACGGACCTCATGACGGTCCGTCATAGACACGACGAGCCGTAATCGGTCCCCTCGTGTGATACAGTTTCAATATTACTAACACACTATTTTCAAAGTTTAATGTCATATGAGCTTGCCTGTCTTGCTTGCTACTACTCATACTAATATTGCTCCTTTACAGGTACTATCGACTATTGCACCCAAGCAAGACCGCACCTATGCACGCGGGCGATCTAAGTCTGCCGCCCCATCTGCCCGCATGGTCATCGGCTCTGATGATGAGCGGGACCCTGAGTACATGCCCCTAGGCAACTCCACCCCTTCCCGTGCTGCACGTGCCCCAGAGCCACACCCAAGAAGGTGGCGTCCGGCGTAGTCACTGCCTCCCAGTCTGATGAGGAGCGCACACTGACCGGCACACCCTCTGGGTCAGCCACAAATGAGGAAGAAGCGTCTGGCTCCTTAGGAGTATCCTGGTCCGAGGAAGCTTCAGGCTCTGCTGAGGTTCCCGCACCCGCCACTTCTGTAGCGTCGGCCTCGTCTGATGAGGCTGACAGTTCAGACTCGACATTCGGCGCACCAGCCCAGGTCCCCACCCCAGCCTCTGACCAGACAAACTGGTGGTGCGTCGAAGTCCAGTTTCAAGTTTACTCCGACGCCAAATTCCTGACTGATAAAGGAGTAATGACTCGGACACTCACCTTGGAGCGGCGGGTACTTACAGGGAGTCTCCATCTATGCTGGAGATCCACAACCTTTTAACAAGGCATCGCTTAGAGTGGACAGCCCGTCCGTTGGGACGATACAGCGAGGAAGTGGTCCGAGAGTTCTACGCATCCTACATAGCGACTCTCCGATCATAGATCGATAGGCGGGCTGCTCCCGCTAAACAGGCCCCACTGGAGAAGGTTCGAGTCCGGGGCGTGCAGGTTGACATTTTCCTGCAAGCTATCCGCCGGTTCCTATACGACGAGAGTAAAGATGCTACGCGGACTCCCCAAACTGCCGAGTTTGACTACCGCTGGCAGATAGTGAAGGATGGCCAGTTCCTGCGCGAGTAGGCACTGAGAGAGACCACCAAGAGGTGGATGGCACTGCACCTATCAGTCGATGGAGAGGGTGCAGATTGGGTCACTGAGCCGAAGGGGGTCATCAACAAGGACAACCTCACGTTCGTCGCGAAGTTCTTGTGGCTGCTCGTCCATCACTGCCTTTCCCCCACAGCTGCTGATAACATCGTCACTTGGGATTGAGCAGTGTTGATAGCGGCGACGATAGCCGAATTCGAGATCGACTTCGCATGGCTTCTCCAGGCAGTCATGCACGAGAGGGTATTCAAGGTAACTACCACCTACCCCTTCCCGTGTATGATTTTTGCCCTTTGCAGGACCGCAGGTGTGCCTATATGGCACATAGATCAGTTGAAGACCCCGCAGGGCACCGTTGACGTCGGCCTCATCAGGGACGAGGCCAATGAGTTGGCCCCACGTCGAGGGCCCCGTCCAGAGCTGCCACCACTTACTGATGATCTTGCGGATACGGTGGCCCAGACCCGCACCGCTACACAGTCATCCACTGACACTACCCCGATCGAGTCTATCCCGGGTAGTAGCCCAGCCCCGAGCTCCTCTCGCACAGCCCCTCTACCGTTACCGGCCCCGCTTGCTAGGGTCCAGAAACTAGAGGCACAAATGTCCACTCTTCTGCATCATATCCAGCCATGGATGCAGAAGTCTATTACCGAGTCTGAAGCGCGTATGGAGAGGAAGATGCAGCGGAAGATTGCTGAGGTTCACCAGCGCCTAGATGCATTTGAGTTGAGAGTGTTAGCTCGCCCAGCCCCTCCGGTAGATGTGTCGACTCTTCAGGCTGCAGTCGACAGTCTTCGTGCAGACATCGACACGATCCTAGAGGCGAGAGTGTCGGAGCCTGTCGAGCCTGTTGAGGACACTGTATTGGCGGCCCTGTTTGCTACTTCAGACATTCACCCACCTTCCCCTCGAGAGAGTGCCAAGAGGCGTAGGGGTCGATCAGAGGATGAGGCGCGAGCAAGGAAGAAGGAGCGCCGAGAGATGGAGGCCGCGAGGAGAGCCTCACTTGCTGAGGCGGAGGCACACCAAATCAGAGCATCGCAGATAGCGGTTGGGGCGTCTAGCTCCCGCACTGTAGAGACAGCAGGAGGCTCTACTACTGGTGCTGTTGTTGCTGAGGACATCACTGAGGGTGTCCAGATTGCTGAGGACACCACTGAGGGTGTCCAGATTGCAGAGGATGTGGGTTCTGGGAAACCGGACCCACAAGCTTATTGATCGACGGCGCTATGCGCCACAGGTTTGCTTCACCGACTCCTCTAATCTTTAGATTTTTTTTATGCATTGGGAACAATTGCATGCTTTTTTGTTTGGGGTGGGGTAACTGGAAAGTGAGTGTTAGGGTGAAGTCTGAGTAGCCCAACTCACTATCCTCTTTTGGGGTTCTCTTGCCTGAGTCATTTTTCAACAAAAGACTGATTATTTTTTTTTCTGTTGAACTGGCATGTTTATATCTTTTGTACATAGTTTAATTCTAGATAATGATGACTAAAATGATATCATGATAAACTGAAAATAACGCATGACTAGGCATAGTACCTGACAATTGTGTGGCTCTAAGCGTGAAATAGAGTTACACCATTGCATTACCCTAAGTCTTTAATTAGAACTAGGTGTATAATAATCTGGTATAGTGATGACATGTCAAGTAAGAGTGAGGAAATTTGAAGAGTCCACTATCGGTACTGAGCTAGAACTTGCCTGGTTAGTCCTGCTAAAAGTAAGCTGTAACAAACAATTAGGAAAGGATCATAGGCCCTTATTCAAGAAAGCCCATTTCTAACCCAAATAAAAGAAACCGAATGAAATTTAGCCTTCTTTGATCCAAATAATCTGATCTTAAATTAGAACTTTCTTTTTTACCCTAACTGATCTTTTCGGGGAACAATGTGTTTGCCCTGGTCCCTCCTTGGACATGTGCACCTCAGCTTATGCCAAAAGCATAAGTTGAGGGTGGCTAATACAATAAACAACCTTCGTTATGGCCCTGACCCAACTTTGGGTATTGTGTACCTTCACTCAGGGCAAAGCCATGAGTTGAGGGTGGCTATTATGTGGAATGCTCTGGAAAGTGGGGTTGATTCAACAAAAGAGAGAGAAAGAACAAAAGTAATGTGACTCAGAATTAGTTGAAAGAAAAGTAAAGAAAAAGAAAAATCACTTACACAAATGAAGAAAGAAGAGAAAATTGAGCAAAGGGAAAGAGTATGAGAAACTGGGCGAGATAAGATGATAAAAAGGGAAGGTTTAGCCGATATGTCAAGGAGGGAAAAAAGTCACTAACGTATACCTAAAAATGTACCCTACCTGACCCTGAGCCTATGTTACAAGCTAAAAAAGTCCTATCGTGATCCTAAGGGTTGTATAGTGAACTTAAGACAGTGAAAATAAGGGCAAGCTTATGGCAATAGGTATGAATAAGTGTGACTTTGTTCTGAGAGCAAGTGTTGAAATGTAATCTTTATACTCAAACTGAAATCATTGTGTGAAAAATGAGGATTTTGTTCTAAAGTGAGGACATTAGTTGCAATACCAGAATTGTTAGCACCTCGGTGAGAAATTGAAGAGGATAGGTGTTAGTGCATGGTGAGTCTGTGTCATGTTCGAATCCCACAAAATTCAAGCCTAATAGTGATATCATGCATAAACTTGATGGGATTAATCGGGATTGATAGCCAAATGATTGCAAAGGATAAAACAATGAATACTATTGTACAAAGATTGTGTAGTGAGTCATAGTGCGTTGCTTGAGGACAAACAACGAATTTAAGTTGAGGGTGTTGATATACCGTGGTTTCACGGTATAATTAATACTTTTTACTTAAGTTTAGTGTGTCTGAAAGCCTTTTTTGTGCTAATTTTGATATAAGTTTCTCTTTGTTTTGCAGGAAATATGTCCAAAGCTGAATGCGGAGATTTTGAGCGAAAAATGCAGAAGAGACCACCTACGGAGCTTATGACGGTCCGTCGTGCCTGTGACGGTCCGTAGGTGGCAGCGTAGAGAAGCTGCTGAAGCAAGATGGGGAAGTCTGACCAAGTGTGGGATTACGAAGCTTCTGACGGTCCTTCATGGCTATGACAGTCCGTCCTGCAGGTTCGTCGTGAAGATCAGAGAAGTGATCCCAGTACCCAGATTCAAGAGTTGAAGTATTTTGAAACGAGACCCTCGACGGACCGTTGTGCCTATGACGGTCTGTCATACTTACCGTCGAGGGAAACAAAGAAAGCAGCAGAAGAAAGTGTACAAGTATGGGACGACGGAGTCCATGACGGTCCGTCATGACCACGACGGTCCGTCGACCCAGCCGCGTTTTGGCAGATTTCCAGCAATTAGAATTCTTGTGTAATTAGGTTTTTATTTTTATATAAATAGTTTGAAAAACCTCGTTTTTGAGGTTAGACTCTGCTAGATTAGAAATCATATTATTAGACTTTGTTTATGAGTTTTGATTCTTGGGAGATTTCTACAAGTAATTTTTGGTGATTAATCAAGCAATTTTTCGGACTTTACTCTTTCTCATTGAAGTAAGTACATGAATTCTTATTTGATATATTTGAATATTGTGTTTATGTCTATGAGTAACTAACCTCCATAACTAGGTTTGTGGGAACCATAGGCAAATAATGAGATAAACCGTAGCTAAAATAACAATTCTAGAAAAGTGTCTTGCATGTATTAATAATTCTTTCGCTTAGAAGTCTTTTTAACGGATGATCAACGTTAGAACTCGCCTTAATGCTACTTGCCGGACCAAGGAGGTAGATAATAGGAAAAGAATTATTAACATAGATTTCGTGTATACTATCTAATAGGCTAGTATTGATTTGTACGAGGTAATAACTTAGTCAAATATCGAATACGATGCTTAATATGAGGTAACGATAAGGGTTAGGAAAGCAACACACGTAGCCGGACCAAGGTGCGGAGTGAGATTTTCTAGATGCCGGACCAAGGATTTAGAAATACATAACTTATCACTTTACATGCAAGATACTAGGAAAGAATTGTTATAGTTAGAATTATCCAGTTATGAACCTGTGGGGAACACGTAAACCCTAGTTACTTTGATTAATTGATTAAAACCCAACTTTCAAAACTGTTAAGTGTCTCTTTCAATTTCATTAGTTATTTTTACTCATTAGGAAATACAAACCCCCCATTTTTATGTTTTTACTTTCTAAGGAAGTTATCAACCGAACAATAGTAATAACAAGTTAAAGTTAAGTCTAGATTATTTTCTTCGTGGGAACGATCCCAACCTTATTAGTTGGGTTATTTACTTGACGCGACCGCTTTACTTCTTATTTGAGTAGTAAGTTTGAGCGTATCAGGTCACCTTTGTGAGCTCCTCCAACTCTTGGATTGCCAGGATCTTCACTATGTCATTCCGTTGCTTGTCTTTGTTTATGATAATTCCTAAGAAGTGTGTCTCGTGCTTGGAGAACTCACGCTTCTCCCGCTCTACATAAATCTTGTTCTCCTGTAAGATTTGGAAGTCTCTCCTAAGGTGCAGCATATGCTCCTCCAAGGTTTTGCTATAGATGACTATGTCATCCAAGTATACCACCACGAATTGGTCCAAGTAGGGGTTAAATATCTTGTTCATCAGCGTGCAAAAGGTGGAGGGTGTGTTGGTTAAGCCGAAAGGTATCACCAACCACTCATATGCTCCATATTTTGTCACGCATGGTGTCTTTGGTTGATCCCCCTTAGCAATGTGCACTTGGTAGTAGCCTTTCATGAGGTCCATCTTGTTAAAGTACATGGCCTGTACAAGTCTATTGAATAAATGTGCTATTAGTGGGATAAGACACTTTTTCTTAACAGTTATCTTGTTGAGCGCCCGATGATGGATGCATAAACACAATGACCGATCCTTCTTTGTATTGAATTGAAATTGTGCGTCATACGGTCTCTTGGATGGACACATGTGATTGGCCTCCGGATCTCCTTTAAATGTTTTCTTCGATCCTTTAATTTCGGAGGAGCCAAGCGATAGGGTGCATGTGCGGGTGAGCTCTATCTTGTGATCTACCTCATTCTTAGGAGGTAGAGTCTTTTGAAGATCGTTCAACATCACGTTTTTGTGTTTTTCAATGACTTTCTCTTTGATTGGTAACAAGGTCTTCTCCCGAATTTGCAATGGTATCTAGGAACACCGTCTCTTCTTTCTACATGCCCATCACATCTTCATGGCTGACAGGTGGGTGCGTCTTTCATTCTTCAATACTTTCAATAGAGGTACAATACATGACTATTACCGCTCCATGACAAGGATATTTTGGAGGTAGGTGTCGATCATTGTGTGGCATAACTAAAAGAACTCTTTTCCAAGAATGATATCAAATATATCTAAAGGCGTGACAGTGAAGTTTTTCTTACCTTGCCCCTTTTGTATGTGATGCTAACTCCTTATGCGACCACGCACACGGGAGTCGGTAGGGCTTTAACCATCTTGAGGCGAATGTTGTTTAGGGCATAGTATAGCCCTAACCTCTCTGTTAACACCTTTTTCATGATATTAGCTTCGGTCCAGAGTCTACCATGGCACAAGTTGGTCGTCAATTTATGGATATGATAGTACGTGATGAAGTCTCTTGGCTTCTCTATCTACATGGTATAGCACTACATAGTCCTACCATGCCCGGTTGTGTCATGCTCGCATCATGTCCTTGATATTATGCATCCTTATCCTTATGTTCGCGTAAGATTGCACCAAGGTTCTACATCTTGGGGAACGTGGCATATCCATTTGGTCCACCACATATGTAGAAGCCATCTCTTTTGTTAGTATGTACCCGCTTCTCCGTGTAGTTTTGGCGCACAAACCGCTTGTTGTCTAGCTTGTGGGGAATGTATTACTTGGGATGTTCCAGCTGCTCCTTGTCTCGGCTACGGTCTCCCACACCTTTCGCATGACTACTCCTACCATCTTTTCCCTTTTCCTTGTCATGTCGATCATTCATAAATTCCGTCATGGACTTCTCTTACATGATGTCTTCGTCTATGGTCTTGAATTATCGATGGTCCAACTCTGCTTTTGCCCAATTATGCAGCCTGTCCATGAAGTGGACATATCCTAGTTTGTGAGGTTGGGAATTTGAAATTTTAGAGTTGTGAACTCCTTCACGTATACCCGAATGTTTCCTGTTTGCTTCAATTCCTAGAACTTCCGCTTAACCTAATGCATGATGTGGTTAGGGAAGAAGGTTTTCTTGAATTCCTTGGAGAATTGATCCCATGCGTTGATGGTGCACATTCCCTTCACAATCTCGGTTTCTTTTCACCTCCACCATAGCATGGCCATCTTGAAAGATACAACACGTAAGTGTTGATCTTATTCTCTTAGCTCTTCACCCGACTACACTTGAAGTAATTCTCCAGGTGCCACAGAAAATTCTCTACCTCTTAGCATCACAGACACCTTTGAATATAGGTGGTTTGGGAGCATCGACCTTGCACTCCATATCATTGTTGGGTGATGTAGATTCTCTAGTATATGTACCTTTCTTGAGTGGTTTTACTTCAGCATTCAGAGTTTTGATCGTGCTTCGTGCCTCTATGAGCCGACATTCCAAGGAAGTGATGGCCTCCATCTAAAACTCGGCCCAATGGAGACCCTCCAACACCTTACGGATGTTATCGGTCTCTTCAAGAGTGAAGTCCTCAAGGGTCTTGAACTTACCTTCACTAACATTCATACGCCCGCGTAGTATTGCCACGACCTGCCTCACAATTTACAACCGTAAAACCCATTCTTTTCTAGGGGTGACTTCGATCGCGTCCTCATGAAGTTCATCGTCACTTGCTTTGTTTGCTGAGGGAGGATCAGATGTGAGCGCCTCTCTTGGTGTGGAATTGGGTAGCACCTCCCCGTTTCCCTTTTGATGCTTCTTTCCCTTTTGTTCTTCTTTCCACTATCAAAATGTATGTTGGTGGTCGTAGCGCCGTGTATGTCTCCCTTCGTAGCTATTCCCCTAGTTCAAACCTTCTCTCTGATACCACGTTGTCACAAAATTAGAGCATTTCCTACAATTTTGTGCGGCCCTCGACGACTAACACACTAATCTTTCAAGGTCTTGTAGTTTCAAGGAAGACTTTAAGACTTTAGATCTCTAAGAGAATTCTTGGAGAAAACATAGTAAGATCAAAACAGAGAACCTTGAAGAAGATTTTGATTGCTTTGGAGAATGATTTACAACTTTGCTTGGTGCCTTTGCAAATGAGAGGCACCTGTTTTTATAGTACTTCCTAAGGACTAAAGATACATTAACATTTACTTTACATGTCACTATGATATTTACCCTTTGATCCCCTTTATAGAGAGTTATACATACTCTAGGATATTCTAAGACATTCTTGAATTATTTAAGGAGTTGTAGAATTCTCAATAAGCCTCTCCTTAATTCCGGAGTCTTCTACGCCTCTCCAATGCAAAATATTTTTGGACAAGTGGCGGGACATGACATGTCTCTCTTTGGGATTGGTAGGTAGGTAAGGAGACAGGGTCTTGTTTAAAAGATCCTTTAGAAACATCATCTTTCTCCATACATGTCATCTTCATAGAAGGCCTACATCAATACTTCATTTTGCAGTCACATTATCCATCTTTATATTCTACAATCTCTCTTCACATGAAAAACTATCCTTTAATTTGTTTTCCTTCTATTGAGATTTTCAGCATAAAATAAAAGTTGCACCTCAGTCTCCTTAGTAGGATATGTAAATCAAACCACCTTACATCGCTTAGAAAAATCTTCTTCATCTCCATCTTCATCTTCTCACTTAAATTAACAAATAATTTACACAGTTTACGTGCCCTGTAGATCTTAGCCTATTTTCCTCATTAATACACTGAATTTATCACTTGATTCTATTTACGTCCTCTTTCAATTATTTCCCAACACCTCTTCCGCCACGTCTCTAGCCTTTATGGACTCTTCTTTGTTGCATTAAATCTAGTAAATAATGAAAAAAATCAATAATTAATCATAATGATTATAAATTCAAACAGAAATCAAACCCCAAACAATGTAATTAAACACCCCTACAAACAAAAATAACAAATAAAGGATCACTCTTTGATTTATGAA
Source organism: Solanum habrochaites (assembly GCA_027704765.1). Classification (NCBI taxonomy): domain Eukaryota; kingdom Viridiplantae; phylum Streptophyta; class Magnoliopsida; order Solanales; family Solanaceae; genus Solanum; species Solanum habrochaites. The sequence continues at coordinate 49,187,205 of JAKWJA010002495.1, read as the reverse complement.
AATAAAAAAAATTATATTTCTTTGACATCAAGACAAAGAAAATAACACAGAGTTGATGAAAAAACATATAGTTGAAGATATTTGTATGTATAGGAAAATTGTCAATATCAGGGTAATACATTATGTCTTGATGAGTAGGATCCTTGAGGATTAGTTGTTTTTCATTATTCTTTATATATATATTTTATTTGATTAAATTTTATGAGTAGGAGTCACGAGGATAAATTTTAAAGTTTTTATTTTTTAATTCAATTAGTCGGAGTCAAAAAATATAAATTTCAAATTTTAGTTCTTGTCATAATTTCTTAAGAATTTGAGTTGATGAGTAGGGGCTAGGAAAGTAAAATTGAAATCTTGTTTTATTTACTTTGTTGAGAAGGAGACAAGAGTGAAATTTTGTAAAATTTTATTTCTTTTATTTTTTTAAGCGTTTATTTTATCGGTAGGACAATAGGGAAGAATTTGGAATAATATTTAATCTAACTTGATGAGTAGAAATCAAAAAGGTAAATCTTGAATTTTAAAATTGGGGATATTTTTCCTATTATTTGATATGATGAGTAGGAGCTAGGACCTAGGAGTGTAAATTTTAAATTTTATTTTTATTAAATTTAATGAGTATGAGCAAAAAGGGTAACTTAATAATTTTTTAAAAATAATGTCTATATATCATGGATCATTTCTTAAGTCAAATATAGTAAATGTTTAATGTTTTATCTCTAATGAACCTTATTATCTAACCATTACTTTAGAGAAAATTAACAAACTAGTCACAATTCCGAACACAATTATTAAAAACATCTACACTTTAAAATAATTATAAATAATGTCAATATTTTAGAAGATAAATTGTATCTTAATATAATTAATTTATTTTCCTTTTATGTCTCAAATCTTGCTCAAATTAGACCCTTTTTTTCACTCCCTCATCCGTAAAAAAATATAAATAAAAATACCCCCGTTACACTCTTACCCCTCTTTCAAGGTTCTATAGCAAATTACTCCTTTCTCTATCTTCTCATTTTAACCATTGTTATCTCATTTCCTTTTCAAAAAAATCATTTCTTCCAATTTCCTATGCTCCATTCAAGAAATCTCACAATAAGCTCAAATTATTTTCATTCATTGATAAAGGTAAATTTAAAGTTAACAAATATTCTGTGAGATGTCTTGTAATTTTATTGTCATAATTACAAAGTATTTCGTATTTCAATTTTTTCATGATTAAACAATATTGTTTGAATTTTTGTGAGGTTTTCATATATAATAAGTATTTTATGAGATTTTCCTATTCTTTGTATTTTGAATTTTTCGTATTTTAAACTTTATTATTTGATATTTTTGTGATTTTGTTTTTATATTTAAGATGTAATAAATTGTAGTAATATATATTATGATTCACACATTATATTTTATTTTATTATATATACATTCATAGTTAATAATTTTAAATTTTGTTTATAGGGTTACTAATACATGTACAGGTGAATACACATTTGTATTTGAATATGGTAACAAAATATAAGAAAAAAGAACATAGCAGAGGATGAAAGAGAGAATGAGATAAGTAATTTGAATTGTGTCCATACCATGATTGTATTCATATTAATTTTTCTATGTCAAATGTTTTTCTTTTACTCAGCATTTGTATTTTTTTAATCAGAACATTATATTTCTTTTTTAGTTTGTAGTAATTCAAATAGGTATGTGAAATGATTTATATTTCTTAAGAATAATTATATTCTATTATTGAGAACAACTTTGTATTATTTCATCTCAACCAATAAGCTATGCTGAAGGACAAGACTTTCAGCCATAGAGGAGAGCTATGCAAGATGAACTGGACATGATTGAAAAGAACGAAACCTGGCAGCTTGTTCATAGACATAGAAATCACAAGGTAATTGATGTAAAATGGATTTTCAACACAAAACACAATCTCGATGTAAGAATTAGCAAACATAAGTCTAGATTGGTGGGGAAGGGACACACAAATAAAATGTTGGTGATAACGGAAACATTTTCTCTTGTAGCTAGGTATGACTCAATAATGTATATTCTTGCATTTGTATTTCATTGTTCCTGACATATTCATCAACTTTATAAAAAAATCACCTTTTTTTATCCGAATGGTTTGCTCGCTAAAGAGATCTATATAGAGTAACCTATGGTTTCTCAGTTCCTGGAAAAATGGAATAATTTCATCACTTAACGAAAGCCTTGTACGGCCTAAAACAAGCCCTAAGGGCATGGTATGATAGGATGGACAGTCGTCTCATCCAACTTAGCTTTAGTAGTATTAAAAGTGAAGTAGCTTTGTATGTTATAGTTTTTGCAGGTGTCCTTAAATGTCACTTTATGTGGATGAAATGTTTGTGAAAGGAAGCAAAATTGAACTAATCCAAATGTTCAAGGAAAAAATAGAGAAAATAATAGAAATGACTGATCTTGTAGTCATGAAGTAATTAATTGGCATGGAAGTGTTACATTTTAGTGATGGAATATTCATGTGCAACATAAATAAATTTCGGATATTCAAAACAGGTTCAAAATGCACGATTGTAAACCTATGAATACTCCAATATCTCTTGGTGTGAATGTTGCAAGGATAAGGATTTTGAAAAAGTTGATGATAGTATGTATAAAAACTTACATAGAAGTCTTTTATATCTAACAACAAGCCAACCTAAAAGTGTATTTGTTGTAACTTTGCTATCTTGGTTCATGCATCCGGCAAGATTCACACACTTTAGAACGGTTAAAAGTGTGTTATAATATATATATTAAAGGAACCAGCAAGTTTGAAACTTTTTTCCCAATAACTCCGAAGTAAATATGAACTTGATCGGGTACTCTAATAGTGATTGGGGTCGCAAAGCTGACGATTCTACAAGAATCTCTGGATATCTTTTGTGTTTGGGGATAAGTTGTTTTGTTCGGAGCTCTAAGAAACAAGAAACATAAACTCAATCAACAGCATAAGATAAGAACGTAGTTGTTGCATCTAGTACGAATCAAGGGATCTGGCTAAGGAAGATGTTGAAGGACTTGGGTCATGAATAAACAGAAGCTACCAAGATCATGTGTGACAACAGTTCAGCAGTTTCAATCACAAAAAATCTAGTGTTTCATGGTCGAACAGAAGCATATCAAAAGCAAGTTTCATTTGATTAGATAAGTAAAACTATGTAATGAAGTGTTGCTTGTTCATTATTCATCTGAGAACCAGCTAGCATAAATTTTCACTAAGTCTTTGCCGAAGGAAATATTTGAATATCTGAGGCAAAAAATTAGTGTATGCAATAAAAATGCAAACGAGGATTGTTAGACAATTGCTATTTTTTTGCAGCTTATAAATGTAACTATTTTTTACTTATTTCAGTTTAGTGCTTCCTATTTTTTAGCTTGACTTAGTCAACATTAATTGCTCAACCTTCTGAAGTTAGTGGCCCCTTTAGTGGTAGTTAGTGACACATGTTCTTATTTTGTTTTAACAACCACTTTGTAAGTTGCTACTAGATAGGAAATAAAGATGTTTTTTTCTTGTATAAATTCAGATCATTTGTAGATTAATACATACCTTGAATTTCATAAGTTCACTCGATATGTATTCTTCAAATTAGTTCCTTGAGTATTTTTCTTCTAAAAATTATGTGACAAAATTTTTATCCCTATAGCCAACCCTTTATATCTCAATACTGCTATTGATATTCAATAGACATGAAACGGCAAAACTGAGGATTGAAGTTTCCCTCACTAAGCAAAAACTTTGATCTGTTTCGGTTAGGCAAGAGGATAGTGATAACTGACTAAAAGTTTTCTTTCAAATGTTTTAATATGAGGGCGTTCCAAGTATGGAAAACTTTTGGGGCATTCGATCCTTCAATATAGAGGGAAAAGAGTTGAAGAACATGAAGAATGGTACTGTTTCTATAGATAATAGGACCAAAATGGCTAAAGGGATTAATGTTGCTGATTTTAATTAGACTTTAGCCAATAACATTGACAACACTATTGCTTCTACTTCAAAAGTTTAAGTACAAAAACTTCAGAAAATTTCTAATGCCAAGATGATAAGTTGAGAGGTTAATCCTACCAATGTTTTTGTAACAAAGGCTGCTGATATTCCTACTGCTCCTACACAAGCCAACATGATAGTTTCAAAGGTTAGAGAATTCTAAGCCTAGAGGGGATAAGACAAACCAACACCGAATGAACAAAGCCAAACAAAGAGAACCCCAGAAGCACAATATTGATAACAAAACAAAATCAAATAGATGAAATTCGAAGAAAGGATCAAGAACAACAAATAAAAAGGAACGGTACATGAAGAGGATAAGACTACAACGCTTGAGGATAAACAAATGGAATTCTAAACATGTGTCTTGAGAGAGTTCTCAGGATTTGCTTCAGAATATTTCCAATAATAAGAAGAAAGAAAAAAAATAAGAATAAAAATACTTCTACTGTATCGACATCAATTCAGGCTATGAAATGTAGATTGTGGAACAAGAAGAGTACTAAAGCAAAGAAGGAGCAAAAGAAAGATACCAAAGTATTTTAACATTAAAAAAAGACAGTACTAAGATTCTAGAGGTGCATCAAATTTCCGACAATGGGATGTCTGTACGCAATGCCAAAAGAATTAAAGAACACAACAATAGAAATAAAGAGATGCAAACAAGATCTCAAGGAAGCACCAACCTAGTGGAAGATCTATTTGACAACAATAGCAATAGAGAGATACAAACAAGATCTCAAGGAAGCACCAACCTAGTGGAAGATCTATTTGTCTAAGTATTACATGTTACTCTATCAGGGAGAACTAATTTCAAAGATATTAATGGGAAACTTATAGTTAATTTTAGACCTCTGAAAATAGGTAACTTTCAACGGCATGATAAAAAATGAAATTAATGATATGGATATGGACAACATAGTCAAAGAATCACATGAGAAATTCGGACAAGATAGGAATCAAGGGGCTACTTATATCCTCAAGGATCCCGAAAACCCCTTCGAAAAGGATATTCAGCATATCAATGACAAAATTGATCTTTCTCCGTGAGGCCAAAAAAAAAGGAAATAAAGAAAAAAAGGAAGTCAATCAAGGCCTACTTGTCAAGCATTAAAGCAATCAAAATAATGGGGCATTTGACAGAATCATGAGACTGGGCAATCTTTACCAGAACCCTTCCTCATTCCCAATCATATTGAAGAATTTAGAACTCTTTTCGGATTTTATCATTCTATGTCCAATATCAATAGTAAGATTTGGTGTTTTTGGAATGACTCAATATATTGGATCCTTGTCTCACATCACAAACAAGAACTCACCTTTAAGGTCAACAATATCGGTGACTAATATGAAATTTTGGTTACAGTATATATATATATGCTAAAAGCAACTCTAATAGAAGAATAAGATTATGTAGAAGTCTTCGGATAATTTGTGTTATTGTTAATTGGTCCTTGGTCTATGTTCAGAAATTTCAATAATATTTTGAATGCTGCTGAGAAGAAGGGTGGAGTGCCGCATACTGTATCCAAGAGCTTGGAATTCATAATTTTTATGGATGATTGTGGTCTTATGCTGGTCACAGAGAATTGACCTATTCGTAGAGTGATCCTATGATCGATACAGGATATAGACTATCTCATTCTTTATTCTATTCTATTTCTGAAAAAAAAAAAAGGGTGACTCAACTTCTCAGCTAGAGTTGGTGGTGGGACCTGTTGGCATAATGCACGCTGGAACATGGGAATTCGAGGTCTCATGAACTACTACTTAAAACCAACCTATTTTTGTTTTGTTTGTGGACAAACAATTTCCGGTCACGCCTATGGCTGAATCCTTTTAGATCTACGGGCCGGTCGGCCCCAGCCGTTCACATGATCAGAGAGAATCTATACTCGACACTCAATTCACTGTAAGATCTTACACTTGTTGTAATGGTAGGGGAATGAGGTGGAGAATTAATAAGCGACTTGACAGAGTTTAGGGGATCTAAATGATTTTTGATAGCTTTCCATTTATTTCAGTAATTTTCTTTAAAATTTAGGGGTTGTATATAGCGGGAAAAAAACATAATATACATAATTTGAAATTTAAAACACCCTAAAATATCTCAAAAATTCAAACAACGTAGTTAAAATTCAAAAGTCATATTCATCTTAAACTAAATACTCTTCCTTTGCTTTAGCTACTGCAATTGAAAAAATACTCTTCAATTTTGCTTTTGTAGTTGATTTTGTATTCTTTTCATTATTTTTGAACTTGCAAACTTCCTTTATTTTACTTCTTCTTCATTTGGTTTTGTTCTTCAAAAACACCTTCCATGACATTGTCTTTTGTAGAATTTTATTTGAATGTCTTTAATTTGAACATTGCATTGCAAAATATTGTTGGAATTTTTTTTTCCGAAATTTATCACATTGGTAGTAAAAATTGTCAACTTTTGGTACTAAAAGATTTGAAGTAGAATCAATAATTTTGTCTATGTTATTGGCTAAGTTATCATTTAAATCAGCAACATTAATCCCTTTAGCCATTTTTGTACCATCTGTATAAAGAGTATCATTCTTCTTAATAGCATTTCCTTGTTCTTCAACTCTTTTTCTCTTTCCAGTGCTTTAAATTGAAGGATTAAATGCCCCAAGAGTTTAAACTACTTGGGGAAGCTCTCATATACCAACTTTTGACAGAAACCTTTTAGTGCGTTATCAATATCCACTAGCCTAACCAAAACAGATCTACGTTTTGGCTTCCCGAGGTAAACATCAATCCTCAATATTGCCATTCTAGGTCTATCAAAATTCCGTAGCACTATCGAGATATAAAGGATTTGTGTAACTTAATACGATGTATGACATTGATATGGTAAAATTTTCAATTAGACCCATAACTGAACAATGGGAGAATCTTCCCCCGATCTATAATTTTGGGTCCATTTTTTCAACAACATAACCGTACCATCATTTCAATTGACCTTTTAAAATATATCATTTTACAATCGTCATCATTTGTGACATCAATAAACACCGTACAAAAATAATGAGCACCTATTTTAATGTCTCCTTTGAGAGATATATTTTCAGAAACGATTCAGTGAATGTGTTCTATATTAGACTTTGTTAAAACAAACTTGCCAATAATCCTGTATCGGCACTCCTCAACCATTTTCCTATAGTAGTTGCTCAAATTGAAGATTACAGTAGGCACACAATTATGACTCAATTCGGGCTTTGACATTTGGGTCTCCATTATAATCATGTTCTATGACCCATGTATTGCGTCTTGACTATTTAAGTGTGTGCATACTGATGCAATGAATTTTGGCCTACAAAGTGTCTTTCAAGAAATATCGGAGCCATTAACTTATTTACCAGCTTCGTCTACAGAGATAAATTCATATTCTATTATAGAGCGAGCGATAAGAGTCTATTTGGAAGATTTCAGAAAAAACTGATCCTCCACTTAGAGTAAATACATATCCTTTCCTTGATTTTCTTCATTTAACTTGCGATCCGATTTGCATTACTATAGTTTGTCAATAATGTTGGATATTTATTATAATGAACAGATAAGATTGATTATGTTTTCAATACCCTAAAATATTTTAATTTTTAGCTAATGAGTTTGATTAGAATTACTAATAAACCTACTCAATCACCTAATAACATATAATATATCTGATTCCGTACACTTCATGATATACATCATACTTTCAATGCTCTGGCGTAATTAAATTTTGAGTAACTTTCACCTTCATTCTTTTAAAATTCAAAGCTCACATTTATTTGAATCTTGGATGAACCAAACTCCAATTACTTTAATATGTCAATTACATTTTCAATGTAATGAGACTGTGACAATGCTAAACATTGTGGATTGTTAAGAATTCTTAAACCTAAGATAACATCAGCAACTCGAAGATATTTAAAAATTTATTTCTTGCATATGTTTTGAAGTATTTATCTCATAAGTGTGTTTTCTGATAATTAGCATGTGATCAACATACAAACAAACAGTGACATTGTGATTTGGAGTATCTTTAATATAAACATGTGTATCACTTTCATTAATTTTAAATTCATTTGTCGACATGGTTTGGTCAAATTTCGCTTATCATTATTTTGGTGCTTGTTTTAGTCCATAAGTGTTTTAACAAGTTTGCACCCATGAACCATAAAAATCTCGGGTTCTTCCAAGTAAATATCATTCCCCAATTCTCTATTTAAAAAGTTTTCACATCCGTTTAATGAATTTGAAGGTCATATAATGCAGATATGGAGATCAATCAACCTCCAAGTATGATTACTAAAGATTCAATCAATCTCACTATTGACAATGTCTTTTCCAAAGATGTTGTTCGCAGAAAACATAACTTCATTAAAAATATAAGACTTACTTTCATGAAGAAGTGCTACAAAATCAAATTTGAATGAAGTAGATGTCCATTGATATTTATGATGCCTCTAAATTTATTCATCAAGTACAATCTCCATTGGTTCTTTGCCAGGTCTTGTTAGAATCTTCACTAGAACACTCAAGTTCAATTTTACAGTTCACATTCTTTGGTCCATGTTGATCCTTTTGGCATAAGAACTTTGAATTTTGCTAGACACTCTAACACTTACAAATATTTCAAATTGAACTTCCTTCTTTTTCATTTTAATATGGATTATATTATGTCCTGAGAAAAACCTTTTTAATTCTTTCTTTATGTACGAACAAAACTTTTTGTTGTACCATTTTTCTTAAAGATAGCTTCTCCAAAAAAGATTCGTGGTATAACCGATCTTATATGTAATGCATCCATTATTTCATTCAAAGTTTATTTTTATCCTGTAATTCCTTTAGATTAAGGTGAGTATGAAAGTCGTTTTATGGATAATTTTACTTCACAAAAATATTTCGACTAGAGCCAATTTGAACTCTCCATCTCTATAACTCTGCTTATGTTTTTGTACACTCTGAATTTCTCGTTCAGTTTTGATTGCCTAGACATTTATATTTCTTCATCATTATCATTCAATAAATAGACATAATTGTATCTAATGCAATTGTTAATAAAAATTATGAGATACTTTTTCTCACCAGAGATGGCGTTGATTTCATATAAAAAATGTTTGTATAATCAACCTAAAGGAATTAAATTCCTTTCAACAGATTTACAAGAATGCTTAACATACTTAGATTCAACATAAATTTGACATTTTAATTTATTGCACACAAATTAAGACAAAACTTTTAAATTGATTAGTTTTCATTACAATGTTTTGTAATTGACAAGTCCTAAGAGTTCATGTCACAAATAGTTTGACTCAATAAAGAAGAACAAATAAAAATATAAAGTTTGAAATACCTCTCTGAGGTAGTTTTTTCTCTCACAAATATTTTGTTCTACTTAGTACAATTTTATTCGATATAAACATTGTTTAGAGTCACCACTTTGTCAAATTTCATTTCCTTTTTATAATGACCTTTGTATAAATTTCACTTTTATTGCTATAGAATTACAGATAAACATAGTTTCGTGGGTCCAATAAGGAAATATGACCTAAATATTTTTTTACAAAACACCCATGACAAATGACTTTCCACAAATATTCATATGTATACACAGTTGTATTTTGATAAACAAAAATTTTCATGAAAAAAAACCCAATATTTTAAGTGACACTCTTTCATAAAAGAAAAAAAGTTTTTTTAAAGCGAAAGACTAGTTTTGAAAATAAATAAATTTAAAAGGAAATTATTGCCTATGGTGGCTCCACGAAGACGATCCTAGGGTACTATTATATATATATATATATATATATATATATATATATATATCTTTATTTTCCTTTTAATTTTGATTAGAGAGTCATTGGTTTAATATTTCGTGAATAATTAATTCATCAGATGTTATTGAATTATGTGATAATGACTTATAATAAAATTTGTGTTGATAGATATATAAAAGTTTTATAGATTAATACTAGTCATACCACATACTAGTAAAAGAGAAACTCAACAATCACAATATGAAATATAATCTAAGATTTTTGTTGGGTAAAACATAATAGAAGAATGTAATTAAATATAATTTTACCTCTATCAATATATTTTCCAGGTATTTTCAAATAAATTTTGCACATATTTTTTTCTTTATACTATATATCAAATTTGCAATTGAAAGCATAAAATCTCTTTTGGGAATATTGTTTTACAAAAGGATAAAAGTGTTCCAATTGTCTTTGACAATCTTTATACCATATCACAGTTTATTCCATAGAGGCACCTACCATACGAACAAAATCAATGACTAAAGTACTAGAAATCTATTTGAAATTCAAACTGAGTACAAAACAAAACGTACAACATTGATTTATTAGATGAAGTTTTCATATTCTTCAAATAAATTGCATAATCTAATTCATATAGAATAGAAAACTACAGAAGTTTTTAGTCTCTGAAAATTAGAAACAATAAAATTTTATACTGAGTATAAAATTTAAAAGTTTTTTGTTTTTATTTACCAAAAAGAATAAAACATATTCGTATATTATCACATAGATATGCTTTTATTTAAAATATTCTTCCAACTGAAATATTTTTACATTGTATATTATCTTACCAAAATATGCATATATAATTCGGCAAACTAAAAAAATAAAGGACAACATTATTTTCTAAGAAATTTTTATTGAAAAAAAGTACGGTGAAACAAACCAAAATTTTCAACACAAGTATCCAAACATTATATAATAAGATAACCAAATTACTACGACAACACTTGAATTACAAGGAGAAGAATATAAACTAACTAGAGATAGAGATAAGAATGGGATGAGAAGTTTAGATTCTAGAAAGAAGATGAGAGGAACAAACAGTTTCTTCACTTCACGCATAATTTTCCAACATCGTAGATGGCAACAATACAAACTATTTTCTTAAGTTGGATCCCAATCGAATCTAGAAATCGGTTGTCTAAGAATTGGGCCTCTGCATAGGTTAGATCCATGCCCAATAGTTCGGGCACCATCCGCGTTGATAAAAATACTAGATGCCTCAAAAAGAACCTTTTCCTAAAGGTTAAAGTAAAGCATAAATTGTAGTATTATCTGGTCAATATGTTTTAATAGCAAGTAAGCAATTCTTAGAAAGTTCTTCGCATCTATTTTCGGTCATGATAATATAGCAATGAGAATTATCATCTTCCACCAACAAGAGAAATATGTTATATCTGAATGTAAATATAAAATATTTTGCACCAAAGTTTATCGACGAAGCCTATCTGCAATGCTCACATCATAGGCATTTTCATCTATAAACTGAGAGTCCTCTATTAAGTTTAGATACTGCAGCCCATGTTTAAGATTTAGGAGATTTGTTTCCACCTTTCTCTTCCTTCCTTCTATACTTAAAGTACATAAAGCCAAACTATTGCTATGTTGATGCCACTTTATTATGGTTGAAATAGGAATTCCCAAAAAGAAACAATGCATCGTTGAATTATTGCATTCCCTGTACATGTACAAAGTGAACTCATGTTTGTAATAACTGATGACCTTCGTCCAACACATCACAGTAATTACTTAAGGATAATTAGAGTAGCACCGTGTTATTCCACCCCCAACATACCTCAATTGAGAAATCATTTATTGTTTTTCAAGGTGAGTATGAGAGAAAACCTCAATATAAGATTCCACAATACCCTGTAAGTCACACGAGGGTAATCAGATTGCCACTACTTGTAACATTCATTTAAACACCTTTTACATGCTCCCAATCATATAGTTTCACATATGAGCAACTCTTCCATTTTTTAAATTCACCAAACAATGCATGTGCACGTGACTTTACAATCTTTTTATTAGAACTTGTTAGAATCTGGAACTCAATACTTTATCTCTCAGTAAAGACTTTTGCAACCAGGTAATCTTTGCATATATCGATTGTCCCATATGTATTTCTATTGATCTTGAAAATCCAATTACATGATACTATATTTTTAGTTGAGTAAACAGGAACAAGTTCCCAAGTAAGGATCTTAATTTAAGATTCAAGTTTCTATTTCAGCGCATCACACCACTTAAGATCTTTTTGTTCTTGTTTTACGTTGGTGGTTGTGACGGTGGGGTTTAATTTTGCTAGGTAATCAAAAATTCATTTGGGTTTGATAATGTTGTTTAAAGATCGAGCGACAGAACGTGTAGGAGAAAGCGAACATTTAAGTTATGAAGGAGCAATCTCCAAATCAATGATAAGCCTGGCTAGACGACAATCTAGGTGATGTTGACGGGTGGTGTTCCGAACTTGATAGACAAGGAGAGAGGATGTGTTTCTATGAGAGTTTATAGAGGAAAATGTTTGTCAATCTATGGAGAGGTGTGGTAGTGGGAGAACTTGGAAAGTAGTTATCGAAGATGGTTTTTGGGAAGCAAGAATTAATAGGGATGAGGAAGATTAAAATTTACCTTGGGAAGGGGAAGTTGTAGGAGGTGAAGATGCATCATCCAGTAATGCATTGTCAGATAAGGATTGTTAGGCTGAGGTACCTTGGGACTTTGTTGGAGAATGATCAGACGATGAAGGAAAATTTGGTAGCGTGCGTGCTTCTATTGTTCTAATAATCGGGAAAGATATGTAGCAATGGGAGTTTTAGGTGTGGTCTGAAGAATATGGCATTGTGGTTTTTTCTCATTCGAGGTGAGGGTATTTAATGGTAGTATAAGAGAACAAAGTATTAAATAGAAAAATATGCTCAACAGATCGCACATCTCAGGATTAATTCACCTTTGTAGAAATTGGATAGAAACATTAGAGACGGTGATGTTATAAATATAATCTGATATAAATGAATGAGGTAGATTTTTGTTCATGTTTACTTTAGGAGCATGGTTTTAGCCATGGATAGTTTAAAAAACCAATAATCTCTATAATTGGGTGATTTACCAAGTAATCATTGGAACAAAGATTGATTATCTAGGTTAGAGGATGGCAGACGATTGATGAGGTAGACACTATGATGACATTCGAAAGACCAAAATTGGGGTGAAAGGGATGCCTTATATAAGATTGTTTTAGCAGTTTCAACAATATGACGATGTGGGCGTTCTCCAAGAGAAACTCGTTGAGGAGTATAGAGTGGGGTCCATATGTGTTTAATGTCCCTAAGTGAAAGATAAAAATCAAGACCTTTAGACTCTCTTCCGACATCAGTATACAATGATTATTTTTTGTTCAAAATGTATTTTGATCAAAGGATGAAATTTTTAAAGATGTCTTTAACTTCAATTTTTTTGTTAATGTATATAGACAAGTGTACACCATATATTGGTCAATAAAGAAACAATAATAAAAATTTGTGGGCCCCATATATCACTAAAAATAATTTGAAGCGGTGTAGATATACACAATGATAATTGAATAAAAGGATGAAAGTGGACTTTAGTAGATAAACAACAATTGGAATGGAAGAGTTTATCTCGATCATGAAACGGTTACAAGAATTTATTCAAAATAAAACTAAGTACTCTAGAGTGAGGATGACCAAGAAGCTGATAAGAAGTTGTGAAAGGAATGAATGGCGAAATTACGTGGGCTTGAGGATGTGATATAGACCACTCATACAGTCCATTGTTAGTCCAACCGTGCACTGGAGGTTTTTACATTTTCAAATCCTTCACAAGAAAGTCAAATGGATGAATTCAATAGATTTTAGATTGTCTTGACAAATTTTAGAAATAGAGAGAAGTTTTACTTTAATGGAATGGGCACATAACGTGTGGGTTTACTCAAAACCATTATTTGATGCATTTAATTGAATCAATCCAGTGTGAGAGATGGGAATTATATTGCCATCACCTATGGATGCATCTTCGTTACCACGATAAGGTTGTAGATTGTGTGACTCAATCATGATGTGATGGGTGGATTCGGAATCAACAATCAAGGGGTTGGTTGCGATAGTAAACGCAACTACATAATTTTCTTTGGTTTCAAAGTAATTTTTGAGACTTCGAGCGGAAGACATTGGCAGTGTGGCCAATCCTATTACATAGTTGAGAGTGATTAACACTGTTTGAATTTAAGTTTGGCTTCCATTTTTGGGACGTATTTGGACATGAGTTCTGGCACCATTGTTGAGAATTGTTGCACTGCCTGTGACTGTAGCGATTATTAATGTTCGATCTAGTGGGAGTAGAAATTGAAGTTATGATAGTATTGGAAAGTTTCTTCGTATCGTCATGCTGAAGGAATAGTTCATAGTCTAGTAGTTTTTCAAGCAATCCCTCGTAGGATATAGTCGTATCACGTGTACCAATGTCAGTGGATATCTTATGAAACTTGGGACCTAGAAAAGTGTGTATTTTGAAATTGGACATAGGAGTACAAGCAGTGGCTATCTAATCTGAAAGAGACAGAATATCGTGAATATTATCATTAACAAAGCGGGATTCTTTAGTGACACATGGAAGATGATCACGTAAACTAAAGACCTGAGTTTGAGACATATTCGAATAAGTGGTATGTAAAGCATCCAAAGTTTATTTAGCTGAGTCAACGACAAAAACAATAGAAGCAATAGTGGGTTCAACAGAAGCCATAAGGGCATTCTTGATGAGTTTTTACTGATAGAACTAAGTTAAATGGTGAGAATAGGAGATGTGTTTGTGCCAAGGATAATCGTTCTACTGAGGGAACGAGTGGTCCCATAGAGATCGCTGGAGAGGTAATTGCCATCTATAAACTTGGAGAATTAGACTATCTAGGTGGCAAAATTGTTACTTCTTAGTTTGAGAGGTAATTGGGACGCTAGATTGAACAAATTTATAATGTTGCTATTAGTAGTGTTATCAGCATTGACAACTCTAGGATTGTAACAATTGTTGTAGCTAGTCTGATTTTTCATGTATCTCATCTGCCGTGAAGAGAAGAAAGGATAAAAAATTGGATCATTCTCGTTAAAGTGTAAACTTTGATACATGTGAATATGAATAGGTTCTGAAAAATTATACTTTATTAATGAATGCTAGAATGTATTAAATAGAGTTACAAATATGTATAATGAATGCTAGAATATATTAAATAGAGTTACAAATATACAAATAAGACTCCTAAACTAAATGAACTACATAAATAATATCTGCTAATACAGTTAATGTAGATTTTTAAACAACCAAGGATAATGAAACACTACTAATGAAATATTTATTAATTACCATATGAACTAATTATTGATTGTCCAATAGAAACACAAAATTCCAAATTTCCAGCAATGTATAGCAAGACTCTCTTTGTTTCCCCTTAATGTGCCTTTGAAGGTTGTTGCATAAACCTAGATATAACACCAACATGATATGCAATATTGGGTCTAGTATGCGTCAAATATATTAGAATTCCAACCAAGCTTCTGAACTTCTTTGCATCTGTCAATTCTTCTTAATTTACATGCTGCATTTTATCACTGATATTCATTGGAGTAGCCGCAAGTTTGCAATTAAGAATGCCAAATTTATAGAGTAGGTCTCTAGCATTTTTCCTTTGTGAAAGAAATATTTCCTCTTCAGTTTGATGGACTTGAAGGCCAAGAAAGTAATGTAATAAACCCACATATTACATCAGAAACTAATTTATCATTTGAGACATAAACTCATCCATAACAGAACATGAAGAACTAGTGTAAATTATATCATCAACATAAAGGCATACATTACTGAAATCATCACCTTCCTTCTTCACATATAAGGTTGGTTCGTTCTCTCTTGTTATGTATCCATTTTTGTGGAAGTATCTGTCAGTTTTGCTAAACAAAGCTCGAGGGGATCTCTTCGAGCAATACAACACCTTTTTTAGCTTGTACACCTTTGTTTAATCTCCTTCCTTTGTGAAACCATCAAGTTGTGTGACATAGATTACTTATTGTAGGTCTTCATTGATGAATGCCGAGTTGACATCAAATTGATATACTTCTCATTGCAATTGTGCAGCAAATGCCAGAACAAGTCTCATTGTTTCAAATCGAGCTACCGAAGAAAATATTTCTTCAAAATCAACAGCGTACTGTTGTGCAAAGCCTTTTGCTTGAAAACAAGCTTTGTTCTTTTGTTGGCTACCATCTGCAACAAATTATGTTTTAAACACCCACTTTAGACCAACTGCGTTTGTCATTTAGGTAACTCCATCATTTCTCATGTTTCATTCTTTTAAATGGATTTCATTTCCTCCACCATTAATTTCTTCAATTCTTTTTTTTCTGTAGGTTCTTCATTATTTAAGGGATCTGAAATATAAAAAGCATATTGAAAAGTCGTATAACGGTTTTTAGCATACTTGGATCTGCCGTTCTAAACCTTGTTAATCATTTTAATGGAACTATCCCATCTAAAGACTTTTAATTAGTAGATGAAATCGGTGAGGTTGGTAACTCCATGGAAGAACCTGAAAGTGAATTTTTAGAGGTTGACCCTTTTACTTCTTCTACAGTGATTTCAAAAGGTATAGAAATCTTTTGTCAAATCATCATTTTACTACATTCCTAGATTGTATTTTCATCAAATATTGCATCTGTTCTAACTGATATATTTTCATTAAGAGGATTATACAAGCTATATGCTTTGGATTGAGTAAAATATTTAGATTTCTCATCAAGCTTTTGACGATCTTGTGAGTTTACCCACGCATAAGCAACACATCAAAAATCCTGTAAGTGACATACATTTGGTTTCCTACAATGCCAAGCTTCATAAGGAGTTTTATTCATAAAATCTTTTGGTGGTGAAAGATTCAGCAAGTAAATAGATGCTGCCACAACTTCTTCCCTGAACTGATTTGCGACTTCCTTTGCTTGCAATATGCTTACTTGCACTCGCCACCACAGTACGGTTCTTCCATTCATAGACACAATTTTGCTCCAGGGTATAAGGAGTTGTTAACTCCCCAAGGATGCCATTTTTTTCACAAAACAAATTAATTCCGTTGGACACAAACTCCCCTCCTCTATCTGTGCAAAGAATAGTGATACTGCAAACTACTTTGTTTCTCTACTAAAGCTTTAAACACCAAAACTTTTCAAAAGTTTCTGACATGTTTTCATGAAAATACACCCAACTCATGCGACTATAATCGTTAGTAAACAACAAGAAATAACGATTTCCACCTAAGGACTTAGTCTGCAATGGACCACATAAGTCAACATGTATTAATTCTAAAAATTTAGATCCTCTGCATGCTTTTCAAATTGGAAAACATTTCCTAGTTTGTTTCCCATTAATGCACCCTTCACATAAATCAAAAGAGTTGATTTTTTGTAATGCAAGAACTTTACTTTATCACCTTAGGCCCTTAATTTTGAGATGACCGCACCTCATATTCCGTAGCTTCGAGTCGTCCTTTGCACTTGCAGCGAGAGGAAAACTTTACATGTTAACTACGTCCACTGGAAACATATTGTTCGGTGTTATGCTGATGTGAATATTTTTGCCCCACTTATTATTTGTAAGCGTCACATCCGAGGAACACCCCGTAGATGTAACATGGCGTAATTGACCTCTCAGAGGGAGCAAAAAATTCGATGTTAGATACGTCCACCGGAAACATATTGTTCGGTGTCGTGCTGATGTGAACATCTTTACCCTACTTCTTGTTTGTAATCGTCACATCCGAGGAACACCCCCTAGAAGTAACATGGCGTACTTAACCTCTCAGAGGTCTTATAAAATCCCATAGTTATCATTTATCACATTTTCATAAGTAAATTTAGCGGAAAATTTAAAACATTCTGAGCACATCCGATGCTAGAACATTACTTTATATATATATTGTTCGGTGACACTACGAATCGTTGGACTTAAGGATTCCTTTCCTTGAGCATGGGAATCATCTATCAAGCTCTTAATCATTTAAATCATCCTTTAAGCATCCATAAGCTATACTTTGTTTAAAAAGTTGAGAAGAATGGAGGTATTTCAAGAATGCACTAAGTATGACAACCATGCAAAAATATGCATTTGAGAGACATTTTCTTTAAAATCATACTTCATGCCATTTCGAAGAAAATATTCATGAAACCTTTATACAAATGCATTAATATCATTTTCATACTTCATATATACATATTTAAGGGCCAAACATCAAATAAAATCACATATAGATTTTAAGTTACATTTGAGGTTACTTTCCAGTGAGCTCTTTTCTTTTTACACTATGCATTTTTCATTAACAATGAGCATTTTTCTTTTAACTTCTTAATCTCGCAAGTAACCCTTTAGTGATACTTTGTGCTAATCACTTTAAGGTCATAAGTAATCATGCATACAATTTATATATGCCAACACATACCATCATATAAGTATAACAAGAACAAGTTACATTCAAGTCAAGGTCATAAGACATTACAGGAAGCTACATCAATTTGCATATATTTTTTATTCACTTCACATAAGACAGTATAAGACATTCATCTATTGTCATTTAGAACAACATAGTTCACATAAGAACAAGACCACATCACATGGGTCTATTGGGACTCATACCATACGCTTCATCGCAAAAAGTAGACAATTACTACAAAGTCATGCATAAGGAATATATACATATACACATGCATTAAAACACCTTCGTAGGACTTCCCTCAAGAGTCACTTGTATAATGCATAGGAGAAGTCCCATACCTGTACCTACACTAAGCAACTACCCTTTGGTCAACCTAGTTAGACTCCTTACTTTACTTCCATTGTCCATTTTACATTAGGGAAACTATAGTGTTTACCCAATAAGACCTTGGGAGACAAACATGGAATTTGATGTCATCCCTTCACACCAAAAGAGGGTTCCTTAGTCTCCAAGGTAATACATGAGTATCATGCTAGCAAATTAGGTGATATCACTTGCTAGATCCTATGGGTAAACATTCTCATGGAGCTTGGAGGTATCATGGAAACATCAACTCTTACGCCCTTTTTCGGTTATGAGAATATCCACCCCGTGAGGTCTTTGGTGACCTACCTTTCTAGATATGTGAAGGGACACCACTCATCTTCAAGTTCACTCAGTGCTAAGGTAAGTTTCATTTATTAAAAGCCATTAATTACATTACTTTATAAAACATAGACTTTAGGAGATTCACTTCCCATATGCTTAGGTCATAGGCTATATATCAGAAGTCCTTTAATCAACCTATATCATATGAGAAAACCTTTCCTTGGACAAAGTATATGTAAGCATCTATCTAGTTACGATATTCTTGGGCGCACCTTTCAAGAGCTGCTCAAACCTTTCACATAACACCTTTAGACAACACATAATTATATTTTACTTCATTCATGCATAACTGTACAAGTGTAACTATATGAGCCATGCTTTCATATAAACACATTTAGACATAGGTATAATCATACTTTATAATACCAAATACTTCAAATTATATAATTTATGACACATTCATAACATGTTCATACATTCAATTTCATCTACATAGACACCAAACCTAGGAACTATCCTATCAAGGTACACATGTGCAATGCCTAAAAAAGGTCCCATACCCTTGTCCATACTAGTGAACCTATCAATTCAACCTACATAGATGGAACACATAACATACTTGACATTCGTTTAACCTTATGCAAAGTAGTAGACATCTAGTGAATATAAGATCAACGTCTCATTAGACACCATAACCGTTTACGACAATGTAAGCATGCATAATGTGTGATTCTGTGTACATTGGTCAAGATGATAACATAATGACTATCAATAGCAAGTTGAGGCATCCACCATCATAAGAATACAATTCACAACAAATCATAGACCACACAACACCATTCAGGATAAGAGGAAAGAAAATCTTCACATTATATTCAGGATTCCTAACCTTAGTTATTCAAGCATTCACATAGGGGTACATGGGTATGGGACTAAACCATTATAACTCATCAATGGAAGGACCTACACTTTACCCTAACTTAGATACACACTTGTTTTATAATAGCCATACAACCTAGATCACAACTAGAATTGGAAAAGTAGGCATAAGCTTCACATAGTATGATCATCATGACCACTTATTCGTAAATTTTCCTTCAAATCCATGGTCAACATATATATCATGAAAATAAAGTAAACACCGCCACCATAAGTAGCCATAACACACAATGTTATACAATGCTTCATCAACTATAATAATATAGTAAACTAGAGAGGAAGAACATACTTACCAATTCATCAACCCTTTTTGATCAACATTGATCAATAAACCCTTTCATCAATAATAAATGTGTAGGTTAGTATCTAAATGCACTTTAACAATGAAATAAACCATGTACATGTCGTCCCAAGATCATGATACAACTAGTGCAAAACATCACCATTGTTCTAGAATAGATACACATAGATCATCATGTAACTTTCCTAGTTTTTCTCATCAATAATAATGTATCAACAATATAAAATTTAGGGCATTATCTAAGGAGAGAGGAATAAAGTCGCATCAAGTCGTAATCATGATTTATTAATCTTAGGATATATGTCACATCACCTACTTAACAATTTAAATTCATAGACTAGGAGAACCTAGATCAACACATACTAAGCCTTTTTTACCTTGATCATGCAGGATTTTTAATTACAATTAAATCATTATATTAACCTAAAATACTAGCTTAAAGAATCTCAATATAATCGAATTCCACTTCTATATAATTAAGGACCAACATTATAGTGATCACATTTATAACTAGACTAAGCATGCTCAAATTTTCATATATTGATCCACGTGGATCCTTCATCATTAATTCATCATTAATTCATGTATATAACAGTGTATATAAACTATTTTACGTAAGAGAATTGAAGTTCAACCATTAATAAGCAATGATCACAATGTCCATGCAAGGGCTAAATCGATTTGTTGAATGGACATGGGTTCATAATGCATTTGTATTAAATTTAACGTTAAAACCAATACATTAACATCAATTCATTATGATTAAGCCACTAAAAGTATTTTCAGAAAGAACTCATGGCTAGATTGTAGAAGAAGAATGTTTATCATGAAATATATTTGGAAACTTTGAGATTAACTCTCTAGATTTATGGTTAACTAAAGATGAAGGATAACCATAAAATTGTATAGTTAGAAACCTCTAAATATTGATGAATAATCGATGGAAATCCAAGCTACAACCTTTTCTTGAGCTTCACCTTCAATGGAAATTTCTAAGGAAAATTGGTTTTGGAGGGAAAGTTTATTTTGTGTGGATTCGATTGGATGATTTGATCACGTTTTTGATCACTTATATACACCGAAAAGTATCTAAATAAGTCAAGTAGGTTCAGGTTAAGACGTGGGGTGAATTTTAAATTCATTCTTTTAATGAGCATTCGTTAGGCAGTGATGTACCTGCCTCCATGGACCGACCCAACGACGAGGCGTTGGTCAATCAACGGGTCATTCTGTGCCCTCCATCGATTGTATATAAGTCTTTCATGTGGACAAACCTTCTCAAGGATATGTTCGCATAGATGCCTCCCCATAGACGGAGTGTCAGTCCAGCAACGGGGGCAGTGTCTCGATAACTCTTGGGTCCTTCTTCTGGGCCATTTTGCGAGGCCCTTGATAAGTTGTACCCGGATGTTTCCAACATAAATATGCACATTGACAAGTGAAGGACCTTACATACAAGTTTCACCCGAATTTTAACCATAAAATATGTCCAAACATTCTAGGCCCCATCAAGACATACTTGAACGTCTGAAGGGGTAACATTCGAACGTCTTAGACGTTCGTAGATGTTTGACCTCCAAATGTCAAAAAACATCATATACTGGACTTAAAAATCATTTTAATACTTCAGAAGCTTATGAATACAAATGTAAACACGTATAGACACATGAGACATATTGTTGATAGTTGTTGAACGTCTTTGTCGTCCCTTGACGTTTCACTTCCAAATCACCTCAACCTTTACAATCTGCCTCAAAACTATATTATAAGCCATTTTAGGACCTTAGAGACTTATCACAAACATGTTGGTCTCTAGATACT
The DNA here is from genome assembly GCA_027704765.1 of Solanum habrochaites. Classification (NCBI taxonomy): domain Eukaryota; kingdom Viridiplantae; phylum Streptophyta; class Magnoliopsida; order Solanales; family Solanaceae; genus Solanum; species Solanum habrochaites. Next base: position 49,165,168 of record JAKWJA010002495.1, on the reverse strand, counting down.
ATAACTAATTTTAGATGTCTTAGAATAATGTCACAAGCATCATATCAAACAATAGAGAATATCCCTCAATCATTAGTTGTCCAATATTTAATACACCGAATCCTAAATTTTGTAGGAATTGAACACCATACAAAGTTTTTAGTTTGTCGTTTCTAATGTCTACGACCACTTGGCCGTTTGCTACTACTTTTATCTATTTTATGTTACTAACTTGAAACTCCTTCTTTTGTTTATCATCAAGCTCTCTGAATATACATTAGGCCCCAGTTATATGATTTGAACAAAAACATTTGTATGGATGCAAGCCCTCCTTTCTTTGTTGAAAAATTTATTTTTTTGTCTTTAAACAAACGATTAGCCTTTATATGCCTATATCTGTGGCAATGATAACATTGAACAACATTTTTTATGTTTCCTTGATCATTAGATTTCCTATTCGCATTATTTTTTTCTTTTCCTCTTCCATAACCACAACTTTAACCTTTTCAAAATCCTCCTATTCCTTGACCTCTACTTGTGGGACGATTATTATCTCCGTATTTAGTGGTTGTATCTTTCACTTTATATGAATTTGCTTCGTTCTTGTCTAGTGATTGATTGATTCTCGCCACATGAGCTTGGAGATACCCCATCATCTCATCAAAGGAAAAAACTGGTAGATCCTCAGATAATTTGATTGCAACAACAACATAATCAAATTTTCAATTCAAGCTTCTCAATACCTTTTCAACAATAATCTTATTATTAACCTTCTCTCCGTATGAACATTTTTTGACTGACAATTGTCATTGCTCTTGACAAAAAACTTACAAGAGATTCATCACTTTTCATCAAGGTTTCAAAGTCACGATCAAGTGATAGTAGTCTCACAATAATGACCTTTGAATCTCCTTGAAACTCTTTAACCGAATGGACCAAGTTGGTTAAATGTAGTTGTTATTGCGATTCTTGAAAGAATGATGTCATGAACAGCCTTCTGGAGAAACATTAGTGCTTCAGTATTTTTCTTATTGATGTCTCATAACCTGTTTTATTTATTAGCATCTATATATCCACATTTAGTATGTCCTAAAGATCTTAAGACTTGAGTATATTTTTCATACGTGTACTCTTGAATTCGTATCTTTGTCCCTTGAAGACACGAGTAAGTTGTTGCGCCAAACTCAATGAACTACAGTTAGTTGCCATGACTGGCTTTGATGCCAAATTAGTTGGAAAAGAAGTACAGAGAAATTTTTAAATACTAAAAAAGAGAAAGAAATTGCAACTATGTGTTATTTTTTATTAATTGGAAGTACTAAAATACCAAAATATTCGCACATGATATATAGGCTAAAAGATAAACAACTAATCCTAAAATATAGGTCATGCAAACAACTGCGACACTTAATCAACAATACTAATAAAAGTAGAGTAAGTATAGGAAATGACTTAACAAAAACTCGAACACCTTTTCTACTAATCTACCCATGACCCAATTAAGTCAATCATTTTGAATTTCTTCTTAACATAATAGACAACACATTTTTATGCTACAACAATTATTTAGTTTCTTTAGAACTGCAATGTCTATTTCTATTTTTCTGATATTTGTTTTTCAGTTATTTTAGGAGTAGTTACAATGGTTAGCACCATGATAAAAGTAGGACCATGATCTATTTCAATTTTTCAATTGTATATTTTATGTATTTCTGGTTCTTTTACAGAGAAATATAACTCTCTACATAAGTTTTTCTCTTAGTAATTTTCACACATAAATTCCTTGTATTCTTCTGCTTTCCTTTTTATTTTTTATCAAACTAGACATTGTCTTAATCATGTTATCTACCATCAGCCTTATTAAAACTAGCCATTCTTATCTGAGCTTTCATGACAAGGGATCTGTGATCAAGTTCGAGAAGCCATGGATGCTGAAACAAGTTTCTCTGTAATTGTTCCGCCTATTTTTGATGGACATTATTTTTAAGATTTTTGTGGTACGAATGGAGATCTATTTGGATGCTTTAGATATTTGGGAAGCTGTGGAAGAGTTACGCTATCCCATACCTACCTAATAATCCTACCATTGTTCATATTAAAGAAAAGAAGGAAAAGAAGACAAACGAATTGAAGGCCAAGTCATGTTTATTTTTTGTAGTATTTTCAACAGTTTTCATGGGAATAATGTCTCTAAAACTGATAAAGAAGTATGAGATTATCTCAAGGAAGAGTATTCTGTAGACTAGCGAACAAAAGGTGTATATGTCTTAAACTCAATTAGGGAGTTTGAATTGAAAATATGAAAGAACTGAAACAGTGAAAGAATATTCAGACATACTTCTAAATATTGCAAATAAAGTAAAGCTACTCGTCTCTGCATTTTCATACTCGAGAATTGTTTAGAAGATCCTTTTAACAATTCCATAAAGGTATGAAGCCACAATTACAACCTTAAAAAATGCTAAAAATTATTCAAAGATTAGTTTGACAGAGTTGCTCAATTTCTTGAAAGCTCAAGAGCAAATAAGACTCATGTGAAAGGAGGTTACAACAGAAAGGGCTCTTGTCAGTTAGCATCAAGTTAATAAAATTCAGAAGAAGAAAAGGAATCAAGCAGTATGTGAAGAAGAAACATCAGCCAACAAAAAAAACTCAAGGAGGACGCACAAAGAAAAGTTATTTCCGTTGTAACCTTTGTGAAAGAAAAAGTCATGCACCATTCAAGTACTGGAGAAGACCTGATGCTAATGCAAGAAATACAATAAGATTTGACACAAAGCAATTATTTGAAAGAATAAGACTCTGCAGCAGGAACGAAACGCTGAGGGTGCTGATCAAGAATAAGAGGATCATGTTTTTTCTGGAACATGCTTTTCAAGTAAGAGCTCAGCAGATGACTAGTAAATTGACAGTTGCTGCACTAACCACATGAATTATAACGAGATTTAATTCAAGGAGTTGAAGTTCACTGAAATTTCCATTGTTCGGATAGAAAATGTCGATCACCTTCCTGTCAAAGGAATTGGAACTTTATCTATCAAAATAAGAAGTGGCACAAAGAATTTTAGAGGTTCTTTATGTTACTGAAATTTATAAGAATTTTCTATTTGTTGGACATCTAATGGAAAAATGATTCAGGTTTTTCTTCAAAGACCATCACTTACAAATCAGGGATACTATTAAGAGTGAAATTTTAGGGTGAAGATGAGAGAAAGGAGTTTATCCTTTGATCCAACAGGGAAAGAGAAACTAGCCTATTCCATGAAAGAAAGTGTAACAGAAATTGGCACAAGAGAGATCACATCCCGAAACCACACCCTAGAAGTTAGGGGACAATCTAAGATTGCTACTGGTGTATTTGACCTCTCAATGGTCTTGTACAAGCCCTTTCCGTATCGTTCATTGCATATACATGATGAGAATTAGTGCGGAATTAAAAAATTTCACAAAATATTAGAATATCATCAATAACATCCTTCATTAGAAATCATAGGAACTACTAAGTCTCAATCTCATCAAATATAGACTCAAGAATACTTTGGGACATAACCCATACTTCAAAATATAAAAATACTTACTCTATTACAATACTTTGAGATAAAAGACAAATTTGTATGCCTCCAGTCAATTGGGGACATACATTACTTCGCTTGAACGAGTCTAGAATCAATGTTTTCCTTCACGATCCTTCTGACCTTTCACCTACACCTTTAGAGAAAGAAATGCATGTAATTAGTACAACAATTGTAATAAGTATTGCTTTATGCATAAATCATGAAAACAAACATTATATTAGAAATATACATCATTTAAAAATCATATAATAATCATAAGAACAACATTTATCAACTTAGAAACACATAAGTAAACACTTAAACCATTTATCATTTTTGAAGATCCTTAACAGTAACTTCACTTTATTTTATAGTGAAGTTGTTCACTGTTACATTGGAGTTACTTACCTTCACCTAAAGACCTTCTAGTATGTACTTACCTCACTACAAGATATCCTAAGACTCATCTAAGTCATACAAATAAAGACCTCTTATACACCCTCTCTAAGCATGCCTAAATAATCCTCAAGACTACATATAATGCGACACATAAACACTTACAAGCAACCATACACATGAATCATGAGATCCTTCTATCAAAGGTGATTTTAAGTCTCACTTGAGTGACTTGTAATGCGACCTCCCATACAATCACTTACATACATTACAAAATCCTATAGAATACCGAAGATAGAATCATACTCACTTAATATATAGACACACATATAATATGTCATTCTCCTTCAAAAGGCTATCAAAAGACTTACTTAAGTAAATCAAGAAGATAACATCCATGATTAGCCTCTTAAAGATTACCTAAATAATCCTTAAGACTACCTAAGTTTAGATCATGTGTACATATTCAACCTCTTCCCTAACTAGAATCATTCTTATAACTTATCTAGGTTAGATATAAAGTGACAATTCCTATGCCCCCTTCAGACCTTAACTAGATAACCCTTACCTACTCGACGTAAATACTTATTTATTTAACATATTTTCTTAAATTAAGTTATTACATTCATTATTTATTTAAGAGTCATTCTTCACATAAAGTACATTCAAGTAGTTGCCTTGGACAAGACCTAGGGACTCCAACTAAACCTTCAAAGCCTATTGTGCAATGTCGAGACAAAGTCCCATAAAAAAACCGAAACCTCACAAAACTTGTCTAATGCTAGTAGGTTTACCATATGATGAAAATAGTCAATAACTGACATAGAACATGGTAGAAAAGCATGGAATTCGTAGTTCTATCGTACTCTCATGAGGGTGTTCTACTTTCCATGGTTGAACTTGGACACATCCCATGTAGGCACATGGTTAAAGAATATGAAGGGTGTGCTTTGTACTCTAATCTAATTCTTTAACAAGAACTACTTCCCTTACCATACTCACTTTGTGCTAGACTTTCTTCTCATAGAGTGTTTTACATTAAAGGTTTATATAAAGAGGTTCCATATCTAGTTCATAATTATATCACAATTACCCTTCCAAAGAGGTCCATTAGGTTTACCTTACAATGGAGAGAAGAAGCTCATTATGACATTTCTAAGGTTTGATATGATGTCTTTCCATCAAATAAACATTAAGTCTAATATTCCTTTACTTGAAAGGTACTATTACGACTTTTGACTTCAACATTCATAACTTTACCACTAGGTTGAAAGTTTCACATAAAGGACTCTCTTAATATCATTTAATGTTTGATGTCATTCATACATACAAGACTAAGAGGCTTTAGCATCCTAAGTCAAGAAATCTCATATTCACATATCACTCATATATGTATCAAGTACGGGACACAGATCATCAACACAAGACATGACATATTTCACTTTAACACGTATTATATGTTATTATAAAAGCACATAGAATCATCTTTGTGTCATATTATACACTACCATACGATCATCCCTATGACCATCATAGACTCATATAGTCAAGTACAAATAACCATGCATCAACTCTAAGACTAAACACAAAAAGACATAGTCATAGTTTAACATGATCACCTAAATAGAATCAATAGAAGAACACATATACTTTCACATTACTTATCATATCGATAGATATTATCCAACTTCACATTATCATCATAATACTTCAATTAGTTAACGACAAGGCCATGATCATCATATTACATAAAATAACGTCGACAAGGCCATAATCATTGCAATAAAACACATATCACCTCCAACATAGGTGGACCATACCGGTAAAAATATAATTGAAGTCTAATTAACATAAAATAAAGGGAATTAGGGTAGAGTTCCACTGCTCCATCCTCAAAACTGCAATCCAATACTAAATCATCTAATTCTATATTATAAGGCCCTTACCCATGACCATAACAAATAATTGAATACAATCATAGTAATACTCAATGAAAGTAGGTCAATTCACCACATATTCAAAAATCTAATACAACCTAGATGTCAATTCAATATAATTATAACATCATTCAATATCCCATATAAAACTACTCTAGAATTCATGAACATTAGATCAATATTACTTTACCGATAACTTAATCAAAATCAAGGGTTCATCAATTTCATGGGTTCATAGGTTAATTGATTTAAAATCATCTAATTAATAACAATTCAATCAATATACAATTATTTAAAATCATTAATGCAAGAACCCGTTGATAGATAATGAAATTCGACAACTCATCTTTGAAAACTTTTATAAAACATCTTTGAAAGTTGGGCTCCGTGATGAATAGAATTTCAAGGATCAAAAAACATACCTCTATAAATCTAATTCTTCAATATTATGAAAAATCTCCACCCAATTCCCCAATCCAAGCACTTCCTTTAGTTTTGGCTCCTATGGAGTTCTAGAGAATTTCAAAGGGAATTTAGGGTTTGATCTTGAAGAGTGAAATTTTATAACTATTTTAGGCATATAAACATATTTAAAATACCCAAAATTATCTTTAGGAAGCTCTTTTTTTCTTATTTGGAAGTGGGGTGAATTCACAATTTTACCCCTAACATTACAGTGAACCTAAGCAGGAGACAATCCTCACAGACAGAGGATAATCGACGGCCCGTCCCTTGACCAACGGTCTGTCCTCTTGGTCCGTGCTCGAGGATTTTGGCTTGTCTTTGGACTCTCCTCTCCCACGACTAATTACCAATAAATTATACCTCACCTACAAGGCATCAATTGCCTTCCATAGGTGGGATGTGTTTGACAGTCTTGGATACGCATAGACACAAAAGGTCATTTGAAGACAAACGTATTGACTATCATGGACTTTCTTGGCTGTTTGACCTCTAAACTTCACGAGACTTGACAAAGTGCCTATATATATACTCATTTAAGGACCTTATAGCCTTATTAATCACATGTAAACACATAAAACCACATATGAGGCACATAGGTGACTTAGTCGTCAAACGTCTTAGTCATGCTTTGACATTTTACTACCAATGCACCTAAACTCTTAGACACTGACTCAATACCATATTTTAGATGACTTTAGTATAAAAAACCAAAAATAACTATGCTAAGTAAGAACTAAACTTACCTAGAATGCATAGGTTAAACCGGGTTCACACGACATGATTCTTGTGGAACCGGACCTTTAGACCTATGCACCAGCCAAGACAACAAACTTGTTGAATTTTTTTTATCTAGGCAGGGTTGGTTCTAGCTATCTTTGGTCACCGAACACTAGGATTCACCTAGGTAAGTCTTAACCGAACTTAGTTAGTTAGTCGTAGATTTTAACATTTCTAGGGATAAAAAGGTAATTTTGGGGCTAGGGGTAATATATTAATTACCCTAGGTTGAAATTCAATTAATCAAATGAGATTTTTAGTTAGTAAAAATGGGTCAAAGCTCGGTGGTCAAACCCAAGTTTTACCGAATCTCCATACTCGGGTTCGAGCCGAGTTGGAGGCATTAGAGGGGACGATTTAAATGATTTAATTTAGACAAAATAAGGAGGGGAATTATAGTAATTTAATATGTATATTATCATATGGTTTTATCATTTAAATTTTGTTGAATAAGTCAATAACAAATACCATAAAAGGAAGTGCATGACTCCCACTAGGTGTGTACTCAATGTAAATTCTTAATTCATTATCTCTTCCTAAAATAATTTTTCAGCATTACTTTACAATAAAAAAACAGAAAACAAAAATAAACTTACTATTCTAAAGAATTCTCGGTTGCATCCATTGAAAACCAGTAGAAAAATTTGTATGCCTAAGTGTTCTAAGAAATCACCTAAAGAACTTCACTTGAGAAAGAGAATCAAGGCTCGGAAGAGAGGTTTGTGCGGTGGTTAGGACGTGTGGTTGTGGCATCTTGTCAATGCTGAAAAAGGTATTGGGTTTATTCTAACTTGGTTCCTTTCCCAAGAGTCTCCCAAGGTTAAGTACGTATTCTCATTAAAAAACTAAGATTACCTCGTTGCATGCCCCTATCATTAGATCCTATGAACGATTGATGCATGCGTTTGAATGATTTTTGGCAGATGATTTAGGAATGAATGTGATTTTGTGCAATGTGGCTCTCAGAATTTTTATGGTTTTTTTATGTACGTTCGAACGTTGAATGTTACATTTTCACAAGTATAATGTTTTATCGTTATTATGTTGTTACAATCTACTTGAATAAAATGTTAATTATGTATTACATAATGTTGTCTGTTTAACATGCAAAAAGAAACCCTGATGTTCATGAACAAGAAAAAAAAAGTAAAGTCCTTAACGAATTGGTAAAAAGTTCATGTAAAACTCTAAACTAAAAGAGTAGGCTAAATTAAAGAAAGTGAACTAAAGACCTATACTAATTGACCAAGTCTCGGCTAACCACTTGTAAAAATGAAAAAAAAAATAATGTTGCCATTGAGTAAGGAGCCCGAGACCTCAAGGTCCTAACACTAAGAGAAGAGGCCTTGAATTAAAAGAAAAATAGTGTGAGAGATGGGAATTGAACCCGGAACCTCAAGGTTCGAGCACTAGATGAAGAAGTCTTGAGTAAATTAAAAAGAAGATAATGTGGTGTGTAAGATGGGAATAGAACACAACCTCATGGCCAAATGTGTGGAGACACACAAGTCTCACACAAACTCAATGAAAATAAATCAAAAGAATATACATGCTTCCCAAGGGATTTGAACACGGATCCTCTCTACCGAAATTGTGAGGCACATAAGTCTTACATATAATAAAATGAAACTCAACCACTAGGGATTGAACTCGGGTCCCTTGGACGAATGTGCAATATGCATATTGCTGCACAATATGCACTTAGATGATCATGAAACACTTACGTAAATATGAGTAACCCGAAAGGGGTACTACCATGAGTGTAAATTACACTAAAGGTCGTGTGTATGGCGTATGATTTAAGTTAAAGGCATGATAAATAGATGAACATTTACTTAATGAGGTGAGTAATTATGGTAAACTATGAATTTAATGAAATTGGTGACAACATGATAAGAGTCTAAGATGAATAATGAGACAAGTCTCAACCAAGCCTAAGTAAATGTTACCAAACGTACTCACCTATGGGAGTGTAGAATGATGTAGAGTCAAGTCTCATGCATATTCTAAAAGAAAGTGTTAAGAATAAATTCATAGTTAATATGTAAAGAAAAGAGTTACTACATGATCATAGGCTAGTGCAAGTGATACAAGCTACATCTACGCCTAAAAAGCAATGTTATTCAACGTAAATTCCAAGAGATCATATCTAAGTTATCCGATGAACAAATAATGAAAGGTGAGTAAATATGAAATGAAAATATGTTAAGAAAGAACAGGGTGGTCCCACAATATGAGTCTAGGAAAAGTGGGACAAGTTGTACCAATGCCAATATAAGGTAATAAAAAATACACACCTAAGAGAGTGTTGATTATTAAGAGACAAGTCTCAATAACACTCTATATGAAAGTATGAGGACAATTCACACATAATACGTAAAGAAGAGATGAGAAATCATCTAATGAGCTATGACTACCTCATGCTAGAAGCAAGCTTCGATGATGTATGAGTTTAATGTAAAGAGGAATTTTAAATTGAGCACCGATAGGCTAGTTATGAGTGGTAATGCCTTCTTTCGAGAAGGGAGGAGGTTCACGTAATTCTCATGAAGATGAGACTGTCGACCAAGGTGGCTATAGGTCTCCTTAAATCTCCTAGTCTTTGAACTATGTTACCATCATAGGGAACTACCTTGGTTCGAAACCATAAAGATAGAATGTTTTGCTTTCACTTTGGCCAGTGACTCCACCTCTTTTCGATGTGGGGAAGACACTAGATTTCATGATCTCACATTATCTATGTCGGTTAAAGTTGAAAGTTCCTCAAAGTATGAAACATAATGAAATAAACAATATCGAAGGTGTTTATGCAAGACAATAAGGAGGTGAAACCAAACTCAAGTAATGACATTAGGTCATTCTTGACAATTGCACTTCATGATCCCGATGAGAGTCTTAAACTTAATCGTAGGTATAGCTTGTATTTACATCAGCCTATGAATGAATGTAACAAATTATGTGAAGTACAAATGAACGAATGAAGCAAACTCTGTGTTTGCAAAAAGAGGCCCTCGGGTTGAGGTCCCATATGTTGGGACCACAATTAAGATGTCTTAATGCTACGTCCATAACTCCAAGGTCCCGTGGATATGAGATGTATGATATATGTAACATGAAATGTATGTTATGTGAACTTACGTATGTATTATGTGTGACATATTCATGGCACGGCCTTTCTATTACGATTAGGTAAGTCAAGAGACTTGACCTTCTAAGAAAGCATGTTTATTAGGAAGATCGATTCTTGTTCATGCATTACTGTTATATGTTGCTTCATATACCCATAATTAGTATAAGTGTGTACTAATTCCATATAATATTACTATTTTAGGTGCAGGCTCAAGAAGATGTTGAAGGTATCATTGCAGTTGTTCGGACTCAGAGATTTCATCCGGACTTGGTGGGTCCTCATACATCCGAGGATGCCTGCCTCTACATTTCATGCTTAGTAGAAGTTTTGAACTAGTGAAGTATGTTTCACTATTGTTTCTTTCCTATTTTATTCATACGCTTGTAATGCTGCTGTTTTGGCAAGGATTACTTATTACATGAGATTCTATTTCTTTCAAGTTGTATGTTTCTCTAACAAGATGGTTTATGTATGAGCAATGAACTTCATTACAAATATTCGTATATATGTTTGCAATATGAAGTCTATGTATACTTAAAATATAAACAAAAAGATTCAAATTTTCTGCTAAAATTATCCTAACGAATGTAATGACGACGTAAGTAGTCTTGTCAGCAAAATTTGAGAGGTCAACGACAGCGGTTTCGGCTAGGGTGTAGACCCTGGTCGTGAAATTTAGTATCATAGACCATCATGAAAAACATGTTAGGCTCTAGCTTTAACTAATTCATTTTCGGATCTTACAAGAGACATGGCCATTATTATTTACAAGAACTATTGATTATGAAGAAGGAAGATATAATAATAGGACTACCAACTCTAATTGATCACTGACCAAGTTGTCAAGATTGTTAACTTTGTAAGTAGAATAGGACGTCATTTCCTGAAGCAATGTGGCAGACTTCTCAAAGGTTGAAATTCATTCACATGTATGTTGTAGGACCTCATAGAACACCATCCCTTCATGTTTGTCTATACTATGTAACATACATACAAGATTCTCCTGGATTTTCTTTATGAAATATAAATTAGAAGCGGCTAGAATTTTCTTGATGTTCAAAAAAATGGTAAAAAATCAAAGTTGTTGCACAATCCAATCCTCACAGTATGATAATGGAAAAGAGTAACATTCTAATGAATTTAACAAATTTTGATAGGAAGCGGGTATCACTCATTAGCTTAATACTCCATATACTCCGCAACAAAATGGAGTTGGTGAAAGGAGAAATAGATATATAATGGAGATGTTGTCGTACATGTTGCATGATAAAGAGTTGTCGAAAAGTGTTTGGGCTGAGCCATCTAATACTACAATATTTCTCAAAAATTGGGTTCCTACTAAAGCATTGCTGAATAAAATTCCATTCGAGGATTGCAATTAATTCAAACCATCACTAAGATTTATTACAGAATTTCTTTGTGTTTGGTTCTTTCATGTGCAACAGGTTAAAAGAGAAACAATTGACAAGAAGGCATTTCCTGGTATATTTTTGGGTTATAGCTTATCCGTAAAATCCTACAAAGAATATAATACACAAACGAATAAGATTATTGTCAGTAGAGATGTTCACTTTGCTGAATAAAAGAAACGGGAATGGAAGGAAGCATCTGATCTCCTAAAAAATGATTTGGTGGCTGATCTTCCAATTAGAGGTCCAAGACTATTCTTTACATTTTCCAACAAAATAATTTTGTAGTTTGTGAACCGGCAGGATACGATAAAAAACTTCAAGATAAGAAGCGGAGAAACACCATAGTGTAGGATAAGCTAATGATCAAGAAAAATAAAACTTTGATGTTAGTTGACCGACTAAAAAATAGAAAGGTCATTTGTAACACCCCGTAGCCCAAAATAGACCAAAAATTAGTTTTTCAGAAAAACCTACATGTGCTACCAACGGTGGCATCGACGGACCGTAGCCTGAACCACGGTGATTCCTTCACAACCGTCGATGGGATCATAAACTCCCAAAAATTTCAGCATAGAAAAATTGGTTAAGTCTTGGACGACGGACGGACTTATGGTCCGTAGGTTAAACAACGGTCCGTAGTACTTCACCGTCGATCAGGACTCCCTTCAACCACTCTCTAGTAAGAGTTATAGTTTACCAACATGTTTCGTAGTTAGACCTACGGTCCGTAGCTCAGACCGTATGTCAAAAATATGCAACAAGTTAAGGGAAAATGCAGTTAGGTCAACTTAAAATGAACATAACTGTCAGAACAAAATGCATTAGGTTTACCATGACCTATCTACACATAGATAATTGAATTATCTTTCCATAGCCACCGACCTTGCTAAAATCATACCTCTGAGTAAAATGTTATGCCCATTTTACTATAGGCTTGTCGAACAGGCCTTCACGACGGACCCAACGATGGGGCATCGGGCGCACGACGGATTGTCAGTCCTAGCCGTCATGAGGCCCGACAGAAACCTTCCCAAGGGTCTTTTTGACCTTTCCCACTCCGTTTAAACCCTAAGTTACGTCGTTTTGATCATAAATCATCAGATTTTAGTCAGTTTAAGCCTAGAAACATAATTAAATCATATCCAAGTCAAATCATTAAATCAAAACTTAGAAAATTAGAAGCAAGGGAGGATAAAAAAGCTCAAGAACCCTAGTTCAAGAAAGGCACAAGCTCCAACAGTTCCACCACCGAAATTTAAGTATTTTTCCATGGATTTCATCACCATGTATGTGCGATTTAACTAGTGGATTCCTCTCACCCATTGGATCTTTAGTTTCACTCAGTTCTTGATTCTCTTATCATGATTAAACCTTGGGTTTCTAGAACATTGATATAACTTCATGAATTTATTAAATATATTTTCCAAATCAGATTATCATTTTATAACTCATATTATCACATGTATTTCAGAACCCTAGATTTGTATTTCTTTAGTTCTTGAATTACACATGCTAGGTCATATATTTCAAACACTTCAGATATACATGCCGCAGTTATTAATGCATAATTACAAGATTAATTATTGCATTCTCAGTTTGCATGTTCAATTTCGCTATCAAATATTTACAGAAATTCAAATATAATTAGTTAATTTACAAAATTCAGTGGGAGTAGCATAATACCCAGTTGGACTAGGGTTTAGCGTACCCAATAGTCCCAGAACTACTAGCCTAGTAGATTGTAAGTCCCCTCTGTGGGCATTCAGTTAAGTGATCACGCGAGCATGCCTTTATACCTTTGGCCGGGTATATTGGGCCCTCTCGATGGAGAGTATACATCGGACTCCACATTTAGCTCATGAGGTTTTATTATCGGTTATGAGTAGCTCCACAGCTTAGTCAGACTCTCTGTATTGACCATTTATCAGTATATTCAGTATTCAAATTCAGCATGTTATAAATTGGTCATTCAATCCAGTTAGCTCATAAATCAGCACATCACGTTCAGATTATTATACTTGGTTTTGTGCTTGTTGAGTTATATTTTATTTCAGCTTTACTCTATCTTACATGCTCAGTACCTTTCAAGTACTGACACATACGTGCGCTACATCTTCTCGGGATGTATGTTCAGGTTCTCAGCATCTATATTACACATAGATTTATTTCCTAATCCCAGTTCAGCAGATTCAGTGGTGAGTCCTCATTCTCTGAGGACAACAGTCATAAATTTCATTTTAGTCTTTAGTCATTTAGCTTTACTTTTTTGTAGATTTAGCTGGGGCTTGTCCCAGTATTTCTAGTCTAGTTTAGAGTCTACTTTAAGACATAGCTAGATTCATCTTAGTATTGAGTTAATATTTCTTTTGTATTAAACTCATTGTTTTCAAATATCTCAGTTATAGAATATGGGTATTCCCCATCTTTTTATTTTAGGAATGATTTAGCTTCCGCAAAAGTTTATTATCTTTAGTATGCTGATGATGATGCCAACAGAGTTAGCTTGGGATCACTTGTGGTCCTAGGTTCCGTGTCCGCATCTTGAGGGTAGCCCGGGGCGTGACAAAACATAGTATAAGAGCACTAGGTTCAAGAGTCCTAGGATGTCTGAAAAAGCCGCACTAAGTAGAGTCCTTTTCATGGGTGTGGAAGGGCGCCACATCTAATGAAATGGAGGCTATGAAGTGTTTTAAATAAAACTTCACTCTTGTTACTCTTATCGTGCCTGAGGTATGATCAAATTCAATTCTAACTTGACGTAGTGCGTTTAAGATCATTCTTTCTTGTAGAGCTTATGCATGGAATTCTAATGCACGCAATGCTAACGTAGTTCCTGTAGTACTAGATAATGAAGGTCAAATGCAGTGTTTCATAACACCAATTCAGATTTTGGCTTAGAGTATGACCAACCAGAATAATTAGTAGGTTCTAGTTCCTACTGAAAGAAATGACCGATTAGTGGCAACCAAAATTTTTGATTTTGTTAGGATAATCTGCCTAAGTTTTTCGGATCGCAAGTTGATAAGGACCCACAAAAGTTCATTGATGAGGTCAAGAAAATATTTGGTTTGATGTCAGTAACTGGTAGTAATAGTTGAGATTGGCATCTTACAAAATCAAGTATGAGACTCACATATGGTTCATTCTGTGGAAAGACAACAGACATGCCTTTCTCTTTTTTATTTATGTATAGCATTCCAAATCAGTATTAGGCCAAAAACTCTCTCAAAATCCTTCTAAGTCACTACTCCAGTCGGTAACCCAGTTATAGATAGACGGGTATATAGAAATTTCCCTATCATAGTCTCTTAGAAAGTCACTTCAAATGATCAGTAGAGTTAGAAATGGTAGACTTCGATATCATTCTAGGAATGGAATAGTTACATTCATGTTATGCCTCAGTCAATTTCAGAACTAGAATTTTTCTGATTTAGTTTCAATACGAACAAATCTTAAAATGGAAGGTAGTAGCTTAGCGCCTATAAATTGATATATTTCTTACCTTAAGGGCATAAAGGTGATCTCAAAGGGTTATCTCTATCATCTAGTTCGGGTTAAGGAATCTTGCTTTGAAACCCCAACTCTTGATTCAGTTCTAGTAGTCTGTGAATTTCCAGAAGTGTTTCCATAAGATCTTCCTAAAGTTCCTCCCGAAAGAGAAATCAACTTTGGAATTGATCTTCTTCCAGATACCCAGCATATTTCCATTACTCCTTAAAGAATGGCTCCATTAGAGCTTAAGGAATTGAAAGAGTAGTTGAAAGACCTTATAGATAAGGGTTTCATCAGACCTAGTGTTTCACCACGGGGCGCATTATTATTGTTTGTAAAGAAGAAAGATGGTTCTCTCAGAATGTGCACTGATTGTAGAAAGTTGAACAAGGTCACAATCAAGAATAAGTATCCCATCCCCAGGATTGATGACTTGTTTTACCAACTTCAGGGTGCTAGTCATTTCTCAAAGATAGACCTCAAATCGGGTTATCATCAGCTCAGAGTCAGAGACAGTGACTTTCAAAAAATAGCCTTCAAAACTAGGTATGGTCATTATGAATTTGTAGTTATATCGTTTGGACTAACCAATGCTCATACAGTTTTCATGGATTTGATGAATAGAGTGTTCGAATAGTACTTAGACTTGTTCGTTATCTTCTTCATTAATGATATCCTCGTTTACTGTAGGAGTTAGGAAGAACATGCAAGTCATTTTAGAGTTGTTCAACAGACTCTAAAAGATCGCCAATTATTCGCTAAGTTTAGTAAATGTGAGTTTGTGTTGCAATATGTTGTTTTCCTTGGTCACATTGTATCTAGCGAAGGGATCCGAGTAGATTCACAAAAGATAGAAGCAGTGAAACTATGGCCCAGACCTACCTCTGCTACATATATCAGAATTTTTTTAGGTCTAGCAAGTTATTACAAAAGGTCCGTGGAAGGATTTTCATCCATAGACTCACCATTGACTAATTTCACTCAGAAGATGTTCAAGTTCCAATAGTTAGATGATTGTGAGAAAAGCGTCGTAGAATTGCAAACTAGATTGACTACAACTCCTGTCTTGAATTTACCAAAGGGTTCAGATGGTTATGTGATCTATTGCGATGCATCCAGACTTGGCCTTGTTTGTGTGTTGATGCAAAGACACAAGGTTATATCGTATGCCTCTAAAAAGCTTTAGGTGCATGAGAAGAACTATCCAACTCATGACCTCGATCTTGCAGTAGTGGTGCTTGCACTCAAGATATAGAGACACTACTTCTATGGTGTTCATGTATATGTGTTCACCGATCATAAGAGCCTTCAATATGTGTTGTCCCAGACAGAGTTGAGTCTTTGACAGAGGAGATGGCTTGAGTTCCTTAAGGATTATGATATGAGTGTGCATTATCATCTTGCAAAGGCTAATGTAGTGGCCGATCCTCTTAGTAGATTATCTATGGGTAGTGTATCCCATGTTGAGGGAAAAAATAAAGGAGCTAGTGAAGGATGTTCACAGGCTTGCTCGCCTGGGAGTTCACCTTATGAGCATATCAGACAGCGGTGTAACAGTTCAGAATGGAGAAGAATCGTCTTTGGTAGTGGAGGATAAGGAAAAGCAAGAGAGTGATCCGATCTTTCTTGAACTAAAGGGTGCAGTCAACAGTCAGAGAGTGGAGGTTTTCTCTCAAGGGGGAGATCGTGTACTTCGCTACCAAGGTAGATTGTGTGTTCCTGATGTGGGAGAGTTGAGGCAGCATATTCTTGGAGAAGCTAATAACTCCAGGTGTTCTATTCATCCAGGTGCCACTTAGATGTACCGCGATCTGCGGGAAGTCTATTGGTGGAAAGGAATGAAGAGGGATATAACAAACTTTGTGATTAAGTGCCCGAATTGCCAGTAAGTCAAGGTAGAACATCAAAAACTAGGAGGTATGACTCAAAAGATGGATATTCCTACTTGGAAGTGGGATGTAATCAATATGGATTTCATCACAGGGTTACCTCGTACTCGCAGACAACATGACTCAATTTGGGTGATGGTTGATAGGATGACTAAGTCTTCTCGCTTTTTTGAGGTCAAGACTACCTATTCGGTAGAGGACCAGGCCAATCTTTACCTTACTGAAATTGTGAGGTTGCATGGGGTTCCTTTGCCAATCCTCTCAAATAGAGGTCCTGAGTTTACCTCTCATTTATGGAAGTCATTTCAAAAACTTCTTGGTACTCAAGTTAACCTTAGTACAACATTTCATCTACAGACGGATGGGCAAGAAGAGAGTACCATTCAGACCTTAGAGGATATGTTGAGAGCTTCTGTGATCGATTTCAAAGGTAGTTGGGATGATCACCTTCCTCTTATTGAGTTTACCTACAATAATAGCTATCATTCTAGCATTCAGATGGCCCCTTATGAGGCTTTATATAGGTGTAGATGTAGATCTCATGTTGGTTGGTTTGAAGTAGGTGAAGAAGCTTTGATAGGGCCAGATTATGTCCTTTATGCTATGGAGAAAGTGCATCTCATTAGAGATAGACTTAAGACAGCCCAAAGTCGTCAAAAATCATATGCAGATGTAAGGAGAAGGGAACTAGAGTTCCAAGTTGATTATTGGGTTTTTCTGAAAGTCTCACTTATGAAAGGGGTGATGAGATTTTGAAAGAAAGGGAAGCTAAGTCCTAGATATGTAGTCCCTTACAAGATCTTTAAAATGATTGACAACGTGGGATATGAGTTAGAGTTGCCAGCAAAATTAGCAGCAGTGCACTCTATATACCACATCTCACTTTTGAAGAAGTGTGTGGGTGACCCAGCCTTTATAGTGCCATTAGAGAGTGTGCCGGTGAAAGAGAGTCTTTATTATGAGGATATACAATTTGAGATTCTTGACCGTCAGGTTAGAAGGTTGAGAAACAAAGAAGTCGCTTCAGTCAAGGTTTTGTGAAGGAGTCAGTCCGTACAGGGAGCTACTTGGGAAGCAGAAGCAGCAATGAAAGCCAAGTATCCTTACCTTTTTCCTTCCGATTCCACTCCAGCTTGAGGTAATAGTTCATCTTCAGTTTTACAATCATTCATGAGTAAATTCTGTTTTAGAATCATTTTCCCTCAGTTTGTACTTTCATTTTTAGCGTAATTGAATGTACTCAGAACTCTGTTCTCAGTGTTTAGTAGTGGGGTTTGCATCTATCTCCCTCCATTTTATCTATTTTAGTCTTCATTAGAAGAGGAATATTCCCAAGGGGGAGATAATGTAAAACCCCGTACCCAAAAAAGACCAAAAATTAGTTTTTCAGAAAAATCTGCAGGTGCTACCAACGGTGGCATCGACGGACCGTAGCCTTAACCAAGGTCCATCAAGCACAACCATCGATGGGATAAAAAAATTCCCAAAAATTTCAGTCTAGAAAGATTGGTTAAGTCTTGCACGGTGGACGAACTTACAATCCGTAGGTCAAATAACAGTCTATAGTCCATGACCGTCAATCAAGACTCCCTTCAACCACTCTCTAACAAGAGCTATGTATTACCAACATGGTTCGTAGTTGGACCTACGATCCAGAGGTCTGACCGTAGGTTGAAAATTTGCATCCAGTTAAGGGATAATGAAGTTAGGTCAACTTAAAATTATCATAAATCTTAGCCAAAAATGAATTGGATCTCCCATGACCTACTTACAAATAGATAATTGAATTATCTTTCCATAGCCACAGACCTTGCTAAAATCAGACCTTTGAGTAAAATGTTATGCCCATTTTAGTAAAGTCTTGTTGAACAGGCCTTCACGACGGACCCAACGACGGGTCATCGGGCGCACGACGGACCGTCAGTCCTGGCCGTCATGAGGCCCGACAGCAACCTTCCCATGGGTCTTTTTGACCTTTCCCACTCCGTTTAAACCCTTAGTTACGTTATTCTGAACCTTAATTATCACATTTTAGTTAGTTTAAGCCTAGAAACATAATTAAAATATATCCAAGAAAAATCATTAAATCAAAACATAGAAAATTAGAAACAAGAGAGGATAAAAAAGCTCAAGAACCCTAGTTCAAGAAAGCCACTAGCTCCAGCAGGTCCAGCACCGAAACAAGAGTACTTTTTTGTGGATTTCATCACCAGGCATGTGGGATTTCACTAGTGGGTTCCTCTCAATTATTGGTTCCTTAGTTTCAGTTAGTTCTTGATTCTCTTATCATGATTAATCCTAGGGTTTTGTAGAACTTTGATATAACTTCATCAATTTATTAACTATATGTTCCAAATAAGGTTATCATGTCATTACTAAAATTATCGTATGAATTACAGAAACCTATCTTTGTATTTCTTTAGTTCTTGAATTATACATGCTAGGTCATATGTTTCAGACACTTCAGATATACGTGCCTCAGTTATAAAAGCATAATTACAAGATTAATTGTTGCATTCTCAGTTTGCATATTCAGTTTCGAGCTATCCAATATTTATAGAAATTGAAATATAATCAGTTAATTTACAAAATTCATTGGGAGTAGCATAATACCAAGTTAGACTAGGGTTTAGCGTACCCAATAGTCCCAGAACTACTAGCCTACTAGGTTATAAGTCCCCTCGTTGGGCAATTAGTTTATTGGTCACACCAGCATGCCTTCATTCCTTTCGCAGGGTATATTGGGTCCTCTCAATGGGCGTATAAATCGAACTACACATTAAGCTCATGTGGTTTTATTATCGGTTATTAATATCTCCCACAGCTTAGTAAGACTCTCTGCATTGACCATTTATCAGTTTACACAGTATTCAGTTTCAGCATGTGATAAACTGGTCATTGTATCCTGTTAGCTCACAAATCAGCAAATCACGTTCAAATTATTATACTTCTTTTTGTTCATGTTCATTTATGTTTTATTTAAGTTTTACTCTATCCTACATGCTCTTTACCTTTCAAGTACTAACGCATACGTGCGCTACATCTTCTCGTGATGTAGGTTCAGGTTCTCAGCATCAAGATCACGCATAGATCGATTTCTCGATCTCCAGTTTAGCAGATTCAGTGGTGAGTCCTCATTCTTCGAGGACAACAGTCATGAGTTTCAGTTCAGACTTTAGTCATTAAGTTTCAATTTTTGGTAGATTTAGTTGGGGCTTGTCCCAATATTTCTAGTCTAGTTTAGAGTCTATTTTCATACATAGTTAGATTCAGGTTAGTATTGAGTTAATATTTTATTTCTATTAAACTCATTGTTTTCAAATATCTAAGTTATTGAATATGGGTATTTCCCATCTTTTCATTTTAAGTATGAATTAGCTTCCGCAATTGTTTATTATATTTATTATGCTCATGATCATACCAATAGGGTTAGCTTGGGATCACTTGTGGTCCGAGGTTCCGTGTCCGCGTATTAGGGGTAGCTCGGGCCGTTACATCATTGGATTAAGCTGGGTGTTTAGAACAAAGTTCAATTTTGATGGTTCTATCAATAAATACAAGGCTAGACTTTTTATCAAAAGAATTTCCCAAATATTTGGTATTGATTACTCGGACACCTTTGCTCCAGTAGTCTGATTGGATAACATATGATTGTTGCTACCAATAGCAACAAAAAAGGGCTGGAAAGTGTTCCATCTATATGTAAAATCTCCCTTTTTTAAATGGTGCACTACTAGAAAGAAACCCGAGGGTTTCTTTGAGAAAGGAAAAGAATAAGAAGAATGTATACATAACTAAAAAGGGTCTTTATGGATTAAAAAAAGCTCCAATATCTTGTTATAAAGGGATTGATGATCAATTTTCAAGTTTGGGGCTTATACAAAGTGTATTTGAAGTCACTCCCTATGTCAAGCATAAAGAAACTAATCTTTGATTGTTTCCTTTTATGTTTATGATGTCTTGGTAACAGAAAATAATGTGTTGCTGGTTGAAGAGTTAAAGAAGTAAATGATGCAAGTCTTTGAAATGAAAGACTTTCTGCTGATGACATAATTTATGAGAATGAAAATTATGCAAGTTTGTGATCAAATTTTTATCTATCAAAAGAAGTATGATGGAGATATACATAATAAATTTCATATGGAAAATTTCAAGAACACAATCACACCAATGAATCCAAAGGAGGGGTTCAGCAAAGATGATGCAACTGATCAAATTGATGAATAACATTTCCAAAACATGATTGGATGTTTGATGTATCTCACTGATTCAAGGCAAAATATTCTATTTGATTTAAGTATATTATCTATATTTATGAATTGTGCTATAAAATGCATTTGCGAGCAACAAAAAGAATTATAAGATACATTAAACATACTATTGAATATGGTGTCAAATTCAATAAGTGTGAGACATTCCGATTGTATGGATTCTCAGTCAGTGATTGGGCTAGATTCATTGACGACATGAATATTACATCAAGATACTCTTTAAGTCATGGATAAGGGATTTTCCCTTGGTGTTATAAAAAATAGGAAATTGTGGCCCAATCCAGAGAAGAGGCTGAATTCGTACCTGCAACTTCTGCACTAAAACAAACCATATGGGTTAGAAAAATATTTTTCTGATTTTAATATGGAGAAAAATCTAAATACAGAGGTTCATGTTGATAATCAAGATGCAATAGCCATTTCACATAATCAAGTGTTCTATGAAAAGACTAAACAATTCAACGTCAATCTGTTTTTCTTGAGGGATGTGGAGAAAAAAGGAGAAGTGATTCTTTTTTAGTACAAATCTGAAGATCAGCTAGTAGATATATTTAAGATATCCCTTCCTATCAGCAAGTTCGATTTCCCGAGGGACAACCTTTGAATTTCCAGCTCCTAATGCACGAAGGACTATTAAATAGTTAGTTTAGGACTGCAATATCCATTTCAATGTTTCCTATATTTCTTCTTTCAGTTATTTTAAGGATAGTTACCATGGTTAGCATCATGACTTAAAAATAGGACCACGATCTATTTATGTTTTTTAATCGTATGTTTTATGTATTTTCTGGTTCTTTTTCAAATAATTATAACTCTGTGCATAAGTTTTTCTCTTAGTCATCGTCACATTTAAATTCCTTGGACTCTATTGCTTTCCTTTCTGTAAGAAAGTAGACATTGTCTTCATCGTGTTATCTTTCACATGTTAGAGCGTATAAATAGTCAGTTGATACCTTCAAATGCATACGCAAGCTAGTCTACAAGAAAGAACATTCAAGCAAATCCACGAGCTAGTCCACAAACAAAACGATAGTTTTGTTGTCTTTTACAGTGATCCCAAGTTTACTTCTGAAATCACTCAATACTTTGGTGGGCAAGATTTTTTTAGAAACCTTATCTCCATTCAAGGGGTAGAAGAATCTCTATCTATAGAGATTTCATGGTAGTCCAAGGATAAAGAATATCATCTCTTTCCTTGAAAGACATGTACATCTCCCATTCCTTAGAAAAGAAAAAGTCATGTTCTAAAATTCCTAACAATAGAAAAAGTTTTATTTTTCTCCCTTACCTTATAATAGATAAAGATACATACATCTCTCTTTCCTTAAAATAAAGAGACACATACTTCTCACTTTTTACTTTACAATAAATTTTGAGTTCTAGTTAAATATGGGCAGGGTAGGGACCATGAAATTAAATAACTATACTTCCTATTATTAAAATTATTTGAAATAATTAAATTGAATTACTTTTACCATTGTAAATTGAAAATTATTCCATAAGAAATTTGTAATTGCACTCCTTTATTTATAGTTCAAAATTCTCCATTACACACATATGTAATTCCCCATGTTAAGATTGCAAATAGAAATCAATAAATTAAATTAGCGACGAACTTTATTCAATGATCGATTTCCTTTAGTCCACTGCTTAACTTATTTCATGTGTGTGATTAATAAATACACTTTCAAGGTTTAACACGAGGAAAATTTTTAAGTTTCTCAAAAAGGTAAATCATCAATCTCTATATCGGGACATGGATTTTTTAAACTAACTTATTATTTGACCAATATATATTATCATCATTCAATCTATGAGGAATAATACCATCTTAGAATCTCACATTTGAATAAATTAAAACTATAATTAACATATACAAGATATAATTGTTATATAAGGAATTAGAATATAAGTACATTTAATAGTTTAGAGAATATGCTTTTGTTACTCATTCAAAAGCAACAAAATCTATTCAATCCTGTCCAATATATACAAAATTCACTAGAACAAGATGTTGACACTATACAAATCTCATAATCATGAAAAGTGACATATAATCTTGTGCTACAATCGCACAAATGATATGTTTGATTCTCACCTTTGATTCTGAACTAAAAATTTGTACTTATAAAAACCGATGGTTTAATTTTCTGGCAAATAAACATAAACTCTATACACTAAATCATCATAGATTATTATAAGTGGGAACAACACAAATGAATATTTAAAATACCAAAATGCCCTCGTAAAATTAAATGACACTATTATAATTTTTAATGTAAAAAAAATTGACTTCCCCACTTTTAGTAATCTTTTTGACCAATACTTTTCATTTTATTTAACGAATAAAAAACATTAAATCCCCCTAAACTTGGCAGAAAAAATTGTTTTAGTACTTTGACTTTACGGGCGTTTAATTAACCCGTTTAATATTTCCGAACTAATTAAATACCACCATAAGAGATTTAGTGGCAATGTGAGTGTACTCACTCTCCACAAAACAAGTGAAATGATAAAAATTAAAAAACAACTGAAAGGCAAAATAACAGTCACGATATTTTTTATTGGCCAATATCTAACTAATAATTATAAAAGTTTTTTTTTCAAGTTAAAATTAAAAGAATGTGTGAAATTTATTGTTTAGACGTAAAGGAAATTTATGGGTTCAAATTTTTTAATAAAAATATTTTATGTTTTTGTTCTCTCTTTATTTTGTTGTCTTCCTCAAATGTCTTTTTCCCATTGAAACACTCATACCTTTCTTTCTTCCATGTTAAAAATTTTCCTAGATCATCATACCTTACCTCACCCACCCTTCTTTAATTACAAAACCGAACTTCTAATTCATATTATTGAATACAAACTTTTTTGAATTTCAAGTAACTCATTGTAAATATTATTAAATGTGATGTAAAAATTGTGGGTTTATCAACTTTCTTACACAATCTTTATTTTTAATTTACAATTTAAAGAAAAAAATAACATCAAAAATATTATTTTCCAAAAGGGGAAAATTTGTGAGAGAGACGGTTTGAAAGAAAAAAAAAGTTAGTATGCAATTTTTTTAAAAAAATTTGACGAATGTTGAAGAAGAAACCAACTATTGAATTCTAAAAATTTGGGACAAAAAGGAGGTAGTGAAGGTTTTAAAGGGTGAAAATCAAGAAAGAAGAAACAGGGGGTGGGGTTGTAGAAGAGAAGGGGTGGAAGAAAATTTGGCAATTTTGATTTTAAAATGCATTTTTTTACTAATAGATTATTTAAATGAATTATAAGAAAATGTTCAAGAAAAAAGTGAATAAGAAATAAAAAGTTGAAACTTAATGACGTAGGGCTTACATGTCTATGACTTGATGTGGCAGGTGAGAATTATATTCTACTCTCGGGGTTGTATTTATTACAATTCAAAGATGTTAAGCGGTATTTTAACGCCCGTATAGTTTAAGTGCTAAAGTAATTTATGGAGCCAAGTTCAAGTGGATTTTTATATTTTTTCTCTTTATTTAATAAAAAGTCCAAAAGTCTATATAATGTGGGTAACATTTTATAAACAGAAGTTCAAAGATCACAATTTATTTCTTTTAAAAAAATTCAATGTAGATTATATTTAATCAATAATTAGATAATTAAATAATAATATATTAAATAGTTGCAACACTCATTAAAAAATCATTCCTATTCTCTTCAACCACATTAGTAAACCAAGAAAACAGAATTCCTGATTAAACAGCAATATAATGTCATTAGGTTAAATCCTTTTCATTTTCTCTTATTTATAGATTATATTTATGAATCCAAAAATACATAATTTTACATTAAATATATTGTTCAAATTTGTTTGAAGTATTTTCATCTCTCTTAATAACTCCTATTTATATTTAAACTCTATTATCATTATGTATATAATTGTATAAGTAGTAGAAATTGAACTTCAGTAAGATAGAGTAGCACTTTCATTGTTTTTTTTTCTGATGAAAATACATTTGTTTTATAAAGTTTTGATTTGATGTCTTGTTATATGTATATGCTGGAATCTGATGTTAGTTAGGGGGAGTGATTCTTTTACTATCTGTTTATTAATCTTTTGAAAATACTTCTATTGAATTGAACTTTTATTTGATGATTCCAAATTTGTTTATATGTAATTCATTTTTTTTGTTAGTTCATAAGTACATATACACACAAATTTTAAAGTTATTTTTTCTTTATGCATTTATTTTTTTCACCATGTAATTATTGGTTTATATTCTTTTCTTTTTTGTATTATATTTTTAATATCTCACAAGTGGTTGTGTTGTATTTCGTAATTCAAAATTTAAAGATGACAAAATTAATAATTTTGAGTATGTCAAAGAAGACAAAGAGTACATATTCATGTCAAATAACTATTTAAACAAATAATATATTTATAACATATAAATACTATTTCTTATGTAGGTGTACATTATGAACTTCATAATGATCTACTAACCATCCGAAGAAAGATATACGTTGATGGAATTTCTATAGAAGTAAAAACTAACACATCTCTCCTTCGATTACAACTTCAACATATGTATGCATCTTTAAAATAAAGTGGAGGCTACTATTCCTTTAGAAGAAGAAGGAAATTTTTAGGTATTAAATATTTTGCAACTATAATACCGACATTTAAATTATGTGTTAGACGTATTAAATAATGTACTCTTAACAAGTGAAGTAATTAATATTTTATAACAATTGTATATTTGACATCGTTATAGTGTTACATTTGAAATCACTTGATAACAATATTTTTGTATGATGTGTCTTGCAACGATGATAACATCAATTGAATATAATCACCGTTAATAGATTTGATCTTGTATTTTACACATCATACACATACATAATAAAAGTATTCATATTAATTAGCACGATATATACATGAAACACACGTGTTTGAAAACTAGTTTACTATATAAGTAACAGACACCATAAATGAGTATATGATCTATAAAAATGAATTAATATTTATTGTATAATAAATACTATATATAAACAAGTGGTTAATATTATATATCCCAATAAGTAAAATGTTTCCTATCTGCTAACTATTTGTTCTGAAAAATCTAGTGATACCAATGTAGAAGTGTCTCGTCGAGATAGCATAATGTGAGATCTAACTTGTAGTTTTCTTAATCTAAAAATCAATAAGTGGAGTTCATTTTGAAAATCCATAACTCCGCATTCTTGCCACAAAATCGTTGAAATTCCAATGATCCAGGTTTATTTGTAGTAAGGTTTCCAACCAACTCGCATAACATTGGACGAGTATAAGTGAGAATCTTATACCAAGTAACCTTCATTAACTTAATTGAATCTTTGATTGTTCGATATATGTCCTCCATTGAAAACATCTGGATGAACTCACCAATGAAATAAACCGGATTTATTAACACAATTATCCCAACAATATTTAATAAGATAACAAAATTACAATGACAACACATGAATTACAAGGAGAAGTACAGAAATATCAAGTAACTAGAGATAAGAATGGCCGATAAATTTAGATTGTACAATGAAGATGAGAGGAATAGACAGTTTCTTCACATCACACATAATTTTCCAAAATTACACATGAAAACAATATAAACTTTACCCTCACCCTGGATCCCAGACAATCTAGTATTGGGATGTCTAATTCCTGGGCCTCTTGGTAGTTTAACCCACAATCCCCAAAAGTTTGGGGACCATTTACTTGTTGTAAAAACATTAAAGAACTTGGTATGGAATAAAAAAATTTAAAGAGTATTTTTCAAAATAGAAATTTTAATCTGCAGAGAAAATATAATAAAAAACACATTAAAAATAATTTATGAAATATTTTTATCAAAGAATAAATCAATCCCAGTAAATACAAGTATGTCCTTAAGGATACTATTCCCCTCATGTATCCGAGGTTAGTTGAAAATATGCTCATGATATAATGATTTTACTGACGGTTTCATCGATACCTATATCCATAATGTCTCCGAACAATTCAACGATCGTAGAGTGCACTTAAAATGCTAAATTTTGTAGTAGAATAATTCTAGAAAATTGGTTATTCTAAAATGAGAGGAATATTATCTATTTATAGACATTAAAGGATCATATGAATTAATGTTTAATGTGCCTTATCGGAAAAAGTCACAAACCTTGAAAATTTTCAACCCTTCTTAAAGATCATAAATATATATAAAATTCACAATTCTTCATAAAGTCACAAATATTAAATGACGTTACAATTCATCCAAAATATTGCAAGTCTTACTTTCCATTCAAACCTTTGAAAACCCAACAAAGTTATTCGTAACAACCCGCAAGTAAACCCTAGAAGTTAGGGCAATCCTTAGGTCGGAACAAGGCATGCTTGGCTCGGAGGTCTTACACAAGCCTCTTATCTATCATTTATTACATAAAGAATGAAAAGTAGTGCGGAATTAAAAAATTTCAAAAGAATATAATAATAAGAAACATATTTTATAGAAGCTAAGGATTAAGTCTCATTGTCACATGAAAATCATAAAGACACCTTATACATCACAGGGACACAACCCTTAAATATATAAATAGTCTTTACAAGTATTATAAGAAGAAACTACAGAAACATAGACTATGACCTCGAATATATGAGGACATACTTAGTCTTGAGAGAGTCGATTCCAAGCTTTCCTTCTAACCTTTAACTTGCCTCGAACCGATACTTATAAGGAATAGAAAAGTATGCGGTCAGTACAAACATTGTACTAAGCATGACATTTACAAAATCATACAAAAAGGGACAATTTAGTTTAAACATACAACTCATGCTATTTTGACTAAATCCTTCATGAATTAAGTTAAAGAAAACGTCATATAGTATCATTATTTAGAACATAGGGTAAAACATCAAAAAAATTTCTTAACATAGGGGCATACTTACAGTAAACAAAAAAATCACACATGAACTACTCCTAACCTATGTTTTCTAAGGCTCACTTATGTAATACATAAGGAAATTGCCCATACAATATCCTCAGTACCTACTAATAAGGTCATAAAAATTACTATAGATAAGAGTAGTTCTTTTCATACACAAGTCACAACTCAATGTCAAGACACTATAGAAACATACATATAATAAGAAACTTCACATAAGAACCATCTCCAAGACAAGTCCCAAGTTACACCTAGTGCAATATGAAAGTAGCATCCCATACTACTACTCCCACCCTAGTGCTCCTTGAGAATTAGACTAGGCATATCATATTTATCACATACATATTTTTCATAATGGAAGACATAATATTAACATGCTTCCTGAACATTGGATATAATGTCAAATTACTTTCATTTACATCATATCATGAACCAATGTAAACATGCATATAAGGACACACCAAGACTCCCTTAAAATGTCTACTTGTGCAATAGATAAGTAGCACCCCATTCCACCACATATTGATACGCTCAAACTTACTTCTCAAAGAAGAAGTAAAGCGTTCGTGTCAAGTAAATAACCCAACTAGTGAGGTTGGGATCGTTCCCACGAGGAATATAGTCTAGACTTAACTTCAATATATTATTACTATTGTTCAGCCAATGACTTCCTTTGAAAGTAAAAACAATAAAAGGGGGTTTTCTATTTCTAAATGAATTAAAATAACTAACGCAATTGAAAGAGACACTTAACAGCTTTGAATGTTTGATTTTAATCAATTAATCAAAGTAACTAGGGTTTACGTGTTCCTCACAGGTTCATAACTTGATAATTCTAACTATAACAATTCTGGGAACACGTTCATAACTTGATAATTCTAACTATAACAATTCTTTCCTCATATCTTGCACGCAAAGTGATAAGTTATGTATTTCTAAATCCTTGGTCCGGCATCTAGAAAATCTCACTCCACACCTTGGTCCGGCTACGTGTGTTGCTATCCTAACCCTTATCATTACCTCATATTAAGCATCGTATTCGATATTTGACTAAGTTATTACCTCGTACCAATCAACACTAGCCTATTAGATAGTATACACTAAATCTACGTTGATAATTCTTTTCCTATTATCTACCTCCTTGGTCGGGCAAATAGTATTAAGGCGTGTTTTAACGTTCGCCATCCGTTAAAAAGACTTCTAAGCGAAAGAATTATTAATACATGCAAGACACCATTCTAGAATTGTTATTTTAGTTAGGTTTTATCTCATTATTTGCCTATTGTTCCCACAACCCTAGTTATGGAGTTAGTTACTCATAGTCATAATCACAATATTCAAATATATTAAATAATAATTCATGTAATTACTTCAATAAGAAAGAGTAAGATCCGAAAGTTTGCTTGATTAATCACCAATAATCACTTGCAAGAATCTCAAAGTAATCAAAAATCTCATAAAAAGTAAAATGATAATCAAAAGTCTAACAATACAATGTTTACTAATACAGTGTCTAACAATCTGAGAGTCTAACCTCAAAAACGAGGTTTTTTGAACTATTTATAAAAAATAAAAAACCTAATTAAACAAGGACTTTATTTGCTGGAAATCTACCAAAATGAGGCTGGATCGACGTACCTCGCGACGGATCGTCATGGTCACAACGGACCATAATGGACTCCGTCTTCCCGTACTTATGCAATTTCTTCTGCTGCTCTTCTTCATTACCCTCGACGGCAAGTATGACGGACCGTCATAGGCACAACGGTCCGTCGAGGGTCTTCGTTCCAAAATACTTCAACTCTTGGAATATGGGTACTGGGATTGCTTCTTTGAACTTCATGACGAACCTGCAGGACGGACCTTCATAAACACGATGGACCGTGACAAGCTTCGTGACCCCACACTTGGTAAAAGTTCCCTATCTTTGTTCAGCAGCTACACTATGCTGCCACCTACCTACGGACCGTCACAAGCACGACGGATCGTTATAAGCTCCGTAGGTGGTCTCTTTTTCATTTCTACGCTCAAAATCTCCGCATTCATTTTTGGACAGATTTCCTGCAAAACAAAGATAAACTTATATAAAAATTAGCACAAAAAGGTTTTTGTACACACTAAACATAAGGAAAAAGTATTAATAATACCGTGAAACCACGATATATCAACACCCTCAACTTAAATTCGTTATTTGTCCTCAAGCGGCACACTATGACTCAATACAAGATCTTTGTACAATAGTATCCATGTTTTATCCTTTGCAATCATTTGGCTACCAATGCCGATTAATCTCATCAAATCTATGCATGATATCACTATTAGGCTTTAATTATGTGGGATCAGAACATGACACAGACTCACCATGAACTAACACCTATCCTCTTCAACTTCTCACCGAGGTGCTAACAATTCCGGTATTGCAACTAGTGTCCTCACTTTAAAATAAAATCCTCATTTTTCACACAATGATTTCAGTTTGAGTATAAGGATTACTATTCAACAATCTCTCTCAGAACAAAGTCACACTCATTCATAGCTATTGCCATAAGCTTGCCCTATTTTCACTGCCTTAAGTTTGCTATACAACCCTTAGGATCACAATAGGACTTTCTTAGCTTGTAACATAGGCTCAGGGTCAGGTAGGGTATATTTAGGTATACTTTAGTGACTTTTTTCTCTCCTTGACATAACGGCTAAACATTCCACTTTCTATCATTTTATCTCGCCCAGTCTCTCATATTCTTTCACCTTTCTATTTTCTCTTATTTCTTTATTTGTGTAAGTGACTTTCTTATTGTCTTGCTTGTATTTCTTGTATATTTTTCTTTTTCTTTACTTCTCTTTCAACTAATTTTTGAGTCACTTTACATTTATTCTTTCTCTCTCTTTGTTCTTTCAACCCCACTTTCGAGAGCATTCCTCATAATAGCCACCCTCAACTCATGGCTTTGCCATGAGTCAAGGTACACAATACTCAAAGTTGGGTAAGGTCCATAACGAAGGTTGTTTACTGCATTAGCCACCCTAAACTTATGCTTTTGGCATAAGCTGAGGTGCAAATGTCCAAGGAGGGACCAGGGCCAACACATTATTCCAAGAAAAGATCAGTTAGGGTGAAAAAGAAAAGTCTAATTTAAGCTCAGATCATTTGGATCAAAGAAGGATAGATTTCATTTGGTTTTCTTTTATTTAGGCTAAAAGTGGGCTATATTAAATAAGGGCCTATGATCCTTTCCTAATTGTCTATTATATCTTACTTTTAGCATGACTAAGAAGGCAAGTTCTAGCTTATTAAAAATAGTGGACTATTCAAATCTTCCTCATACTCACTTGACATCTCATCACTCTCTCAGATTATCAGACAAATAGTTCGAATTTCAGACTTAGGGTAATGCAATAGTGTACCACTATATCATGCTTAGAGCCACACATTTATCAGTTACTATGTCTAGTCATGCATCATTTTCCAATTTATCAGGATATCATTTTAGCCATCATGCTCCATAAAAAGACTATGTACAAAAGATATAGACATGCCGGTACAACAGAAAAAAGTAATCAGTCTTTTGGGGAAAAAGAACACAGGCAAGAAAACCCGAAAAGAGGATAGTGAATTGGGCTACTCAGACTTCACCCTAACACTCACTTTCCATTTACCCCACACCCACCAAAAAAAACATGAAATTTTCCCCAATGCATAAAAAATTTAAATACTAGTGTGGTAGGTGAAGTAAACCTGTGGCGCAAAGCGCCGTCGATCAGCAAGTTGGTGGCTCCGGTTCCCCGGAACCCACGTCCTCTGCAATGTGGACACCCTGAGGGTGTCCCCAGCAACAACCGCACCATCGGTAGTGCCTCCTGCTATCTCAACAGTTTGGGAGCTAGACGCCCCAGCCGCTAACTCAGATGCTCTCATCTGGTGTGCCTGATCCTCAGCAAGTGAGGCTTACCTCGCAGCCTCCATCTCTCGGTGCTCCTTTTTTCGTTCTCGCGCCTCATCCTCTGCTCGACCCATACTTCTCTTGGCATGCTCTCAAGGGGAGGGAGTGGAATCTCTAAAGTGGCAAATTGGTCCGCCAACACTATGTCTTCAGCAGGGTCGACAGAAGGGGCCTCAGACTCCGAAACCCTAGCCTCTAAGATCATGTCAATATCTACGCGAAGGCTGTCGATAACAGCCTGAAGAGTCGACACATCCAATGGAGGGGCTGGCCGGGCTAGCACCCTCAACTTAAAGGCGTTAAAGCGCTGGTGAACCTAATCGATCTTTCGCTCTGTAAACTAGACCATTTTCCGCTCTAGGCGCTCTTCTCACTCAATAATAGACTTCTGCATCCACGGCTGGATATGATGCAGAAGTGAGGCCATTTGCGCCCCTAATTTTTGAACCCTAGCAAGCGGGACCAGCACCGGTAGAGGGGCTGTACGAGAGGAACTCGGGGCAGTGCTACTACCCGGGATAGACTCGACCGGGGTAGTGTTAGTGGACGCCGCCTTTGTAGCTGTGCGGGTCTGGCTATCATATATGCATGATCATCAACAACTGGGGGAAGCTCTGGACAGGGCCCTCTACGTGGAGACAACTCATTTTCCTCATCTCTAATGAGGCCGACGTCAACAGTGCCCTGCAGAGTCTTGAGATGATCTACGTGCCATATAGGCAAACCTGCGGACCTATAGAGAGAAAAGATCATGCCCGGGAAAGGGTAAGTAGTAGTGACCTTGAAAGCCCTCTCGTTCATGACTTCCTATAGAAGCCACGTGAAATCCACCTCGAACCCAGAAATCATCGCCGCCATCAACACTGCTCGGTCCCATGTAGCGATATTATCAGCGGCTGTGGGGGAAAGGCAGTGGCGGACAATCAGCCACAAGAACTTCGCCATTAAATTGAGGTTGGCCTTCTTGATGGCCCCCTTTGGCTCAGTCACCCAATCGGCAGCCTCTCCATCAATTGACAGGTGCACGGCCATCCACCTCTTGGTGGTATCTCTCAGTGATGGCTCGCGCAGGAACTAACCATCTTTAACAATCTGCCAGCGGTAGTCAAACTCGGCAGTGAGGGGGGTCCGAGTAGCATCAAAACCCTCGCCGTATAGAAACTGACGGATGGAAGGTAGGGAAATGTCAATCTGCACGGTCCGAACTCGGGCCTGCTCCAGTGGGGCCTGTTTGGCGGGGGCAGCCTTCCTATCTATCTATGATTTGAGAGTCGCTACATAGGATGCGTAGAACTCTCAAACCATTTCTTCACTGTAACGTCCCAACGGACGTGCTGTCCACTCCAGGTGATGCCTGGTGAAGAGATTGTGGATCTCAGGCATTGTCGGGAGACTCTCTGTAAGGACCCGCTGCTCCAAGGTGAGTGTTCGAGTCATAACTCTTTTGTCAGTGAGGAACTTGGCGTCGGAGTATACTTGAAATTGCCCGTCGACACACCACCGATTGGGTTGGTCAGTAGCTGGGGTGGGGTCCTGAGCTGGTGAACATGATGTGGATTCCGAACTGTTAGCCTCATCAGACGAGGCCGACGCTGCAGCGGTGGCGGGTGAAGGAACCTCAGCAGAGCCGAAGACTTCCTTCAACCAAGAAACTCCTAAGGAGCCAGACTCTCCTTTTTCATTTGTGGCTGACCCAGAGGGTGTGCCGGTCAGTGTGCGCTCCTCATCAGACTGGGGGGGCAGTGACTACGCCGGACGCCACCTTTTTGGGTGTGGCTCTGGGAGCACATGCAGCACGGGAAGGGGTGGAAGTTCCTGGGGGCACCTACTTGTGGTCACACTAATCATCAGAGCCAATGACCATTCGGGCAGACGGGGCGACAGACTTCGATCGCCCGCATGCATAGATTCGATCTTGCTTGGGTGCCATAGTAGATAGTACCTGTAAAGGATCAATATTAGTACGAGAAGTGGCAAACAAGACAAGAAGAACGACCAAAAAATTTAAAACAGTATGTCATATCAATGGTCACAGTGCCACACGACGGGCATGGTGACGACTCGTCGTGACTATGACGGACCGTCATGGGGTCCGTCGTGTCTTACTTAGACTATGTATATATGGAGAACCCTGAAGGAGAGTCTCTGACTAGTATGACGGTATGTGCAGGACGGACCGTCACAGGTACGACGGTCCATCGTAGGTGTCCGTCAGAGGACACTTAGAAAAAAAATGAGAGACCCTTAGGAGAGGGGTCTCTGACCATCATAACGGTCATGCAGAATGGACCGTCGTGGGTACGACGGTCCGTCACATGTTCCGTTGAAGGACACTTAGAACAAGTGAGAGACCCTTAGGAGAGGGGTCTCGGACCGTCACAACGGTCATGCAGGACAGACCGTCGTGGGTACGACTGTCCGTCACATGTGTCTGTTGAAGGACACTAAGAAAAAAGTGAGAGATCCTCAGAAAGAGGGTCGCTGACAACCAGAACAGTTGTGCAGGACGGACCGTCGTGGGTATGACGGTCCGTCACATGTTTCCATTGAAGGACACTTAGAAAAAATGAGCGTGGGGTGTTAGGGATCCACGATGGTCCGTCATGGGTACAACGGTCCGTTATCGGGGTCTCATTCTGTAGATCAGTGAAAGAACTGGGGTACCCCATGCATCCCCGGTTAACCCAAATCGAAATTGTGGTGTTTTGGACTTACAGTTGTCTAACCCAACTATCTAGGAAACTAGCAATGCAAAAGCACCTATGTCTAGGGTTGTAAACACGGCAATTTCAAACATTTTTTAACCTAGATTAGGCAGAATCTTATATAAAAGAAATGAATATATCACAAAGAACTAAGCTAATACTAATTAATAAACAAAAATGCAGGATAAATGAGTAGAAATTAGAGACACATACCTTAGAATTGGAGAAAAGCAAGATGGACAAGTACTCGGTGACCAGGAAGACACCCACAGAAGCAACTCCGACTAGTAGGTTATAACTTGTAGGGATTTGGAGAATTTGGGGGGAAAATGATCGGTTGATAGAGGGAGAGATTGTGGAACTTGAAAAGAGAGGGAAATAAGAGGAATAATGAAGGAATGGAGTGACATGAGAGGTTGGGGAGTTTAAATGGGGAAATTTTATAATAAAATCAAACCAGGTCAGGTTGGGTACGCCTCATTTATCACGCGATGATTCACCGACGATGGTCCGTCGCATTTGTGATGACCCGTCGTTGGTTCCGTCGTTTGTGCCCTAGTTTTAAATAACAGAAATACGTACCTAGTACGACGGAGGCATACGACGGTCCGTCACAGGCGCATCGGTCCGTCGATGTATTTCGGTGACTGATGAAGAGTAAGTTTCTACAGAATTTTGCTGGTGATGTGCCTGCAAATTTAAAAACCCATTAGTAGAAAAATGCTACCATTACTAAAAAGACTATAAGTATTGGGTTGCATCACAACAAGCGCTTGATGTAATGTCGTGGCACGACTGGGGACACTTGATTACTCAGACTTCATCAAGATGGTATGCCTCTATCACTTCATTCCCCGATGCTTTATGCCCAAAATAGAGTTTTATTCTATTTCTATTCATCTTAAACCGCACTCTCTCCTTGGATTTTGACTCAACTGATCCATGAGGGAATACTTGGGTAATCAAGTAAGGGCCAGTCCATTTGGACTTGAGCTTGCCCGGAACACAAGGCGACCTAGAACTGTCTACAAGCACCAAATACCCAACACTAAACTCTTGTTTTGCACTTTTTTGTTCATTCTCCTTCTTCATCTTTTCTTTGTGGGATATGGCGGATACTGATTTGAGCTCACCACTCTGCCTCATAGTCCTACACACGTACAAGGTCGCTTCTTCATTGCTCAACCGAAATTTTATCTACCCTTTTTCCATATCAACTAAGGCTTTACCTATAGCATGGAATGTCATCCGAAGAATAATAGGCACTTCAAAATCGACTTCACAATCAAGAATAACAAAATCAGTCGGAAAGATGAATGACTCCACTTTTACTAGCACACCATGGAGTATCCCTATAGGCTATTTCACTGTCCGATCAGCCATCAGTAGGAGCATCGTAGTGGGTTTTGGGTCACCCAAACCAAACTTCTTGTAGATCGAGAGGGGCATGAGATTTATGCTTGCCCCCAGATCACATAATGCTTTCGCAAAATGTAATGCTCACTCTGTAAAAGGAATAGTGAACGCACCCGGGTCTTCTTTCTTTTGTACGAGGGATCTTGTAGCAATATCACTACAATGCTGCAGTCTATCATCATCCTCAAAAGTGACTGATCTTTTCTTTTTGACCACATCTTTCATAAACTTGGCGTAATCGTGCATTTGTTCTAGAGCTTCTACCAAAAGGACATTGATAGAGAGCTGCTTTAGCATTGTTATAAAACGCCGATATTTACCATCCTCAATTTTTTTCACTAATCTCTGAGGGAAGGGTGGTGGTGGTCTAGGCATGGGAATTACCTTCATAGGGACTTCTGCATCTTTTCCATTGCTCTTTTCTTCCTCAACACTACCCTTTACAACCTTATCAACATCCTTTCTCACATTTTCCTCATCAGACGGCATAGGTGGGTCAGTGGTTTGCTTACCACCCCGAATAGTGATCGCCATACAGTGCGCATCATTTTTTGGATTTTGGATAGTGTTGCTAGTAAGAGCGATCGGTTACCGTGTGTTCACTGTCGCAGATAATTGGGCCATTTGCAAATCGATCTGTTTAATCGATATTGTATGTGTATCAACTTTTTATCCAATACTAGCTAAATCACACCTTAACTCTTTAATGTGCTCATCACTAGCATCGAACCTACTCATCATTTTGTGAAACATATCCTCAACTCGCGCCATACTATCTCCACCATCCCTAGGAGTAACTTTACGATTTTGAGGAGGGACATAGGGCCCATTCCTATCATTTCTGTTACCGTAGTTACCCCTGTTGAAGTTGCTGTCGCGTTTGTAGGTTCCATCTCGGAAATAATGACCCTCACGGTTATACTTACCATAGTTCCGACCTTGTTTCCCTTCACCTTGGCTCTAATTATCCTTATTTTAGCCTTGGGCATTTGGTCCGAAACACCCCGCCTTCTCATTTACTGCATAAGTGTCCTCCGCATAATAGCATTCATCATTAGGAGGTGGTGGTTTAGCCAAGTAGCCGACTGCATTTATCTTTTCTGCACCCCAGTGACATGTTTTAGTACCAACCCAAGCTGAGTTCTCATCTGAGCCATTTCTTCACGAATCTCATCTGTGGCTGGGTAGTGAGTGGACTGCACTGCGAAGGTGTTTCTCCCTGTATCAGACTTCCTAGTACTCCAAGCTTTATTATTCCGGGAGATTTTCTCTAATTTTTCGGCAATCTCAGCATAAGGACATTCCCCATAAGATCAACCTATTATAGTGTCTAACACCGCTTTGTTATTATCATCCTGTCCCTGATAGAAGAATTCCTTCAGTGACTCATCATCTATACGGTGATTTGGAACTGTTCTCAAGAATGAGGTGAATCTAGCCCAAGAACTACTAACTGACTCTCCTGGTAGTGCCACAAAGTTATTCACTCTGTTTTTGTGGTTTAGTTTCTTGGAGACCGGATAGTAGCGTGCTAAGAAGATATCTCTTAGTTGGTTCCAAGTGAAGATTGAGTTGTATGGGAGCTCAGTGAACAACATAGCATCATCTCCTGTCAGTGAGAGAGGAAACACTCTGAGACCTATTACATCTAAATCCAAATCAGGCCTCCCTACACATCTTTTACACACTGCCCTTACCTTAGCAATATGGGCATGTGGATCCTCAGAAGGTAGCCCTGAAAACAAACCTCTGGCAGTGAGAATTTGCATCAGGCTACTAGTTACCACAAAAGTATGGCCTGTGGGCAGAGGAGGCAAAACCAGTGGCCCATCGGAGTCTGCTATGTTATCATAGCCTTTGTAGTATGCTTGGGGCCGTGGA
Organism: Solanum habrochaites; assembly: GCA_027704765.1. Taxonomy (NCBI): domain Eukaryota; kingdom Viridiplantae; phylum Streptophyta; class Magnoliopsida; order Solanales; family Solanaceae; genus Solanum; species Solanum habrochaites. The sequence goes on along the minus strand of JAKWJA010002495.1, from coordinate 49,126,999 downwards.
GCGGGATTTTGTCCCCCCATTGATGTTCACCTGGAGCATCAGGTTACAACTGACCATGAACATCAACTGGAGCTGGGATGTTATGGTTCGGATCATCATCATTTAATCCCAAGTTTTGATTCATATTGCGCAGTGTACTGTGACGTCCCGCCATCCATCCAGGCTGAACGCCACCCAACGACACTGCCAGCAGCAGGCGCAAGGGGGCAGACAGCCCAAGCCAGTCAGCAGCAGCCAAGGGGGCCAGCAGCAGTTGAAGAGGCAGCCGTTACAACAGTGTCAGCTGTTACGGCAGTTACAGCCGTTACAGCTGTTACAAGTGTTAGTGGGGCGGCAGTTTCAGGAGTTTCAAGCCTTTGGGAGGCTTGTGCAGCACATGGGGCAGACTAGGAGCATCTAGGAGTCCTTTTTGGAAGACTTAGAAGCTTGTCTTGTAGGCATAGTCTTAGGAACTTGTATAGTTTACTTTTACTATCTCTTAGGCTGTAGAGTAGTATAAATAGTAGTTCACTCTTACTTGTAAAGCATCCAATAATTTTCAAGTAATAGAAGTTCCTTCTTCCAAAGTTCTGTCTACTTCTTATTTTCTTAGCGATCCGAGAGTGTGGCTTACTTGAGTTTGCAGAATTTGTGAGTAAACCGTCTAGTGCCGCACGGAGTATTGTCAAGATTGAAAAGTCTGTGACAGTTGGTATCAGAGCAGGTTCATCGTAAGAGAATGACGAACGAAGGAGACGGAAGCGGCGCTAGCCACACCCCCAACGTACGCTCTGAGGGAGAAAAGAAGAACAAGAAAGGGAAGAACAAGCAGCAGCAGAAGGGTAATGAACCCAATCTTCCCGATCCTCCCCTAGGCGATCTTCCACCAGGCGATCTTCCACCAGGAGATCTTCCATCAGGCGATCTGCCACCAAGTGACCCTACACCAAGCGGAGGACAAACATCCTTCCAGCCCAATATTGTCGACGAAAGTGACGACGGCGAAGGGGCCCTAGACGTTACTGTCGGACATGATTGGATTGCCAGCGTTGAGGTGGCAAGGCAGGCTGTGGAGATCTTGGGCCAGCGCTTGAATGGGTTGGATAGTGATATCAAAGACCTTGAGGAACATTCCCTTGAGGAAGCAGACGCCATCCGGAAAGAGTTGGAGGTACGCAAGCGGACAGAATTAGCAATGAAGGAAACCATTACTTCCTTGGAGTTCAGGTTCTTGGACGCCCTTGGGACGATTGAGACGCTGAAGAACAAGGTTGAAGCTCTCGAAGAGGAGAGGGAGGTTGTTGCATCAACGTCACTTGGCCAGGAAAGGGAGCCCAGAGTTGAAGTTCCCAAGCCACCAACATTCAAGGGTGTCCGCGACGCCCTAGAGGTAGGAAATTTCCTATGGCACTTGGAAAATTATTTCAGGTGTAATTGGGTCCAGAGCGATGCAAACAAGATCAACACTGCCGTGTTGTATCTTTCCGACGTAGCCATGTTGTGGTGGAAACGCAAAGATGCCGAGATCAAGAGAGGCACACGCACCATCAACACATGGGAACAGTTTCTTGAGGAATTCAAGAAAGCTTTCTTCCCCAACAATGTTGTTTATGAGATGAAGCGCAAACTCCGGGAGTTAAAGCAGACGGGAAGTATTCGGGCATATGTGAAGGAGTTCACAATTTTGACCCTCCAGATTCCCCAACTCACAGAAGATGACATGTTGTTCACCTTCATGGACGGGCTGCAGAATTGGGCGAGGACCGAGTTGGAGCGGCGTCAGGTAAAAACCATTGATGAGGCCATCACTCAAGCCGAAACCTTGACAGATTTCAAACATGATCGTTTGGACAAGGCGAAGGGCAAAGAGGCAAGGATCAGTCAAGCTAAGGGAGGGGGAGATCGTGGAGATCGTGGCCGAGGCAGAGAACAGTCGGCACAACCCAAGCAGCATGACAAGTCCAAGCCAGATGGTAGACGGTTTGAACGCCAGAAAAACTCGGAGAAGCGGACGCAGTCCAGTAGAGGAGACGGGTGCTACATATGTTGCGGACCACATGGTTACGCCAGGTGCCCAGAGTTGAAGAGCCTTGGTGCCATCGTCCGGGAACGGAAGGACAAGGAGGCACAAGAGAAGGCAAAACCGGCAGATACCACTCAGTTAGGCATGGTTGGAATCTGCGGAGACATTGCCAAGCAGGCCGACAACCCAGGGGATTTCAGTACGCAGTATGTGGATATCTCCATCAATGGGCAACAAGTTCGGGCCATGGTAGACTCCGGGGCTGAGGCCAACATCATGACCAAAGCGGCGGCAGAAAAATAGGGACTGAAAATTGTTCCAAGCAACAATCGCCTCAAGACGGTCAATGCCCCACCAACTCCCGTATGTGGAATTGCTCATGGGTCAGCATCACTTTAGGACGGTGGAAAGGTAAGACAAATTTTACCGTGGCTCCTTTGGACATATCCGATGTTATTCATGGGCAAGAATTCTTTCAGCGTTGCCACACGATGATTGATCCCTACCTTCAACAACTCATGGTGATGGAAGGGGAAGGGTCTTGTATGGTGCCTCTTGTTAGGGTGCCAAAGAAAGACGGATATGCCCAATTGTCGTCCATGCAGATTGTGAAGGGCCTGGAAAAAGGAGCACCAACCTTCTTAGCCACCATCGCAAGTTCGGGTGAAGACCATGGTTCTATGGAGCCACTGCCGCCTATTATAGAGACTGTTTTGCAGGAAAACAGCGATGTGATGCCGGAGGAGCTGCCGAAAACTCTACCTCCAAGGCGCGAGGTAGACCACATGATCGAGTTGGAGGCAGGAGCCAAGCCACCTGCGCTTGCACCTTATCGCATGGCTCCGCCTGAGTTAGAAGAACTGAGGAAGCAGTTGAAAGAGCTCCTCGAAGCAGGTCACATTCGTCCATCCAAGGCACCCTATGGAGTGCCGGTTCTATTTCAAAAGAAGAAAGACGGGTCGATGCGTCTATGCATTGATTACAGGGTGCTCAACAAGATCACAACTCGGAACAAGTATCCAATCCCGCTGATCGCAGATTTGTTTGATCGTCTTGGAGAAGCCAAGTATTTTACCAAAATGGATCTCCGAAAAGGCTACTATCAAGTGCGCATTGCAGAGGGGGATGAGCCAAAGACAGCATGCGTTACCAGGTATGGAGCATTCGAATGGTTGGTGATGCCCTTCGGCTTAACCAACGCACCTGCCACATTTTGCACGCTGATGAACGACATTTTACATCCCTACTTGGACCAGTTTGTAGTAGTGTACTTATATGACATAGTCGTCTATAGTAGCACTTTGCAGGAACATGTGGAACACTTGAAGAAGGTCTTCATGGTCTTGCGGGAGAATCAGCTCTATGTCAAGCGGGACAAGTGCGAGTTCGCCCAATCAAAGATACATATCTTGGGCCATGTGATCAGCCAAGGTGAGATTCGTATGGACGAGGCAAAAGTAAAGGCCATCCAAGATTGGGAGGCGCCTACTAAAGTGACCGAGCTACGTTATTTTCTTGGACTTGCTAATTATTATCGCAGGTTCATTAGTGGGTACTCCGCTATTGCTGCCCCACTGACCGAGCTGCTGAAGAAGAACATGCCTTGGTTGTGGAGCGAGGAGTGCAACGAAGCATTTGAGGGTCTTAAGGCTGCAGTTACCAAAGAGCCAGTCTTGATGCTGCCTGATTTCACCAAGACCTTTGAGATCCATACGGATGCTTCTGATTTTGCCATTGGGGGAGTCTTGATGCAGGAAAAGCACCCCATAGCATTTGAAAGCCGGAAGTTAAATGAAGCTGAACGACGGTACACTGTGCAGGAGAAGGAGATGACCGCCATTGTGCATTGTCTACGCACATGGAGACATTATTTACTAGGCTCCAAATTTGTAGTAAAAACTGATAATGTTGCCACTAGCTATTTTCAGTCACAGAAGAAGATCACACCAAAGCAGGCTCGTTGGCAGGATTTCTTAGCGGAGTTTGACTACAACTTGGAGTACAAACCAGGAAAGGGCAATGTGGTAGCCGATGCGTTGAGCAGAAAAACTGAATTAGCGGCCATCTCCTCAGTCCGTAGTGAATTCCAAGGCGCAATCAAAGATGGTATGCTACGCGATCCGGAAGCTAAGAGGATTATGCAGCTGGCTGCTCAAGGCCAAACCAAACGATTTTGGGTAGAAGACGGATTCTTGCTTACCACTGGTCGGAGGATTTATGTATTAAAGTTCGGATTCATTAGGCGGCGGATTATCAAGGAAAGCCACGACACTCCGTGGGCTGGGCATCCGGGACAGAAGAGAACGAGGGCGTTAGTGGAGGCCTTCTATTTCTGGCCACGAATGCGGGAAGAGATCGAGCAGTATGTGCAGACTTGTCTTGTGTGCCAGCAAGACAAGGTAGATCAAAGGCAACCAGGAGGGCTGTTGGAGCCATTACCCATAGCTGATCGTCCATGGGAGAGTATATCTATGGATTTCATCACTTCTTTGCCGAAGTCAAACGGGTTTGGCACTATTATGGTCGTAGTGGATAGATTTTCCAAGTATGCTACATTCATGCCTGCCACAGCCGGTTGTACTGCTAAGGAAGCTGCACAATTTTTCTTTAAAAATGTTGTGAAGTATTGGGGGCTGCCGAGGTTCATCATCAGCGATCGGGATCCTCGTTTCACAGGGAACTTTTGGAGTCAACTCTTTGAAATTCTTGGTTCAAAACTTCACTTCTCCACCAGTTTCCACCCTCAAACTGATGGCCAAACTGAACGCGTCAACGCCTTGTTGGAATGCTATCTTAGGCACTATGTCAGTGCACATCAGAAAGATTGGGCTAAGCTCCTAGACATGGCGCAGTTTTCTTACAACTTGCAGAGGAGTGAATCTACAGGGCGCACACCCAGAAACCTCAAACTCCCCACTCATTGCCAACATTATTTGAGGGGAAGAGTTTGGGTGCTTACAACCTTGCCAAGGGTTGGGAAGAGCAACTCGACCTTGGCAAATCTTATTTGAGCATGGCGGCAAGGAGGATGAAGAAGTTCGCCAACCGCAAGCGTTGTCCCACCAACTACAAAGAAGGTGATATGGTTTTGCTAAAGTTTAATCCGAGGCAGTTTAAGGTGCTTAGAGGTATGCATCACAACTTGATGCGGAAATATGAGGGTCCGTTTAAAATTGTTGCGAAGGTGGGTAAAATTTCATACAGGTTGGAGTTACCTCCACACTTCAAGGTCCACCCGGTCTTTCATGCAAGCGTCCTTAAGCCTTATCATGAGGACAAGGACGATCCCAGCCGGAACAAATCACAACGGGCCCCAATCACCGTTACTGCCTCGCATGATCGTGAAATTGAAGCTATCATAGATTACAAAGCCAAGCGGAAACGAGGACAGCAGGCCAGTGCCATGTTTCTCGTACATTGGAAGGGACAAACTCCGGAAGAAGCCACTTGGGAGAAGTAGGAAGACTTGTGGCAGTTCAAAGGCAAAATTCAGGAGTTCTTGCAGCAATGCGTCGCGGTCGTCGCATTATGGGGTGGGGGAGATTGTGACGTCCCGCCATCCATCCAGGCTGAACGCCACCCAACGACGCTGCCAGCAGCAGGCGCAAGGGGGCAGACTGCCCAAGCCAGTCAGCAGCAGCCAAGGGGGCCAGCAGCAGTTGAAGAGGCAGCCGTTACAACAGTTTCAGCTGTTACCGCAGTTACAGCCGTTACAGCTGTTACAAGTGTTAGTGGGGCGGCAGTTTCAGGAGTTTCAAGCCTTTGGGAGGCTTGTGCAGCACATGGGGCAGACTAGGAGAATCTAGGAGTCTTTTTTGGAAGACTTAGAAGCTTGTCTTGTAGGCATAGTCGTAGGAACTTGTATAGTTTACTTTTACTATCTCTTAGGCTGTAGAGTAGTATAAATAGTAGTTCATTCTTACTTGTAAAGCATCCAATAATTTTCAAGTAATAGAAGTTCCTTCTTCCAAAGTTCTGTCTACTTCTTATTTTCTTAGCGATCCGAGAGTGAGGCTTACTTTAGTTTGCAGAATTTGTGAGTAAACCGTCAAGTGCCGCACGAAGTATTGTCAAGATTGAAAAGTCCGTGACAGTACGCTCTAATTCGTGATCATAGGGAAACAAGGGTTCTCTTCCTCTCCGTGTATTTGGCATACAAAGAGGATAGTCTAAAAATAATCAAAAACAAGAAAATATCAACTAAACTATAGTAATAATTTCAAGTTAATCTAAAATCTATATTCCCCGGCAGCGGCGCCAAAATTTGATACACTCAAACTTACTTCTCAAATAAGAAGTAAAGCGGTCGTGTCAAGTAAATAACCCAACTAGTGAGGTTAGGATCGTTCCCACGAGGAAAATAGTCTAGACTTAACTTCAATCTATTATTACTATTTTTCAGTCAATGACTTCCTTGGAAAGTAAAAACAATAAAAGGGGGGTTTCTATTTCTAAATGAATGAAAATAACTAACGCAATTGAAAGAGACACTTAACATCTTTGAATGTTGGATTTTAATCAATTAGTCAAAGTGACTAGGTTTTACGTGTTCCCCACAGGTTCATAACTTGATAATTCTAACTATAACAATTCTTTCCTAGTATCTTGCATGCAAAGTGATAAGTTATGTATTTCTAAATCCTTGGTCCGGGATCTAAAAAATCTCACTCCGCACCTTGGTCCGGCTACGTGCGTTGCTATCCTAACCCTTATCTTTACCTCATATTAAGCATCGTATTCGATATTTGACTAAGTTATTACCTCGTACCAATCAATACTAGCCTATTAGATAGTATACACTAAATATATGTTGATAATTCTTTTCCTATTATCTACCTCCTTGGTCCGGCAAGTAGCATTAAGGCGAGTTCTAACGTTGGTCATCCATTAAAAAGACTTCTAAGCGAAAGAAATATTAATACATACAAGACACCATTCTAGAATTGTTATTTTAGTTAGGTTTTATCTCATTATTTGCCTATGGTTCCCACAACCCTTATTATGGAGTTTAGTTACTCATAGTCATAATCACAATATTCAAATATATCAAATAATAATTAATGTACTTACTTCAATGAGAAAGAGTAAAATCTGAAATATTTCTTGATTAATAACAAATAATCACTTGCAAGAATCTAAAAGTAATCAAAAATCTCACAAAAAGTCTAATGATAATCAAAAGTCTAACAATAAAATGTTTACTAATACGGTGTGTAACAATCTGAGAGTCTAACCTCAAAAATGAGGTTTTTCAAACTATTTATAAAAAATAAAAAACCTAATTGAACAATGACTCTATTTGTTGGAAATCTGCCAAAACGCGGCTGGGTCGACGGACCGTCATAGACACGACGGACCGTCACAAGCTTCGTAACCCCATACATGGTAAGACTTCCCTATGTTCCTTCAGTAGCTGCACTACGCTGCCACTTACGGACCGTCACAAGCACGACGGACCGTCATAAGCTGCGTAGGTGGTCTCTTCGGCATTTCTTCGCTAAAAATCTCTGCATTAATCTTTTGACAGATTTCCTGCAAAACAAAGAGAAACTTTTATAAAAATTAGCACAAAAAGGCTTTTGGACACAATAAACTTAAGGAAAAAATATTAATAATACCTTGAAACCACGGTATATCACATATTATAAGTAGTACACCGTTAATAATACTTAGTTTATTTGTTTACATTTTTAGGGGCTAGATTTTACAAACATAGATCATGAGAGATTGACATGGAATCTCGGTACTACCCTTACCGGATGAGGAATCCCTACTTGCCTAAAGTAGGGTCATATTCTTTAGCCTTTACATGGATTCTCCAATAGCTACACTTAAACAGGCACATAGTTAAGGGATAAAGAGATTTCTACTATGTAAATCATTCTCCACTAACGAGGAGAACCCATCTCAAGAGGTACATTGGATAGATTATCTCTAATCACGAAGTGTACCAACCCATTCTTCAAATCCTCCCGTTGCTAAGCATAATTCCCCCACGGAGTCTTTAACATTTATCGACTATAGGTTAATAGATTATCATTGAACACCCCTCCAACCTCCAACATACCTTTGGAAAGCTAATCGGAAATAGTGAGGTTGTTATTAACCACTTCATCTCAACTTATGAAGAATGTTCACCCCCAAATCCTCCTTTTTTATACTAAGGAATAGTAGGGATGGTCTAGATGCTTTATCTATAAGAGTATCTACCTTACGATCCCCCATTTTAATTCATTGACTTCATTCATGCATTCAAGTGTGTTTGTGTGTATGAGTACATGTGAGCACACCTTTGCCATAATTACCATCATTCATAACATTGATTTCTAGACATGCTCATACCCATATTTATCACAATTTACACATTATCATAATTCACATTTCAAATACATACTTCATTTAGACATAAACCCTTCGAGATATTTATTTCAACCTTTTAACAGATATCATACATATACGTATCAAAAATATGACTTCACATCACATATCATGCCTTGAAGGCAATTTTCACAATACGCATGTAATTTCATATACTTCAAGTAAACACCGCCAAAAACGGTGGACAATACAACTCAAGAGAATTTCATAATAAGGATTAAGAAAAATATCTCACTTACCATTCATCCAAGCTTTCACCACCTATCCATAATTTATCTAACAATTCATCGTAAATTAGCCTTAGGGATGTATTTAAAACATAATTAATCCACCAAGAAACAATAACTTTAACACTATCTAATCATACTTATTAAACCCATTCATAATCTAAAAGTTTGTAAAATGCATAGACATGATTCCATTGGGGTTTTGACATTAACGTAATCATTTAAAGCTAAGAACAACTCATTTTAATCATTCAAACATTTTAAGGCAAAGACCCATGCTTAGAGTGAAGGAGTAAAGAAGTTGGAAGTTGAAATCCTTTTTAAAATGGTTCCTTGAATGAAATAAGGTTCAAGGAGGACTACCATAACTTAATGAAAAAGAACCCACGAGATTATTGGCGAAGAAAATGTTAAGAACTTTGTCCTCTTCCTTGGAACTTGAAGCTTCTTCAAAATGGAGGTTGTTGGAGAAAAACTTTTTGGAGAAATTTGATTTTAACTTTAGGGTTTGAAATGGTGGGTTAAATGAAGTTGAAAATTACCTGACTAAGTCCACAAATGATCCCCAAAGTTTCCAAAACACCCCTACACCATTTGGACCCTTTTCCAAATTCAAATTTGACTTAAAAACGACACGGACAAATCTCATACTTCGCTGCGCGTCGTGGATGGGAGATATTGATTCTTGATTTTATAACAGACTGAGGCAGTGAGACTCCTGCTACACGCGTGTCGCGAGGTGGGATTTAAAATCTGCCCGTACACGCTGCCTTAGGCAGTTAATTTGTACAACATTTGGGTCCTCCTTAGGGACCTTTAGGGTGGTCCCAAAGCATTCGTTCTCAAATGTTTTGACACTTGGTACATCTCTATAGGTACTCACTTCATCCCCACTGGTTTTAGACACAACATTACTCAAAAAGATTCACCAAATTCAAGGACATATTAGCACATTCCAAGGCCCATTTTCCGAACGCCTTGAACGTTCTTGAACGTTTGACTTCAAAACTTCACCAAGTGACTTCTAATGCTAAAATTCACTATTTAGTACATTATTAACTCATGGAACAAATTCAAAACTCTAGTTTGACCTATTTCATTTTTAGGGTCGTTGTTATTTCCCCTACTTAGAACAATATTCATCCTCGTATCACACTAAACATTTGCAAGGACTTCAAGGACACAACTACGACCATACCAAAAAAGTCATCAAGGTCACGATATTCATACTTAATTCACCAACTCACAAGGAACACTAATATCATATATTTAAGCATTTTAAGAAACATAAGCAAATTTGGAACGTTTGCATAATTCTAAGCACACACTTACTTGTTCATTTTTATTTCATAAATGGAGAAACTACCTTCTCCAACATTAGACATGTTCATCACACAAACATGAAAATTAACATGCAATAAATTTTAAATTACATATTGACACATAGTAAAAAAACATTGATGTAATTAAGCAAATATAGTAAGCTATACATTGACATGAGAAATATAGATTAACTACAAATCTACTCATGTGACTAAAATGTCATCAAGATCATGAAAGACATATCATCATCAATGAAATTCATAACATAAGGAGACATGCAACTCACTCTAATGCAACACTCAAAAAAATACTAAACTACCAAGAATTTTGGCCTTAAGCTTGAGTAAGAATAGAAAGAAAGAAGGTTATCCACTACCTTCCTATTCAATCAATTCTCCCCCACATAATGTAAAATAATCTAAATCAAATCAAAACAATCATAAAGAACCTAGGACTTACCAAGGCCTTGCTCAGGATTAGCTTCTTTAGCTCCGAGTACATAGAAACGATTCCTCTTTGGAGCATTGGGATCTGAAAAAACCATGGGGAGCTTGGTTGACCTCCTTTCCTTTTGCCTTGAGGGCAGGGAAATCTTACATCTTATAATCCCTATTATAACATTCAAAGAAACCATCCGCGCTGTAAAGAGACTTACCCTAGTGTTTCTTTCCGCAACAAGTACTCCTAGGTTGCTCAAAAGCATAACCACCTATTGTAAACCCTATACTTGTTTCCAATGGAAGTGTATTGATTATAGAAACTTTTTTTAGACATAATTTGACTTGACCCATTCGATATAGGCCTCTTTCCATCTCTAGTAATCTCCCAAAGCTTGGACTCCTCAATTTGTTGAGCATACACCATGAGCCTGGAGATATACGTAGCATTACGAAGCATCGTCGTACAACACTCTTACCCATCACAAATTTGTTCATCCTAGTCCTAGGGTTGGCTACCAATGTTTGGAAATACATAAAGATTTGGGTGAATTTGAGAGAGTACTCTTTAAAAATCATTCCCCCTTCACGAAGGTTTATGAAGTCCACCAACTTTTTCTCCCTCAACTCTAAGAGGAAAACCCTATGAAGAAAATTCACCTTGAACAATTCCCAATATAACGGACCTTACATAAGGGTCTCTCATCATTCCATTGCTCAAACGAAACTTGAGAAACATTTTTGAATTGATAAGCGGTTAGTTCTGCTTTCTCTCTAGGATTCACACCCATATCATCCTCCACCTTGAATACCTCATCTATGAAGCCTTGTGGATTTTTGTAAAACCCTAAAAAATGATTTCTGTGAATCTAGAGCCTAACATGGTTGTCGTAATGGTCTAAAGACCTAAAATTGTTTATAATGTGGGTTTGAGGCAGTTTATAAGTGTTTAGGTTCTTTGGAAGTCAAACGTCAAGGGACGACCAGGACGTTCAACAACTAAGTCACATATGTGCCTAGTATGCGGTTTTATGTGGTCATGTGTGATTTATGAGGTTATAAGGTTCTTAAATGAGTTATTATAGTTTATAAAGATAGTTTTTCAATTTTCGTGAATTTTGGAGGTCAAACGTCCAAGAAGGTCCATGACATTCGAAATGCTTGCCTTGAAACGACCTTGTGTGTCTATGTATGTTTCATCGAGTTTTACAGATTCATTTTTGATTATACTAGTGTGGTAGGTCCTAAACTCGTATACTAACATATATGGGTTTGAAATTTCCGAGTACGAATCAATGTAGGACCTACAAGGGTCCCTAAAAGAGTACCCCACCATTGGAGATCAACACTGACCGGCGGTGGCATTCGACGGCCCAAATGATGGCCACTCGACCAGGCGATTGCCCGTCGATGGCTCTAGTCAATGTAGAAAAGTTTCCTGAAGTTGTAGGAGTATATGTAGCAACCCACGAGACCCCAATTAAGGGGTGTGGGTGAAACAATGGTCCGTTGGTATGGGCGTCGATGATGCTGAAAAATCTGGCAGTTTTCTGTTTACACTTGAAGGTTTTGGAAAATTCACCCAAGTCTTACAAAATGTGGGGACGGTGTTTTAAGAAGTTTAAGGGAATTTTAATAGTATATAAGTCATTAAAATCTCATTTAAACCCTAGCATCAAAATCAAAACACCTTCCTTCCTTAAGTTTATCCAAAAAAACTCCATGAGAGTTAAAAGTGAAGATGAATCTTGAGGTGTGTTCTTCAATGGAGTTTATTCTTCAATTATAATTTGGTTATTATAATAAGGTATTAGATTCCTTCATATAAGGCTTTATATAACCTTAGAGCCACTTCAAAGATAATTTTTCAAAGATTTCAAAAAGATGAGAAACTCCAATTTCTACTGTAAGTCTTAAGTTAGTGTATAAATGGTTTTCAAATGTTTATATATGATGAAATTTATGTACAATCGATTTTTTCCATTGAAATTATCAGCGAACCCTTGACATTTACAAATCTCTCAATTTGACTAAAATATGGATTATAATGATCATACTTTGATATTGATGAATTCATGTGTAGATTGTTATAGGATTTTGATTCATGTATAGATTATGGTTAAGTGGTTTATAGGATGTTTAAATTTGATCAATTAAATATTGTACATTCTTAGATCTATTGAATTTAGGCTTATTGAATTGATATTGTCTTAAGGCTTATAATTTCTGATGTATTTTTCTATGGGCTATCTAATGATGCAATAATTATATTCAATTGATATCTATGTTGTATTAGATTGATGAATATGTAATAAATTGACCTAGTTTCATGGATTATTGATATACTTGTATTGAATTGTTGTTTATGGACATGGTAAGGTCCTTATGGTATAGAATTTGATGATTTATCCTTGAAATTAAAGAGCCAAGATGGAGTAGGCGTATGCTACCCTAATTCCTTTTATTTCATGTAAATTAGACTAGAACTATCTTTTGGTTGGTATGGTCCGCTTATGGTGCCGGTGCTATGTGAATTGATGTGGCCTTGTCGGCGTTACTTTATGCAATATGATGATCATGTCCTTGTCATCTCTACTTGAAGTATTGTGATTTTATTTATACTTGTTTTATGTGAAGTATGAGCATATGTATCTACTTTTGAAGTAATGTGAAAGTATGTGTCTTTCTATGTATGTTACGAGATCATGTAGACTATGACTATGTTCTTATATGTGTAGTCTTAGAAGTTGATACATGATTGTTCCTACTTTACCATATGAGTTGTAATGGTTATATTGATGATGATATAGTAATGTATAGGATGACATAAAGATGATAAGGGTCATTCCTAAGTGCCTAAAAGAATTATATGCTATATGTTATAAGGGAAAAGAATGTGGTATGTTGTTTCATATAATTTTGTCCCTTACTTGATACATGTATGAATGATATGTAAATATGAGATGTCTTGACCAGGTAGGCTTAGTGAACCCTTGTCATGTATGAATGGAAGATATGTGATATCTTACAAGATGTTAAGAAGGTCATGTATTTTTTAAAGGTTATGTTATGAATATTGAAGTCGAGAGTCGTAATTGTATTTTTCATGTAAAGGAATGACAGACTTAGGGTTGATTCGCAGGAACGAATGCATATGATACATAGGAAAGTCATAATGAGCTATCTTAGTCCCCATTAAAAGGTAGCCCTAGTGGACCTCTTTGGTAGGGTGAATTTAATTGGGTTATAAACTAGATAAGGAACCCTCTTCATGGATCCTTTAATGTCAGTTACCCTATGAGAACCAAGGTTAGAACAGACTGATTATGTTAAGGGAAGTAGCTATGCTAGAGAATGAAATTAGACTTTAATGTACCTCTATTTGAAAATGAGACTAGAGTGCATAAAAACCCTTCATATACCTTAACCATATGCCTACATGGGATGTTTCCTAGTTCTACCCTTGGAAAGTAGAAAACCCTTATCGGAGTAGGTTAGAACTCTGGATTCCATGTCAACCTATCATAGTGTATATCGGTTAATGACTATTCTCATCATGTGGGATACTTAGTAGAACTTGAGAAGTTCTATGAAGTTTAGGTGGTGCAATGGGACGCTATCTAGTATTGCATAATAGGCTTTGAGCGTGTTAGTGAGAGTCCCTAGATCTTGTTCAAGACTGTTACTTGAATATACTTTATGTCTTGATGTCTCTTAATGAACTAATGAATAAAATGAGTTAATTTTAAGAATGTATATTCAATAAAGTAGTACTTATCTAGAGTAGATAAGGGTTGTCTAATTAAGGTACGAAGGGGGAATAGGAATGGTCACTTTTTATCTTACGTATATAAGTCTTCAGAATGACTCTATTTTGGGAAGTTTATTGATTTTGTAGACATGATCTAATCCTTAGGGAGTCTTAAGGATTAGTTAGGTAATCTTGAAGAGGTCATTGTTGACAATATCTTCTTGATTTACTTGCGGAATTCTGTTCATAGACTTTGGAACGAGAATGTCATATCATATATATGCTAATGTGTTAAGTGAGAATGATTCTATCTTAGGTAGTCTATAGGATCTATTGAGTGTGTGTGTAAGGGATTGTATGCGCGGTCGCTTCACAACTCACTCAAATGAACCTTAGAATCATCATGGGTAGGAGGATCTCATTTTCATGTGTTTGATATTGTATAAATGTATGTTGGTCTCATTATGAGTTACCTTAAGGATATTTTAGGTGTTCCTAGAGAGGGTGTATGAACGGTGTCTCTTTGTATTACTTAAGAGAGTCTTAGGATAGCTTCTAGTGAGGGGCTTATATGCTTAATGGTATGCAAGGTGAAGTGAAGGAACTTCACTGTAAAAGTGAAGTGAGTTTGTTCAACATTTCTTGAAATGTGAATTTTTGCTTAAATGATTTCCTATGTTTTTCTAAGTTTTTAAATGTTGTTCTTGGGATTATAGTATGATGTTTTAATAAAAATTGATCAAAAGCATGCTATTTACTAAGTGTCCCTTTTTCATGGTTTTTGCAATGCTTCCATACTTAGTACATATAATGTTCTAAGCCCTTGTTTTCCCCTTTTGATTAAAGTGTAGGGAATTGGAAGTATTGATATGCCATGGAGGATTTATAGGTTTTTAAGGCTTTGAAGATGATGTATTGGTTAGTCATCATCAATTCGAGGACAATATCCACATGTTCCTTTTCTCATAGTCTTTATTTTGTTGCCTTGTACGAGAGTCGTCCCAAGTAATGTATAATCTAAAGTTTAGATGGTTCAAGTATATATTGTTGTAAAGGTTTAATGTTTTAAATGAAATTCTTCCGCATGCGTAATTTTTATGAAAGATTCCTTCGTGTGTGAAGAAAATTTTAAATCTTACCTATTTTTAGTATGTTTATTATGCAATGAATGATACTAGAGGCTTAGATGAGACTTCTTTAAGTCTCATTTGTCGTGTTACAATGCGACGATGCTCTAACTTCTAGTGTGTACTTGTGGGTCGTACAATCTTCATCCACCTTAGTTCCATGGAAAGTAGGAGGGTTCATCCTTATG
Source organism: Solanum habrochaites (assembly GCA_027704765.1). NCBI lineage: Eukaryota > Viridiplantae > Streptophyta > Magnoliopsida > Solanales > Solanaceae > Solanum > Solanum habrochaites. The sequence continues at coordinate 49,111,566 of JAKWJA010002495.1, read as the reverse complement.
AAATCCCATATTCTAGAAGCGGGAGTATTTGCATTGGTTTGTGGTCCAACCCCTAGGTTAGCTTGGGCAGCCACATCGTTAGTTACTACATGATCTTGAGTCTTCACGAGTTTTGTAAATACCCTAAGAGCATCTTTTTTATCCACATTAGACATATCCCCCTAAATATAAGGATCTTGAGTACCTTGGGACATTGGAACAATTTGGGGCATTTGAGGTCCTTGACGTTCCTTAGCTTCTTGAGGGGGAAACCTCTCATTCACATCCTCTTTGTTTACTATAGGGACTTGCTCATTCTTCAGAGGAATTCTCTCATTAGCTATTTCTCCATCCTCCCTTCTAATGGGTGTCGTCCTCGTATTCATATCCTATAAACACAAGAGAAGAGGTTCATAAGAGGAACATATAAAACTCAACTCTATGGCACGACACTAGAGTAATGAAGAAGTGAAACTTCTATCATCCTATAGCCTCTCACTCTTTGGTGTGTCGCGACTCACATCGATGATTAAGACTCTACTAGACGTGGCTTATCCGAATTTTAGACCCTAAATTATTTTCCGTAAACTTATGCTCTGATACAAAGGCTTGATTGACCTCTCGAAGTTCTTACACAAGCATCTTGTTATCATTCATTGCATAAAGTATGAAAAGTAGTTAAAATTAAAACTTTTAACAAGAATATTATGATAAGAAATATTAAGTTTAGAATCTAAGGAATAAGTCTTGTTGTCACATGCAAATCATAAAGACACAAATTAAACATCTTAGGGTCACGATCCTTTAAATTGAAAGAAGTACTTTTTAAATGTCTTAAAAGAAGAAATTAAAGAAATATAGACTACGACCTCGAATATATGAGGATAAACTTAGTCTTGAGAGATGATTCCCAAGGTTTCCTTCTAACATTCAACTAGCCTCAAACCTATACTTATAAATTATAGAAAATTATGGGGTTAGTCCAAAACTTGTACTAAGTATTGCATATGTGAAATAATGCTAACATGGATAATTAAGTTGAAACATACAAGTCATGTTATTTTGATAAAAAACCTTCATGAAATAAGTTATAAACTATAACACTTCGAAAATCCAAGACGTGTCTTAAAGCCTAACATAAGTGTCATAAGGTCTAGACAGTGTTTCTAGGTATTTTAATTTTTGTAAGTCATTTAGGAAGTCTAGGAACCAAAACGTCCATGATTTCTGGAAACTAGGTTTAGGAGGTACTAGTGTGCCTAAGCACATTTGATTAGCTTTTAGGAGTCGGAAATAAATGAAAAATTGTGGAAGGGTAGCTAATACATGTTAAAGTTAAATCATGGTCAAAACTCCTTGGTAGATTCCCAAAGACTAACCAAGGGCCCTTGATAAGAACCCTTGCACGTTGGTGTCAGCACTGCTTGGGCAGTGTGCACCCACGAAGTGTCAATCGACGGGGCGTGTGTTGTTCGAATGGGTGTCAATGCTAACTGTCGACCAACACTAAGCCAACTCGTTGAAGGGGCTTTTTTCACTCTCTTAACTCATCGATGGACGTGCAACATAAAAGGGGGCTAGTTCGTCGATTGAGCCACGAGGCATCGACTGGGTTTTGTCTGCGAATGAGACATTTTAACTGCACGTTTTAACTTAGTTCAAAACAATTATTTAAGGGGTTTAGTGGTTATTTATGGATTAAGTGAAGACTAATTAACTTTATTAAACCCTCCATATAAAGACCCCAACCCCATTAGTCAAAGTACAACTATCAAAACAAACTTTCTTCCTTCTCTCTTCTTTCTCTCTCTATTGTAACAAACCATTGAAGATTAGCTAGGGGGGGATTTGGGGGATCTAAAGGGACGATTTTTTAACCAAATCTTCATCAAACGTTGAGGTATGAGATCTAATTAACCTTTGAGAGCTCTTTCCTCAAAAGGTTCCTTCAAAGTACTTTCAAAAGTTGGGTTTTCATGTCTCGAAAAATTATGTTATGAATTGGTTTTAAGTGTTCTTTTGGATTATATTAATAGTTAAACATGTAATTTAACTTAATTATGATATTTCTTGATGGTTTGGTGTAGTCTGTAGATGGTGATCCTTAACAATTAACCCTTGGTTTGATATTGATATGAATTAAGTTGAAATTGGTCCAATTGAATTAGTTATTTGTTGAATTGCTATTAAATGATGTTGTTGCATTAATAATGAACAAATTAGAGTGATTTGTAGTCTTTGATTCTTGTTCTTCAAAAGATGATATAGGTTAGTATGTTAATCGACCTAAGTATCTTATCTTAAAATATGTTGTAGTATTGAATTGTGGTGTAATGATTATCCTAGACTTAGTATGATGTTGATTATTAACTAATGATGATGTATACCAAAAATTGGGATGAATTGAGGGTTTATGGTATGAACTATGAAGAAGACTAGGTAAGTCTTATGATATCTATCATTTACTTCAAATTGTTCTTAATTGTGATTAAGTCATGATGTTATATTGGAGTATGCCTTATATTAGGATTGATATGGTAGTATGATGTTGAATTGAAATATCTTGACTGTGTTGTGAAGTTGATTAAGGTGCATATGTTATAAGGATGGTGATGATTACCAATATATCTTATTATGGTATGAATATTCTAATCTTCTAACCTCATATGAATTGTAATGAAAGGAGCTATATTCATGCTATTATTATTGATCTATGATGATGACGATGTTATACAAGGGTTAGACCCTATGACCTAATCTAAGCTACTATTGATAATTAAAGACTTAAAGACATTTCAAAAAGGGAATCTAGGTAAGCACCGAGTGAACTAGAGTGAGGAGTGTCCCTTCCCACATAAGGAAGGTAGCAGCACTAAAGTACTCTTGAGATTGGAGACTGCAATTCATGTAGCATAAAGAGGGTCCCAAATATCTGTCGTTGTTCTTGAACTATGTTTCCTTCATAAGAATACTAGCTAGTGGATCCACATAGTTCCTATGTTTTTGTTTTGGTACTACCTTGAAAAGTAGTCCGCCTTCCTTAGGCGTAAGGTTTTATGACACCAGATTTCATACTAGTTCATGTGGTCTATGTCGGTTAGGGAAAGATGTTCCAAAAAGGTAAAATGAATTAAATGATTGAACTCTAACTAGGATAATCTAAGGGTTCTAGCTTAGTCTAGTTAGGGCTACGGGACTTTCTCTAAGCATCCCACTAGTTAGTCTTTAGGGGAGTCTTAGGAGGATGTTCGTTTGTATGATTAATTTTATAATTATATATAATATGTATATGATGAACTTGCACATTGTTGATACTATATATTGATTGGGTGCTTATGAATGTGTGTTGGTTTATATAGTTAATGTAAGATGAAATGTATATCTAAATAACATGTTATGTGAAGTAGGGTGTTAGTCATGATTCTTTTTGACTTACTTGATTGAGTAAGGTTATGAGACTTTGCTTGGTCATTGCACTTGTTGACTTGATAGGGGTTCATGGGTAATTCACTCCAAAAAAATTATCCTCTAAGGAAGGGAAGTCCAGTCCCTGAAAGTTGAAATCTTGTCCCAAACGATCAATCGTGACAAGAAAATCTGGTCGCCACTCGTCCTAGAAAGTGTTGTCGCTACTGGTCACTAAGGACGAGTTCAAAATACTTGTCTCTTAATGTCTTTGAGACCAGAAAAACACTGGTCGTGGAGCACTTTTAGAGACTGCATATCTGGTCTTAAATGGACCATTAATAAGGTGGTTTTTAGGTCGCTAATCCTCTTTTGGGACCTTCCACAACCTAGTCCGGAAAACTCTTTAGGGACGAGTGTGATTTGGTCCTAGAATAGTGTTAGAGACCATTAGCAATCTATTCCTAGAATAGTTATAGCGACATTAAGAAACTAGTACTAGAGTAGGTTTAGGGACTAAAAAGTTTGTCCTAGAATAGTTGTAGCCCGAACAACAACCTGGTTCTAAAATATCTTTAAGACGAACATCATTTCTAGTCGTAGAATAACCTTTACATATATTCAATAATTATGGACTCTAACAAATAATTGTTGATCCAACAACCATTGATATCACAAGAATCTAATAAAATATCAAACTAATTATCAACTAAACTCTGGATACAAAAGATATAAGTTCCAATATTTTCTTAATTAATAAGCAAAAGTTGGGCAAAAACTTAAAAGTTTAGTCTTTTTCATGTGATTTTTAGGAACATCCATAAACCTACAAGAATAAGAAAAAATTCTATTAGAAAAAGCTTCAAATTCATCAATTAATAGAAACCAAAATATATTTTGAAGAACCATACCTAACTAACGTTCGATAAAAATTGGAGATAAATGGATAGCAAAGTTAGCTTAAGAGACTATTTAATTGGATGAACTATTTGAAAGTGAAATGTATTAGTTGGTTTTGTAACAAACTAAAGAAAGTGGATGTGACAATAATATTTTAGCTTATAGCCTTTACTCCACCAGTGTAGATAAATTAACAACAGTGAGTCCGAGTGATTGTCACTAGATAATAGCATCACAGAGAGCCTCAAAATGTGCCTTGGGCAAAAGATTAGAGTACATTTCTGAGTAGGATTTTCTATCGATACCTCTATTAGTTGCTTCTGTTCTAAGTATATCAGAAAGTTTTTTCTTTCGCTATTTCTGCAACCCTTGCGGGTCCCATGATGATTGAGGGGGATGTCCAAGATATAAGAACAAGAATTTTTATGAAAACTTACATGGAACCAATGTTAGGTTGCAGCAGTGCAGAAAGAATATCATAAGAGATGAGAAGGATGAACAACAATCAAGAAGAACATGTTAAAACAGAGAAGGTGGAAGCAGTGTTGCAGAACGCAGAAAATTTAAAAACAACGTTATGCTGAAAATGAAAAGCTAAGCCTATTATAATTAAAAAAAATTGCGCGGATAATAAAAAATAGATCACATCTCTACAACCACTAATTCTACTGAAAAGATATTTATAAGTCAGGTATATTGTCACTTACTTGGTAAGCTGAATAGGCAGTGCTCATTCCGTTGAAACTCATGTTATTGTCGGTGGGACATGTGACTCTTGAGCAACGAAGAATTCTTTCATATTCATTATCTCTTTCATATTATATTCTATGGTAGGCAAGCGGTCATTCAATGATTTGTTTTCCTCATTCAAGGTATTGTTTTCTTCATTCAAGAATTTGATATTCTTAAGAGTTGAACGTAGCATGGATAACAATTCAACCTTCAAGTCTTTAGCCTTTAATCCACCTCCTAGTCCAAATACATGGCTACGAGTTTGAGGTCCAGAACATTTTTCAACAATCTCTATAATAGGTAGAGATGGATCAACTTGAACCATTTCTTCGAGTTCAGCCTATAGTATATGTCGAAGAATATTTTTTATCATAACACATCATTTTTAAGTAAATAATTTATTAAATTTTACACATGTTTTTCAATTATTTTAGGATCAGCAAGGTTGTGATCTTTCTGACGCGCCTCAACGAAATACTTGCCACATCTGGTGGATTTCCATTTTTCCCTCTCTTTACATCAAAGTCAAACATGTCAAATAACACACACCTTGTAAAAAATCTATTTCGAAAAAATTAATTTTATGATATTACAATTTCATGGATAACCTCTCTAATAGGCTTGCTACAAATATGATGAAGAATCATCAATTTAGCTCGGTTTGTTGCATTCCTTCTACTCCTTGCCTATATTTATTTAACAAGGAGTTTCATTCTAGGAGAATAAATGAATATAATAGACCATAGAAAAGCTAATACAATTGTGGATCAGATATACTCTCCAAATAGGGCTCCGCAATTGACAAATTGGGTATGTACGAAAAGAGAAAGCAAACTCCAGAATAGAGAAGCTAGAAAAGTAGATTATTTATTCAGTAGGCATACCTGAAAACTTTCATAAGCAAAGTGCTTTAACTAACCATTCCTATTCCTTTTTGTCTACTCCCCTGGGGACATTCTTAAGAGACCGTCGAAGTTGCTTGTCCATCACGTATTTTTCATGCAAGTACCCTCTCCATTTATTCCATAACTCATTCATCCATCCCAAGATATAATCACGATGATTATTCATATCAATACTCTCAAATTTATACTACAACAATCGAAACATAAGTAGAATTATAATCTACAAACTTTATCTATGTTTCTGCACAGTTTTCTCTTAAATAATAAAAACACTCTAAGGTACTTGATTATAGACTATTTATCTATTAAAAATGAATATCGATACAAGCTACTATAGATAGAATTTTAAAAACAAACATTAGCTATATGGACAAGAACACACGACATATCAGGTAACAGTAAATAATATTAATCATGTGTATATTTATTATCTTAACAACCGCCCACATATGATTCAACTTTTCTTGCTTAGTATCATGCCACGATGATACTCCCAAGGTACAAATATTACAATCACGAAAATTTTTACCCAAATGCCTCAAAAATAGATTGGTATTTGCTCCAACTGTTCTATTATTGTAAAATGTTACTTTCAGCTTTTGTCCAATTTCAAGTGAAGCAACTTCTTTGCACATTTTTCTTCCTCTATTTTTTTTATCTTTGTAGGATTAGATGAACCTATAGTTGCATGATTTAATAATAACTATAGAAATCAAACTCAATTAAAAAATATAATAATAAATAAATTTAATATATCATACCATTTTCAGTTATTTTGAGAGTGCTTCATAACTTGATTAAAAGAATGAGACAATGAAACATTGGTTTGCATATTAACTTTCTCAAGAACAATATTTTTCATTTTTCTTATTTCTTGACAAGACGAAGAGATAGAACTCGATTTTGTTCTTCTAGAAGGAGTTTTCATATGTTGATTAGCGCAACCAACACTATCGTTAAAACATCCCACCTCAGATTCAGAAGTTCCTAAAGTTGAGCTCAAACATCTAGATCTTTTCTCTAGTCCCTTTCTTATAGAAGCTGGACGCATTAAATGTAATATAGTAGTTCACCACAAAATTGAAAACCTAACTGATTTTTAAGGAAATACATGTTTGAAAATGTCCTACTTGTTTCTACTTTTTAGGTGCAGTTCTAAACCATGGAGTTCTTATAAATCGTTTGCATTCCCTGACTAGTGAAGATGCTAGACTTTTTAGGTCCATGTCCTCTGTCCTTCTCTATAGAATCAAAAAAAATTCATTTGTTAGAGATTGAAAAGTTTGTAGCTGGAGTTAAAGATCATGTGAAATATGAGCTACTGTTAAGGACAAGGTTTACACTAACAGAATTCCCTATAAGATACTTAGGACTATGTTTATCATCTAAGGGAAGTGAAAACTCAATAAAAATTACTAATGTCTTTGTGAAGTAAAGTATATTCTGCAATTTATGGGGCTGGTTGGTTTAAAATGTTTGATAGTAAGTGTATGGATTAACAGTGGAGAAGTCCAAACAACAAAAAGTAGGAAAAGACATTTCTATTCAACACAATTAAATCACCGGTTCAGTAATTTTTTCATTGAAAAAACACACTTAAATCACCGGTTCAGTCATTTTTTCATTGAAAATGATAGACATTAAATACAAGAAAGTCGGCCTCATAATCAGAAATATCTTACTCGTTTCAACTTTTTGAGTGCAATTCTCAACTTTTATAGCAGATGTAGGAAATGAAAAATTATTTTGGATGTTCTCTTTCTCAGGAACCATGGAGTTCTTATAAATTTGATACTTTTCAAGTCCTCGTCCTCTGTCCTTCTCCATAAACATGAAAAAAAGACAATCATATTCTTTATTGTTTGAATCAATATCATAGCTTTTTTATTCACATGGTCTTTTTCCATTGATAAGTATGATAATATTTCACTGAATATAAAAAGTTGAAAACAAATAATTGAAGCCATAAGATTGTAATTTATCTGATTTAGTAATATCCTACATTGTTACATTAATGTGCTTTACATATCTAGTGAGTTCTAGTAAAATGTATATCGGTACTAGACAAATGTAACAATGTGTAACAGACCGTTTAGTATATATAAATATCAACAGTAAGCCTGTTAACAGACCCTCTAGTGACACAGCTTACGAATGAGAATTTAAGAGTGCAGATTTACCTTGAAAAAGTGGATGATTGTCTGTGACATATTATCGCAGTTTTTAGGTGAAACAGGTGCAACAAGGGAGAATTAACCAGCTAAAAATCGCTCACCAAGTAAAAATAAATCATGAAAATCAAGAGCTTCTATCATTTTCGTCGGAAATGGTTGAAATTTTACACCTCCTCGTCCAAGTAAAAATACAAAACTCAGGAAAAAAATATCCCTTTAACAGAATTAAATATTTTGCTTATGGTCTGAAGTAATAGAATACAAAATATCTTACTTGTTTCAATTTCTTTAATGTACTTCTTAACTAGATCACTTGATTGAGGCAACAAACTCTTAGATAATGTAATCCCTTTCGCACCCAAAGATTTGAGTGCTCGTCCCTGTCCATTTCCTATAGCCCCAGGCGTAACAAATGTATATCTGATATTACTATTCAAATTCAAAATGACCTCAATTTAAGTTTCCAATGGTTTCATCTTGAACCTGCAAAAATAGTCAAAAGTTAAAGTTTGGACACGAAAAAAAGTAGCAATTAGTGATAAAAATAACTGTGTCATCATATTGTTTCGCAATGAATATATTGATTCATAAATAGATACTTCACCTCATGAGCTCTTTTTTCTTTTCTTTTGTGAATGACTTTCTAACTCTACAATATCATCCTCAATTTGTTCCACAATCTCATAGGAATCACGAGGTTGAGTCTTCCTCACTACTTGCCAGCCTTTGTTGGAATTATCATTAGCATAAAATACTTGGGATACTTGATTCGCTAAAACTAATGGCTCATTTGTTTTTAAAAATCTGTCTCGATTAAAACTGAAAAAATCATACTCATTCTTTTAAATTGCTTTTACTTTATTTATACACATCAAACCAATAACATTTGAATAAATCTACTCTTCTATCCATGAAAAATTGCAACTCAATTGTATCTGTTACTCCATATTAATCAAGATTCTCTATCTTCATCCTCACCCATTACAACAACACCACAATTTTGAGTCCTTGACTTTTTATCATGCTCTTCTACATGAAATCTATATCCATAAGAACGCGTCAAATATTTTATGGGACGACGTGAAAGTGAGTCAATGATACAGCTATCATCTCCTCTGTGCAATTGTGCGACCTATCAACAAATTTTTGTTGAGTATTTTAGAATGAGTATTTTAATATTAGGTATATCAATTTTTAAATTTATGTTTCACTCACTCTATCTTTAAACCATTCAATAAATGGTCGGCTCCATTCTGCATTAGACAAGTGTTAAGCATTCTCATCAGTTTGTGAAAACTCTCTACAAAATTGAATTGAACCATAAGTCCCCATATAGAAAAGAAATTACCTTAAAAAAAAGAGATAATATGAAAGAACTTTCCATACTTAAGATATGGTAAGACTTCATCACAATTCTTCAGTATTTATACATGTGCTTTTCCTAATTCATCCGCTTCAAGCTTACATGTCTCGTTAGTTCCTAGATTTCTTACAAGTTGACAAAAGATAGATAAACCTCTATCTAATTGTTTTGAACGACCATAACAATTTTGCTCGGGCCAATTGAATCTTGTGTAAACTTTATGAAGATACCTTTAACATAGTGTCATACATTCATGTGCAATGTTTCCCTATGCATACACAATTTTCAGGACATGCTCTATTACCAATAAGAGATTTAAGAAAAAATAACCACCGTTTCAAAAGATACATCAACTGATAATGAATTGGTCCAGCAATCTTAGCTTCAGTGGCTAAATTAACAGGTAAATGCTCCGTCACATCAAAAAATGAAGGAGGGAAGACCTTTTCTATCTTGCAAAGTGTTATAGGTATTTACTCTTCAATATGTTCAAAGTTATCAATTTTCAACTCCATTGATCCAAGAACACTAAAAAATATAGATAAATCAATAAGCGGTTCACACACTTCTTTAGACAACATACAATGAAGTGCAAGAGGAAGTATATGTAGTAAGAAAACATGACAATCAGGGCTTTTCAATCCAGATATGTTGTGATCTTTCAGGTTCACACATTGAGAAATATTAGATTAAAAACCATCATGAACCTTTAAATTGTTTAATAAAAGGCGCAATTTGTGCTTATCTTCTGGAGACAATGTGTAGCTTGCTATTGGAACTTCAATCTTCTCCCCGTTTTTGATGGGGTGCCATTCTGGCCTAATTATCATCTCTTGCAAGTCTAATCAAGTTTTGATTGTGTCCTTGGTCTTGCCTTTGACATTCATGATAGTCCCCTCGTTGTTATCACATATATTTTTTAACATGCATAACATCCAAATTATGTCGCAGCAAGACACACTTCCAATATGGAAGTTCAAAAAAAGATACTTTATTTGTTCCATTTATCCTTTCGATTTTCATGTGATTGCTTCTTTCTTTATTAGTATCCTTTTATAACTGTAACCCTTCAAGATCTTGTACATTATTAAGTATCTCAATACCTGAACACATTTTACTTGGGGGCCTTTTCTCAATTGTACCATCAAATGAGTCCTTATAATTTCTCCATTAGTGGTTTTTAGAAATATAACGTTGATGACCCATAAAACACTTATTCTTACCATTCGTCAATCGAATTGAGGAAGGGTCTTTATTGCAACATGGGCATGCCATTTTTCCTTTTGTACTCCATCCAGATAAATTTCAATATGCTGGAAAGTCTTTGATTGTCCACAATAAAGAAGCATGCAATTTAAAATTTGTTCTAGTAGATGCATCACAAGTCTCAATACCAACTTCCCACAATTCCTTCAATTCCTCTATTAAAGGCTAAAGATACGTATCAATTGCATCTCCTGGACAATTTGAATCTGGTATAAGCATACATAAAATAAAGTTTTTTGCTTCATAGACAGCCAAGGTGGTAATTATAATGAATAAGAACAATAGGTCAAATGCTATGTGAGGTTTTTGAATATGATATGTTTTCTTATGTACAATCAGTCAAAGATTATTGGGTTGTGTTTCTAATAGTGACTCGTTTTTGTTGACTGTGTATGTGTCTGAGGATCAAATTTAGTATATAGTGCATATTGTAATTGAAAAGTCTAATTACTTTGCTAACATATACTACTTTTCTGTCTTCGATATATGTTGATTTTTTGCAAGCGAAATAGGAACTAAACTTGTTACATTTAACTTTAAGAGAAAGATATACTTGCATAATTTTAATGTTTATGTTATGAGTAGGGGAGTTGAGACTCACAAACAGATATATTGTATCTATCCATATCTTTTCCATATAACTTATTAACCAGGAGAAATATGGACGTATGATATTTGTCGTTCTGTCAAATTTAAAGAGGAAGCATCATAATGAATCGGAAGAGAAGTGCAGATGTAGAAATACACCAAAGACCACCCCTATTCATATCGTAAGTCTATATCACTAAGAATTGTGAGTTGTAACTAACCACCACCGAGGGAGTGACCTGCAACCTTCCCAATTAGTTCATATTTGGACAAATGATTTCAGTCACCCACTTCTATAAGAAGTCTAACTGTGTTATGGATATATAGGAGCAAAAAATTATGCATAGTTTTTCCTAACTTACTGATAGCATGTATTAGTATTTTGATTTAATAATTGACTAAACTATATCAACTTATTTTAGTTTGTCAAAAATTGTATGCGGTGTAATTTCAACTTTCCAGTGCTTATTTAATACCTGCATTGAATAGATGGATTACTACTTCTGCCTTGTTTATTTTGATACTCCAACTAGAAACAGATTAAAGTTGGACTGAAACTGAAATAATGAATTTGTGACCTGATGTTGAGTTTTCACCTAGTTCTGATCTGTTCTAACATTCTAATTTCATTCATCTTTTTCATACTTGTCATTGCTTATGATGCTTAGTTTGTAAGAGATTGGAAGTTAGCATAGTTTATTTGTTGAAGGCCTTACAAACTACATGAATTAAGGACTACTCTTGTGATTTTCAGGTGCAATTAGTCAACTAGCAGTCAACGCCTCTCAAACTCATATATTAGACTCCATAAGATAGCATTCTTCCTTTGACATACAAGAGGACGATGGCAAATAACTATATGCCACTTGGATGTCAACACAAAGTAAAACTATATTAAGGATTGACCACATAATATCAAAAGGAAGCAATCTAACTAAAGTAATGAATAAAATATTTTTAAGCTTCTTGTTGTAGCCTTTTAGTAAAGTACATGTACTAAAAATCATTTTTTGCTCATTTTTCCTATATACAATCATACTTACTGATTTATCCTTAAAGTACATTGAGTACAAGTTGTAAAGGTTGGTATGGTGGTTCTTTTCTAACCAAAAAAACAGAATGTTTTTCTTATGTGTTTGGTGGGGCTAACTCCATATGTCGGTCTACAGATAATGTGTTTCAGAAAGTACAAAAAAAAATTTAGCTTATAGCAATGACTATAGGAAAAGATTTCTTTTTTGATTACTCCTCTTGGTTGCAACATATAGTTATGGTGGAAATCTTTCATTTCTACTTTTCTCAGTTTTTTCTTTATGCATTATTTGAAGATTCAAGTAAATGAACTATTTAGTACATTCTTTTCTGATTGTTTGTCAATGTTGTAACATTATTTATCTTTCTTGAAAAATTGTATGTTCTCTTAACGTTATGGCACCTAGCAAAAAGTGGATGGAACTTGTTGATAACATCTCAATGAAATCTACTTAGTTGGTGTGCAAATGTTTTTGATTATGAGTTTATAAAACAAGAGAAGAATATGAAATATGATGTCCATTTGTTAAGTGTTACAATACTACTTTAGGGACTCGTAAAATAGTTGACTCACACATTTGATAGTACATTGAATAATTCGCAAGTATAATTTTTGGTTTCACCATGGAGAACGTTTGGGTGAGCCATTGTAAGAATTAGAATCTGAATATGAAGATACGTCTGAAAATGAAGATAGTAATGAAGTAGAAGAATGTGAGTGTGAAGATGAAGTAGAAGAATTGTAAAGAGATATATATCCTAATCTTGATGAAGGAATTACAAATAATGATTGTGATGATATTCTTGAGCAGGAGCAGAATGCTGAAGAAAAAAAATCTACAACCTATTGAAGGATTTTGAACTGCCATTATACAAAATTCAAAATCTGCAAAGATTTCTTCTTTGATCAAATTGCTTCACAACAAAAGTATGGCCGTTGGAGTAATGCATCATTTACCATGTTATTGAAAATGTTGTAAGATGAGTTATTTCCTGATGGCGCCAATTTGCAAAACTTATATTATGAGGCAAAGAAGATTATTCAAGAACTCGGGATTTCATATAACAAGATTGATGCTTGTACTAACGATTGCATGTTATACTGGAAGGATGATAGCTTACTTGATTCTTGCAAAGTTTGTGGCGCATCTAGATTGAAAATAAATACACAGTGGGTAAAAACTAAATAACGTAACGAGATAGCACTAAATAGACTACGATATTTTCCTTTAAAGACTAGACTTCAAAGGTTTTTTATGTCTACAAATACATCTTCTCTAATGACATGGAACAAGGATAAAAGAGTTGATGATGCAATAATGAGGCATCCTATTGATTCAATGTCATGGAAATTATTTGATGAACTTCATCCTTCATTTGTGGCTGAGCCTCGTAATTTTTTTCTTGGACTTGGTAGTGATGGATTTCAACAATTTCAGAATTCAAAAAACGCACATAGCATATGGCATATTGTTCTTGTTCCTTATAATTACCACCTTGGTTGTGTATAAGGAAAAAAACGTTATTTTATCTATGCTTTTTGCACGTCCAAATGGTCTAGGAGATGCAATTGATACATATCTTCAGCCTTTGATAGAGGAATTGAAGGAGTTGTGGAAGTTGGTATTTGGACTTGTGATGCATCTACTAGAACAAATTTTAAATTGCATGCTTTTTTATTATGGAGAATCAAAGACTTTCCTGCATATTGAAATTTATCTGGATGGAGTACAAAAGGAAAAACGACATGCCCATATTAAAATAAAGACCATTCCTTAATTCTATTGACGAATAGTAAGAATGAGTGTTTTATGGGTCATCAATATTATCTTTCTAAAAACCACAAATGGAGAAATTATGAGGACTCATTTGATGGTACAATTGAGTAAAGGCCCCAACTTAAAATGTGTTCAGGTATTGAGATACTTAATAAAGTACAAGATCTTGAAGGGTTACAGTTATCAAAGGATCCTAAGAAACAAAGAAGATATCACATGAAAATTGAAAGGATAAATTGAACAAATAAAGTATCTTTTTTTGAACTTTCATATTGGAAGTGTGTGTTGCTGAGACATAATTTGGATGTTATGCATATTAAAAAACTATGTGATAATATCAAGGGGACAATCATGAATATCGAAGGCAAGAACAAGGACACAATCAAAACTTGATTAGACTTGCAAGAGATGAAAATTAGGCCAAAATTGCACCCCGTCAAAAATGGGGAGAAGATTGAAGTTCCAATAGGATGCTACACATTGTCTCCAGAAGATAAGCACAAATTGCGCCTTCTATTAAAGAATCTAAAGGTTCATGATTGTTTTTCATCTAATATTTCTCAATGTGTGAACCTGAAAGATCACGACATATCTTGATTGAAAAGCCCTAATTGTCATGTTTTCTTGCAACATATACTTCCTCTTGCACTTCTTGGTATGTTGTCCAAAGAATTGTGTGAACCACTTATTGATTTATCTATATTTTTAGTGTGCTTGGATCAAAGGAGTTGAAAATTTATAACTTTGAACATATTGAAGAGTAATACCTATAACACTTTGCAAGTTAGAAAAGGTCTTCCCTCCTTCATTTTTTGATGTGATGGAGCTTTTACCTTTTAATTTAGCTACTGAAGCTAAGATTACTTGACCGATTCATTATCAGTGAATGTATCCTATTGAACGATGGTTATTTTTTCTGAAATCTGTTATTGGTAATAGAGCATGTCCTGAAGGTTGTATTTGCAGAGGGAAACATTTCACATAAATGTGTGAAACTATGTTCAAGGTATCTTAATAAAGTTGACAGAAGATTCAATTGACCCGAGCAAAATTATTATGGTGGTTTAAAACAATTAGCTGGGAGTTTATCTATCGTTTGTCAACTTGGAAAAAATCTAGGAGCTAAAGAGACATGTGAGCTTGAAGCGGATAAATTAGAATAAGCACATGTATACATTCTGAAGAATTTTGATGAAGTCTTACCATATCTTAAGTATGGGAAGTTCTTTCTTATTATCTCATTTTTATTTTTTAAGGTTTTTTCTTTTCTATATGGGGACTTATGGTTCAATTCAATTTTTTAGAGAGTTTTCACAAACTCATGAGAATGCTCAACACTTGTCTAATGCAGAATGGAGCCGACAATTTATTGAATGGTTTAAATATAGAGTGAGTGGTACATAAATATAAAAAGTGATATATCTAATATTAAAATAATCATTCTAAAATATTCAACAAAAATTTGTTGATAGGTCGCACAGTTGCATAAACGAAATGATAGTTGTATAATGGAAGATCTACTCACTTTCACGCGGTCCCATAAAATATTTGACGCGTTCTAATGGTTATATTGTTAATGGATATAGATTTCATGTAGAAGAGCATGATAAAAAGTAAATGACTTAAAATTGTGGTGTTGTTGTAATGGGTGAGGATAAAGATAGAGAATCCATATTAATATGGAGAAACTGATACAATTGAGTTGCAATTTTTCATGGATAGAAGAGTAGTTTTATTCAAATGTTATTGGTTTGATGTGTATAAATGAAGTAAAAGGAATTTAAAAGAATGAGTAGCATTTTTTGAGTGTTAATCCAGAAAGATTTTTGAAAACAAATGAGCCATTAGTTTTAGCGAATCAAGCATCCCAAGTATTTTATGCTAATGATAATTCCAACAAAGGCTGGCAAGTAGTGAGGAAGACTCAACGACGTGATTCCTATGATATTGTGGAAAAAATGGAGGATGATATTGTAGAGTTAGAAAGTCATTCACAAAAGAGAAGAAAAAGTGCTCATGAGGTGAAGTATCTATGTATGAATCAATATATTCATTGTTAAACAATATGATGACACAATTATTTGTGAAGTGCGACACCATGTCTATGTAAGTTTATTTTCATATTTGTGAAGCTCGTCACACTTATGGATAGGAACCTACGTGATGCTTACGAAACTCTAGGTTTCTCGGAAATCTAATATCGTGCCATTAGAGTATAAACTTATGGTGAGATTTTGCATCTAATCCTTTTGTTGTGATTATAGAAGAATGAACACTCGAAGAAATGTGGCGTGAAGACTTGAAGAGGAAATTTCCATAGCAGGAGCTCCTCCCCGTGGTGATAAAGTTCCTCCTCTTGATGAAAAAGCTAATTTAGAACAAGCTCAATTCAATCCTCCACCCTTGACGTATGGTGACATAAGGGCTGCACATATCTTATTTTCCCAAGCCGTCACTACACAAGCCCAAGCTATGACGGCCGAAGCTAACCGGGAGGTAGTACCCCGTCCTAATCAACAAATTGGTACCATGGATGTTAAGTTAACTTATATGACAAAAACTAGGACTGCCTCTTACAGGTTGAGCTTGAATTTTATCAATACATGAAGAAAAATCATTTGTGTTTTAGATATGGTGATAAGTATGGACCTATCCACCAATGCAAGAGGAAACAACAAAACTATCTAATAGGAGAACTTGAACATAACTAGGTAGTAGAAGAATCTAATGCGGAGATTGAGGATATCACTCACAATATAATGATTGAAGGAAAGGTAAATCAGAGATGCAAAAAGTTGGGTGTCCAAGTGCTCTTTCAGGAAACCATACGGGGATAAACACTATTTGGGTCAAAGGAACCGTGAATAATAGACATATGTCCATACACATAGACTTTGGAATGACATACAACATCATTGTTAAGAGTATTTTTAAAGAGTTCGGTTACAAAGTTAATTTTTGTCCACATGTAAGAGTGATAGAGTTAGATAGAAACTTTGTCATGTGCAAGTCACATTGCCAAAGATTTTCTTTAAAGATACAGAACATACCCTAGTTATTCCTTTCGGGGATGTGACATAGTACTTTTTAGTGATTGCATTATCAACTCACAATAATTAATAAGATAAGTATAAGAAAATATGGATTAAATTAAAAATGTAAACTTTTTAAATTCTCCTTCAAAAACAAAAAATCTTAATAATAAATTTGAAATCTCAATATCTTTTGAGACATAATTGAGTTTAAAATATCCATAAGAACTCATTTCGGTCTATCATAAAAAGGAAGAAGAAATGTTTGATACTTTAGTCAGTACACAGTAAATACAGAGGCATTCTTGCTGGATCAAGATCCCAGAAACCACGCAAGCTACAACCTCTCTCTCTTTTCCAGACTAAAAAAAGGAATTTAATGAAAGAGCCTGAGATGCTCTGATACACATATTTTCACTACTTTGTCAGCCTCTCCTTCTTCAACTCGAGCGTTATATGAAGACTTGAAGACTTTTACCAATGCTAAGAACTTAACATCGACATAATTATCGTAAATATCCACTATATCAACAATCTCATATTCGAAATATGATAGATTTTTACCTTTCTTCAACTGAGTACTCGAGTTTTATGTATAGTACCCAAACTTCACCTGTTATGGGGAAGATCTTGTATACACCCTTCTTCAATGGTTATGTACCTACTACATGTGAAAATTTTTTAGTGACAGTATATTTGTTTGGCTTACTTTTTAGAAATTTAAATAGTCCACAACCAATTGGCATTGTTATATCATACCACTATATTGTACTTTTATCGAGTAGACACGCATAAAATCATGCAACATGAATCACAAACTTAAGGGAGAAGATCTATCTTATTTATCTACATATAGTACCGAGGCAATGAATCTTTATTGTTTTATATCTCCCAACATGGACAAATTTTAAATATCTCCGGCGTTCAGATCATCAGCAGATTTATAAAACTATGGTTCAAGAAACTTATTAGGTACCAATGCAACCTAGTTTTAAGTAGTATTCATAGAGTCCATCAAATTAGTTGTAGCACTTTGGACTATGGATGAAGCAGAAATGCCTAATTGGTAGGTTGGTAAGACAGCAAGGTCTAGTTCAAAGGATCCTACAGGAACATCATCAGTCTCCATCCTTTTTTCAAGAATGCCTCTAGTCTTGGTGGCCTCTTCTTTTTTGCAATCCCTCACTAGTATAGAATGAAAAACAATCAATCATTTATCATAAATATAAAAACAATTATACAAAAATCAAATCTTAAACTATAGAATTAAAGAACCCCACAAAAAAGGATAAATGATCACTCTTTGATTGATCAAAACAAAAAACAACTTTACTTCTATTTCTACATAAAAAAAAAACAAATTACAAAGCATTTATGAAGAAACATAAATCGGAGACGATAACTTGTGTTGTTTGAGAAGGCAAATAAAAGAGGATTGGACACAAAACAAGTGTGAAGAAACTTGTCTTCATAGGAATGCTTTAAAGATTATGTTAATACATTATGTCTTGATGAGTAGGATGGAGGAGGCTGAGTAATTTTCCCTTTATTGTTTACAACATTGTACTTGATTAAATTTGATGAGTAGGACAACCATAAATTTACATATTTATTTGATTTAACTAGGTAAATTGACTGTGCTTCGCGTGGTGGTGAACTACGTCAATAATCTACTTTTGAACATTTGATAATATAAGTATTTTCAAGTGGGTACAACCCTACAATAAATTTTAAGAATATTTTATCCAAATAAGAAATAAAATATTATTTTAAATCTTAAAACCAAAAATATTTGATTCTATGTGTATGTATTTTGTCTGTTATTATTCATTTAACTATAGTTATTCATCACCCAAGTGGTACAAACATTTTATTCATCAATTCCGAGAGTTTTTCTCCTATGCAAGGCATCTACACACAAAATCTAAATATTTTACATCTTATATAATTAGTTGTGCACTTAATAAGTTACTTAATATTTAGAGAAACATATCTTTGAGTTCAATAGAATAAATACATTGCTCCAATAATTTGGATTAAATGATGTTTTGTCAAGTCTTTTTATTCAAAATCAATTGCAGTCGATTACACTACTTTGATAGCCAATACAAATGTTTTGTTTTTTATATTTTGATCAATATGGTTATTTTTTTGTGACTTTTAATCTTATGTCTGTAAGGAAATAATTATTTTTTTATATTTGATCGATATGTATCATCCTACTTTGAGGGGTAGTTCATTGACTATAATCCAATATTTGAACCCCTAAACTTTTTATTAAGGTTTAGTACTGTTATGCCTTGGAATTCAAATGACTAACACTAGAGCCTAACTTAATGAATAATGTTTAAAATTATGTTTCCATTCCTAGATAATGTAATAATATCAATATAGAATTATTATATCCTAAACATAAATGGACGACCATGATGTCTGGAAATTAGTTTAATTGAACTAGTAAACGTCCTTAGGTTATTTGAAGGTTTGAGAGTGTTGTATGAAGTCTAAAACTTGAAAAATTACTTTAAATAGATAAAATATTGTTGATAGGGTCAAAAATTCCTGGTCCAACCCCCCAAGGACCATCCTAGGGGTCCTTCAGGAGAACCCAACTACTGGCCAACAAGCTGTCTAAGGCAACAACCAATTTCACTTACATGAAACCTGTCCGCGTCGCTGACTTCTTTTCCAATGAAAATATTGAATTTTGAAGTCATATTTGACTTCACTACAATGTCAAACTAGGTGAGGGTCATTTTCGGTAATTTAGTGGAGGTTTATATATTGATAATAAATCACTTAATACCATATTTTAGAAACTCAAATCAAATCTCAAAATAAAAACCCAAAAGTTCTTCCTTCTCTCTACATTCTCTCTATACCCAACCTCCATAGAAAAATCATTGAAGCTTGAATAAGAAGACCAAATCCACCAAGTTTTATACTCAAATTCATGGCTTAATTAATCATAAGGTATGTATTCTTTAACTCTTGGAATTCCATTCTCAGATAGTTCAATTCAAGAATGATTTCAAAATAACAAAAATTCAAGGGTTTTGTCAACAAATGGAATTCCTTCTAAAACATAAATTGTGGGTTTATTATGATAAATTGTGATTACTTAGGGTTAATAAGGGGTGTATTTGTGGTAAATTTATGATGTTCAATGGATATTTTATTTGATCTAACTTCTTTGCCCAAATTTACTCAATCTTGGATCTTGCTTGTTAATTGATTGGAAGTAATGAAAGTATAGATTTTTTAGACTTTTGTTAATTATGTTATTACATTCATGGAATTCCTATTGCCACGTATTGTTGGGTTTGGATCTATTTTTTACGAATCCATGGATGTCTTTCTAACTGTAACCCTAATCTTAGGATTAATGCATATTGATGGGTAGAGATAATGAAATTAGGGGTGTTCTTTTATAATTTCTTATTACATGATGAAGATAATGGTTGAGCGGAATTTATCTTGTATTATTCATGCTTATTGAATGAATTTCTTTTTGAGTGCTTTGACTTCCTAATCGAGTGAGGCATATGTTTTCAAAAACTGCTCATTTTCAACTATCAACTTCTCAATCTCTTACCAATCCACGACACAAGAATCAGGTCCTTTGGAGATAGCCTTTTTAAACTGACTAATGTTGTGCAATCTCAACGTACTTATTATATAGGACCAGTGTAAGGCTACTTATGTCTCCTTTGAGGGAATTTTCTTATCTAGAAGATCTTCTACATAATACCTACCATTTTCCTATCTCTTCACACATTCACACTCCAAGATAGTGACAATAGTGAACATTTGCAGTCACAGTTTTAGGTACTCCCCACCCAAGAGGCACTTAATAATGTTTGAACACATGCTTTAAATATTATCCATAATGAATGCCATGTTTTGATGACCTCCAATTCAACACCTTTTGCATATATTCGAACATTATAGCAGGAAGATTACTTTCCTCAAGTTCATACAGTTTTCCATTAGAAACAGATCAGCAGTAGATGCTATAGTTTTCTTTTCTTTCCTTGGTACCGATAGAAATTTATTTTGTAGACCTTCACGTTGATGTGGCCACACATTTTGGCCTTCTTAGTGAACTCCATAGATGATTTGCAGACTCCAAGTGACCGGATATCTTCTCAGGAATATCCAGAATGATTCCAAAGTATTCTCGTCTAGAGAAATTTTTACTTCGCATTTCCATATTATAGTAGAACTCACACACTTTTTTCTCATGAATGCAAGTATGGTGTTGGGACCTCAAATAGGATACCCCAACCTTTTAGGGAAACATAATTGAAAAGATTGATCATACCAAATTCTGTTAGGATTTAAGGGTCGAACACTCTAGAATTCAGCATCTTTTGGTTCTCTATCTATGCTATACATTTTTCCCTTATTGCCACATTTTCCTCAACATAATTTTGAACATGAGGATCTGGTCCCTTGAAGGACTAATTTCACAGTGTTCTTTTTACTGACAGTCTCTTTCTTTAGTGGAGATATTTTCATTGACTTGTGACCCCTTTTAGATATAACCTTCCCAGTCTTTCATTCCTTCCTTCAATCAGTGACAACCAAGGGAATGTTATCAGATTCAGTCTCACTAGACCGTACATGTAGAGGAGTTTAATAAGGGGTCTCACGTACTACGACATATCTTCTTTTTCTATTATTTCTTTCCATTTTCTTTTAATTTTCTTCTATGGAACTTCCCTTCATCTTGTACACCTCTCCTCTAGAGGCATATCTTTTCTTGTCCCTTTTTTTGTGAGACTTTACCATTTCCCTTTCCACTTTCTTTTTCATTCCTTTGCAGACTTAGTAGGTTCATTGTGAAGTTTAGTCTCATTAACATCGTCATCAACACCTCCTAGGTATGGGACAACCATTGTTGAGGCATTAGCACCTGGAACCCCCTTTCTACTCCACACAAAAAGAGTTTCCTCTTCCACATCCTCCTCACTGTTGACAACAAAAGACATAGGAGATACGTCGAACATGGGTTGAGTGCTAGAGTGACCTATTCCGGCAATATCAACTCTTTTTTAAAAAAGGAGTTTGTTGAACATATCCTCTAAGAGAGGCTATGCTTTGTATGGTCACCAGTTCCTCCACTACTGCTAGAATATTAGACTCTTGACCCTTTAACTCAGGGAAATCTCCTTCAAAAAGACATTCATACATTTAATAAGGTGTATCCCCAAAAGCCACATCTAATTCATCAGTTTATAGGTTTATAGTGGGCTTCACAATTGGCTGAGCCTTCAAATTATGTGATATCTCACCGGATATAGCAATGTTTGCAGTACAAAGCCAGATTTCCCATGGTTGGTGTGCAACAGATGTAACCACATCAGTGTGGGGTGTGTTGGATTCACCCTAATCACAAAATTCACATACAAGAGTGGAGGAATAATGTTCTGAGAGGAATAGAGAAATTGAATGAACTGATATTTTACATTTCTTGGGAGACAGGAAGCTTTTAAGATGAAAAGTCTTAGACATTTTGATTCTAGGAGAAAATAAACTAAACAACCTGTGAATTCAAAGAAGAGTTAGGAAGAGATTACTATTGTTGAATCAGTGAATAGTGGCCACATTTGTATTTAATGTGAAATGATATCTGAAATTGATACAATGAATGTGGGAGGACACATGGCAGTGGCTGTCAGATTATTCTGTAGCATAAGTGACACTAACCTTTGGAGAACCATATCCCTTTCTTTGGATTGCCCTACCATTATGATTTAGTCTTCCCTCTAGCAAACATACAATGAGTGTGTACCTACAATAAGGTACCAAATATGAATTGTAAAACGAAAAGCAACACAACTTGTATAGATACCATCTCCTCTTAACATAGCAAAAGAAGGGATTTAATGCAAGCTGGCTATCACTTCAAGTGACTCTGTGCATCCCTAGCTTCACTCTCCTTTTGGCAAAGGTTTCTTCGCTCAAAGGCTTCATAAATATATCTACCACTTGTTCTTATGTCTTGCAAAATCTTATCAACACATTCTGCATCTCAACATTATCCCTCAAAAAAGTGATGTTTCATGTTTATGTGTTTAATCCTCAAATACTCAATAGGATTATTTTCCTTGTTCATTGCACTAGTTTTGTTGTATCTGAGGGGAATAATGTCTGTCAAAATACCAAAGTCCTCAAGTTATTACTCTATCCATAAGAGTTGAGCACATCATGAGACAACCAACACATATTCTTCTACTGTTGTTGACAAGGCTACTCAGTTTTGCTTCTTTGTACCCATGAGAATAGTGTCGATCCTAGGCAATGATCCATGGCTGACATACATTTTTGATGAACAAAAAAACCTGCATAGTCATCATCAACATTAGCGATTAGATCAAAAGAGTCACCTCAAGGGTAGAAGAGAACCAGGGCTTGTGTTCCCTTTAGGTATCTCAATATTCGCTTGGCTATAGTGAAGTGTGATTCCTTTGGTGTTGCTTTCCTACAATGAAGACTATGTTAGGACTTCTTTCAGTGAGGTAAAGAAGTGACCAATGATTCCTCTTTAAATCTTTCTTTATCCAAGTCAAGTTTCACAGTTATGGTCATGGGAGTTTCAATAAATTTTGCCTCAAGCTGGTTAAAAATTTTGAGGAACACTTTTATGTACTTCTCTTGGAATATTGATGTTCCCTAAGATTACTGTTTCATATGCCTCCCTAAGAATAATGTAATCTCTCCCATGAAGATCATTTCAAATTAACTACTCATCAAATCAGTAAACTCTTTACACATTGAATTTTAATTATCTCCAAAGATGATGTCATCTATATATACCTCCACAATCAATAACTCCTTCTCTCTTGATTTTTTGAATGGAGTGTTATCAATTTTACCTCTTATGAATCTATTTGCAAGAAGAAATTCTGACGAACGCTCATAATACTTGCTTTAGACAATAAAGAGCCTTATCCAGCTTCAACAAATGGTTTGAACATATTCGAAACCTTAAGGTTGTTTGACATACACTTCCTCTTTTAGATACCAATTCATGAAGGTACTCTTCATGTGTGTTTGAAACAATTTGAACTCCATGTATGCAACAAAAATTATAAAGATTCTGATGACTTCCATTCTGGCTACAGGAGCAAAGGTCTCGTCATAGTCAACATTAAATTTTAATTAAGGAATATCACTTCAAAGCATTGACGTGTTAATGATTGAAATTTTATAGTGAAGGTTCAAATAAAAAAACTTTGACGCAATCTAAGTGAATAAAATTAATTAATTGGTTAGGTAATAAGGTTCATTCAAGAGATCACATTACAAAAATACAATATTTGATGTAAGAATGATCCATTTAAAAAAAGATTATTGATTCATCATTTTTAAATCAAACAAAATAAAATTCAAATTTTACCCTCCGAGGTCGTAACTCCTACTCATCAAAATAAATATTTGAGAAAATACCACTAAAATTTAAATTTAAATTTTTCCTTCTAGTATCCTACTCATCAAAGAAAATGAAATAAAATCCCAAATTTACTCTCCTATAGTTCTATTCATTAAATTAAATGCTTAAGAAAATTAAAAGTACTAAAAGTCAAAATTTACCTTCTTGGCTCCTGCTTATCAATGTAAATTAAATGATATTTCAATTTAACATTATTAGTTTCTATCCATAAAATTTAATGGTTAATAAAATATCACGAGAAATAAAATTTAAATTTTTTTCTTTTTGACTCATGGTCATCAAATTAAATACTTACGAAAATATATCAAGAACTAAAATTTGAAATTTTTCTTTTTTCCTCCTAATCATAAAACTAAATTAAATAAAGATAAACATATATCCTCATGACTCCTACTCATCAAATTAAATCAAATAAAATGTTATAATCAATTAAGAGAAATTACTAATCCTCTAGGATCCTACTCATCAAGAAATAATGTATTACCATAATCTTGAAATGGTTCCTATATATATAAGTTTCCTCACTCTACCTTTGCTTCCAATCCTCTTTGATTTTCATTCTCATATAACCCAAAGTTATGAGCTCCACTATAAATTTCTTCATCAACTCTCTTTATATTTTTTGTGTATAAATCAAAATCAAGTTCTTTTTTTATTTTCATCAATCAAATAGTATTCGTTTGTCTTTTATTTTTGTGGGGTTCTTTAAACTTATGATTTAAGGTTTGATTTTGTATAATAATTTTTTTTACCTTTAGGATGAATGATTACTCTGTTTTCATTCTAGACTTGTGATGGACTGCAACAAAGAAGAGACCACCAAGGATAGAGTCATTGCAGAGGAGATGATAGAGAAGGATGATGTTCCTAAAGGATCCTTTTAACTAAACTCTTCCTGCCTAACTAAATACCAATTAGGCGTATCTACTTCATCCATAGACCACGTAGCGATAAAAATTTCACGGTCTTTGTGATTCTGTTGAAAATTGAGTTGCATTAGTACCTAATCAAACTCCTGAACCCGAGTTTTAAATATTTTCATATGAGAGATCACCGGAGAAGTTTCAAATTAGTCAATGTTAGGAGATGTACGTTGATGAAGATGTCTTGCCACGGTACTGTGTTCTCATAAAGAAGATACATCTTCTCCCTGAGTTTGTGCTATATTTGGCATGGTTTTATGTGTGTCCGGTTCCAAAAAGCACAGGGGGAATAATAAAACAATGCCAATTAGTTTTCAACCTTTTATGTTTTGAAAATGTAAGGTTAACAAATATAGTGTAACCAACAACCTTTCACAAATAGTAGCTTCAAAACCTTTGAAGAAAGGTGTATAAAAGATCATCCCCAGAACAAATGATGTTTTAACAGTATACAAAAACTAGAGTGCTTAGCTGATGAAAGGTAATAATCTAGACGATCTCAAATATGAGTTTATTGAAATGGTCGATATTTCCGATCATTATGAAGATTTCAAGTTCTAAGTATTGATAAAATCCTTCAAGTCTGTCTATATGGATAGAGTTTAAGAAGAAGAGGCTGAAAAAGTAGTGAAAATGTGTGTCACAAAGCATCTCAAATTCTCTCGTCAAATTCCTACTATTCACTTGACGGAAGACATAGGTGGTAGCTTGCTAGGTTTCTGAGAGCTTTATCCAGCAGGAATGCCTCTGTAACCACTATGTACTGATTAAAACATCAATCTTTTATTATTCTTTTTAATCATAGACAAAAATTAATTTTTATTACAACTCAATTATTTTTAAAAAAATGAGATTTCAAATATATTATTCAGAATGTTTTTTAAGGAAGCTTTAAAAGGTCTAGATTTTAAATACGATCCATATTTTACTTATGCTTCTCCTATTAATTATTATGAGTTACCCAACATACAGTAATTAATAAGAGAACTAAAAGAAAATATGGATTGTATTAAAAATTTACACTTTTTAACTCCCCTTAAGAAACATTCTTAATAATTTATTTCAAATCTCAATATCTTTCGAGAAATAATTGACTTTTAACAAATAATAATTTTTGTCTACGATAATCAAATGAAAATTTTGATGCTTCAATTAATATACAGTAAATATAGGGGCATTCCTGCTGCATCAAGCTCCCAGACACCTCGCAAGCTACCACTTTTTTCTTCTCCTAGGCGAAAAGCAAGAATTGATGACAATACTTGAGATGCTCTGATATATATATTTTCACTACTTTATTAGCCTCTTTTTCTTTCACTAAAGCCATGTAGCAGACTTGATGCCTTTTACCAATGCTAAAAACCTCACATCTACATAATTATAAGAAACCTCAAGTATTTCAAAAATGTTGTATTCGAAATCTTCCAGATTATTATGTTTCGTCAGATGAACACTCCAATTTTTGTGTACTGCTAAAACTCCATCTATTCTAGGGAAGATGTTGTATACACTCTTCTTCAAGGGTCCTGCAACTACTACATGTTAAAAGTTGTTTGTTACAATATATTTGTCCAGCTAACTATTTTGAAACTTATATAGTGCACAACCAATTGACATTGTTTTATCATAACACAATGTTGTACTTTTAGGTCATTGAAAAAATAAAACCATGCAACATTCAACACAAACATAAGGAGAAGATCTGTCTTCTTTATCTGCTATTATTACCGAGGCAAGGCATCCTCATTGTTGTATGAGGCACTCCATTGGCTATTTAGAATTTTCTTAGGTGACTCTCATCAACAAATATGTAAAACCCTTGTTTATGAACCTTATTAGGCATTGGTACAACAAAGTTTTTAGAGAAATTCATAGTGTCCATGAAATTTGTTGTCTCTCTTTGGTCTATGGATGAAGCAATGCCTTATTTTTAAGTACGTAAGGAGGCCAGTCTAGTTCAAAGGATCCTTTAGGAACATCATATTTATCCATCATCTCTTAAGCGATGCCTCTAGCCTTGGTGGCCTCTTCATTGTTGGAGTCCATCACTAGTCTAGAATGAAAAAAGATCAACCATTCACCATAAAGATAAAACAAATTATACAAAAATCAAACTTTAAACCATAAAATTAAAGAACCCCACAAATAAAATAAATAAATAAATCAACAATCACTCTTTGATTGATTAAATAAAAAAATAACTTGATTTTGATTTCTATACAAAAACAAAATACAAAGAGTTGATGAAGAAACTTATAGTGAAGTTGATAACTTTGGTTAAGACGACTAGAAGCGATGGGAGAGGTAGGTAATCATAACAATTCCCTTTGAAATCAATTACAACCCTAAACATATCTTATAATGTCTTAATATTGCGTTCTGCTTGCGCATCATCTGAGTATTAAGGGAAGTACTTAAGTTCACCTTTGAATCAAAGCCTTTCTGAAAAAATTTCTAGAGATGTGAAGTAAAATTTTCACCTTTGTCCGAAATAATGGATATTAACACTCATGAAGTCTTACCATATCCTAAATGTATAACCTGTCATTATCTTATGTTGAATGGGTAGTCTTAACGGACAGAAAATGGGTTGATTTTGGCTTCTTTTGACAATCATAAAAATATAATACTGGTGTTTGCTATACCTTCGTAAACATATGATGAATTCCATATTAATCATCTCCCACATTCATTCTATAAGTTCTATATTTTACGCCAAACCAGTGGTCCTTTGGTGCTCTACATTCATGGCTTAAAATTAGGACATTTAGCAACAAATTCTGCAAAGTCCTTCTTCATGCTATTCAACAAAAACACTTCTCTCTTTAATCACGATACATATTTTTAGAAGTAGTATCAATGGAATATGTTGAGCTATTAGCTTCCTCTACAATCCTCTCTTGGAGTACATCAACCATATTGACATATAGTCTACCTTGAAATCTCAATACATAATCTTCCTCTTATTCAAAAGCTAACAGTTTTTGGATTTGAAAATTTTCCTTCAAGTCAAGAAAATGGGATCTAGGTCAAATTTTCCTTTAACTTCTAACAATATCGATGATTCAACCTCCTTCATCACCACTATTCCTTCTTGTGTGGAATCCATAAGTTGGACTCATAAGTGTACATATTATGTTAAGTATCTAATTTCTTCCTCAACATGAGCGGGACTAGTCAGAGAAAACAAGATTAAGGCATCAAAAACCACATTAGCCTTACCTTAATGGTAAATAATGTCGATGTCATCAAAATAATGAACTCATACTTTCAAAGAGAATACTATATTAGCCATTTTTATGTCATTGGTTAGGTGGTGTTTCTAATAACATTTAAACTGTCTAGAGGCATTAGATATGGATTTGTCATTCTGATTTAAATAGAAGTTAATCTAACTATAGATGCATCAAAATACACCATAAAACCATGACTGAAATTCGATAAAGTTTAACTGGGGAACTATTCAACATCTTATTTAATTCCTGAAACTTTTAATCACAAGTTTAAGATTATATAAACTTGATCGTTTTCTAAGTCAACTTCATCAAAGGGGACGAAATGGATGAATAACCCTCTACAAACCTTCTATAATAGCTAGAAAAACATAAAAAATTCCCTATCAATTGTAAAGGTGGGTCTAGGCCAATTTTGCACTACTTGATTTTATTAGTATTAACTCTAATTTAATCGCCAAAGATTATGTGACCCAAGAAAACCACCGACTCAAGCCCAAACTCACATTTGGAAAACTTGGTATATAACACTTTATCTTTCAAAGTATGAATAATTATTCAGTGATGACTAGCATATTCTTCTTCATTCCTTGAATAATTAGTATGTCATAAATGAATACAATAAGAAAAATATTTTAGTAAGGTTTGCAGACTCTATTCAGAAGGTCCATAAACGTTGTTAGTGCATTAGTCAAACAAGAGGATACGACCAAAAATTCATAATGACCATAGCGGGTTCTAAAATTTGTCTTTGGAACATCACATTTCCTAAATCTTAACTGATGGTAGCATGATCAAAGGTTAATTTATGAGAAAACAGAAGCACCCTGAAGCTGATCGAAAGATCATTACTCCTTTGAAGAGGATACTTGTTGCTGACGGTAACCTTATTCAACTAAAGGTAGTCTATACATGTCCTAAGGGAACCATCCTTCTTCCTCAATATTAAGACGGAGATCCCCAATGTGAGACACTTGGTCGAATAAAGACTTTATCTAATAGATCCTTCAACTTGTCTTTTAACTCTTTCAACGTTTTTGGTGCCTATATATATGAAGGAATAGGTATCGAACGAATATTTTGAAGAAGATATATATCGAAGTGTATATCATTATTGAGAGGGACTCTTGGAAGATCATTTGGAAAGACTTTTTCTAACTATTTTACTACTAGAATGGACTGAATAAAAGGTACCTTCACACTTAAGTCATTAACTCAAACCAAGTGATATAAAAAACTCATTAGAAACTAAATTTATTGCCTTAAGGTATAAAATAAAATTACCCTTAGGCAGTGCTGAACTGCTTTTCAACTCTATGATTTGCTCGTCTAGAAACAACAAATTGACTACTAGTGTTTTATAATCAATTGAGGCATAACATGCATACCAAGAATCACATCAATACCTAGTATGTGTAACTCAATTAAATCAGTCGTGGCACAATTGTGATTGACGAAAACTAGACACTCACAATAGTCTCTCTCTGCTAGAATTGACTAACCATTAAGTGTAGACAGAACCTAGGACCACAAGTGATCCCAAGCTAACCATGCTGGCATGATCATTAGCATACTAAATATAATAAACTGACACGGAAGCTAAATCATAGTTTAAACTTAAAATATTGGGAATACGTATATGCTAAAAGTGATATAATATAAAAATGATGAGTTTAATACAATGAAGTTTTTAAATCAAAGCTAAGCTGACTAGAAATACTAGGACAAGCCGCAGCTAAACCTAGAAAAACGGAAACAAAATGACTCAAAAGCTTAAATGAACTCATGACTGTTGTCCTCGGGGAATGAGGACTCACCACTAAATCTACTAAACTGGAGCTTGGGAAATCGATCTTTATGTGATCTTGATGTTGTGATCCTAAACCTACATCACGAGAAGATGTAGCGTACGTATGTATAAGTACTTGAAGGTAATGAGCATGGAGTATACAGTAAAGCTGAAGTAAAACATAACTCAATAAGCACAAAAGCAATTATAATAATTTGAACATAATATACTGAATTTCTAAGCAAACGGAATGCAATGAAAAATTTATAACATGCTGAAACTGAATACTAAATATAGTGATTAATGGTCAATGTAGAAAGTCTGACTGAACTATGGGAGCTACCAATAACCGTTAATAAAACCACAGGAGCTAAATGTGGAGTCTAATGTATATTCCCCATCAAGAGGACCAAATATACCCTTCAAGATATATAAAGGCATGCTGGCATAATCACTAAAGTTATTGCCCATAGAAAGGAATTACATCCTACTTAGCTTGTAGTTCAGGGACTATTGGGTATGCTGTACACTAGTCCAACTCGCTATTATGCTACTTCCAATGAAGTATGTAAACTAACTGATTATGTCTGAGTTTATCTAATCACTGGATAGCTCGAAATTGAACGTGGAAACTGAGAGTGGAACATTTAATCTGATAATGATGCATTAAATGCTGAAGCATGTATAACTGCATAACTGAACTATCTAACCTAGCATGTTTAATTCAAGAACTTAAGAAATACAAAGCTATGGTTGTGAAATTCATGCGATAGTCTGACTAATAATATTATAATCTGATTTTTAATATAAATTTAATAATTTCATGAAGTTCTTTATAAGTTCTAGAAACACTAGGTTTAATCATGATAAGAGAATCAAGAACTTACTTAAACTAGGGACCTAATGGGT
This sequence comes from Solanum habrochaites, assembly GCA_027704765.1. Taxonomy (NCBI): domain Eukaryota; kingdom Viridiplantae; phylum Streptophyta; class Magnoliopsida; order Solanales; family Solanaceae; genus Solanum; species Solanum habrochaites. The sequence goes on along the minus strand of JAKWJA010002495.1, from coordinate 49,080,099 downwards.
CAAATAAACCCACTAGTGAAATCCCAGATAACTAGTGATGAAATCCACAAAAAAATAATTAGGTTTAAGGGCTGAAACTCTTGGAAACTTGCTTCGTTCTTGAACTAGGATTCTTGAGCTTTTTCTTGTCTTTTGTTTCAAATTTTCAAGTTTTGATTTAATGATATGACTTAGATATGTTTTAGTTATGTTTCTAGGATTAAATTGAATAAAATATGATGATTTAGGGTCAAAATGACGTAACTTAGGGTTTAAAAAAAAGGGGAAAGGACCAAAAGACCCTTGGGTAAGTTGATGTTTGACCAAACGACAGTCAGGATAGATGGTCCATCGTTTTATCGAAGCCCGGTCGTTTGGTTCGTAGGTTGGGCTTGTTCGACTGGCCTTTTCAATAACGGGCATAACGTTTTACTTCGAGGCTTGATTTTAGCATAGTCGGTGGCTATGGAATGAAAATTCAATTATCTAATTAGTGGGTAGGTAATATGACAACTAATTCATTTTGTGCTAAAAATTATGACCATTTCATGTTGCCCAAATTGCATTTCTCCCTTAACTGACTGCTAGTTCCCATCTACGGTCAGACCTACGGACCGTGAATCCATCTAAAGACCGTGCTGGTCATCTGTGGCTCTTGTAAGATAAAGGGTGAATGGGGTCTTGATCAATGGTCATGGACTATGAACCGTAAGTACGTCTATCAACCAACACTCAAACAATTTTCCAGGGTTGATTTTTTTGGGAGTTTCTGATCCCATTGACGTTTGTGCAGGAAGGACCATGGGTCACACTATTATCCGTCGATGGTAACGTTAGATGCACCGGCGGATTTTTCTGAAAAAATGATTTTTGGTCTATTTTTGGCTATGGGGTATTACATTATCTCCCCCTTGGGAACGTTCTTCCTCGAATTAAGGCTAAACTAGTTGTAATGGAGGGAGAGAGCTGCAAAACCTATTACTAAACACTAAGAACTGAGTTTCTGACAGAATTTATTTCCGAGAACAGGAAAATACACTGAAAATTCAAGTACAAACTGAGGGAACATGATTAAAAGACAGAATTTGCGCATGAATGACTGGAAAACTGAAGAGGAACTATTACCTCAACGTGGATTAGAATGAGAAGGAAAGAGGTGAGGATACGTGACTTTAATGGCTATTCTACTTCCCAAGTAGCTCCTTCTATGGAATGACTCCTCTATAAAACCTTGAATGAAGCGACTTCTTTGTTCCTCAACCTTCTAACTTAACGGTCAAGAATCTAAACTGGTACATCCTCATAAAAAAGATTATCTTTCACCGCCACACTCTCTAATGACACTATACAGGCTGGGTCACCCACACATTGCCAAGTTCTCTCGGCACTAAGTCAACGTCTATTTTTAAATGACTTTAAGTCATCCGTTATTTTAAAAAATTAGTTTAGGTCATAGGGTCTATCCCCTATATAATAATAATCATCATCATATCTCAATAAGAATTGTATAAGTATTTTCCTTTCTTTACAATTCATAGATGTGAGGTTAGCACATTTACATAATCATAGAGTGATAAGGACCATTAGTAAGTTTCACCATCCTTATTACATTTACTTCAAAGTCAACAAATTACAAACCATTGTCAAAACATTATAATTCAATATCATACCAACCCAATCAATACTAATATAAGGTATACATCAATACAACGTCATATCTTAATGATAAGTAACAAAAATTTATGTAAAGAGTTGAGATGATAAGACTTACTCCAAATCTTCTTCACAATACAAGCATCAAAGTCTTACAATCAACCATTCTCAATTCAAACCAAAAATGAGTGTAATATAATCACACCATCGTAATAAACATAATAACAAGACCAATTGAATCACTATATAACATTCATCACATGGTCATAGCCTAGAATTTTAGAAAGACATGAAGTTCATAATCTACTTCACAACGTAGGTAAATTACTCAAGAACTAGCATATTTGGATTAAAATGTACCACAATCTACTAATTATTAGCATTATAACTACAAAGGGTAGTAATTCACAGACTAACCAAGCCAATTGAGTCTGTACTATACAATTCAATTCAAGATCACAACCTAGGGTCAAGGGGAATACATAATCTTCTACAATTGAGACCAATACATCAAGAACTAGTCTAAATGAGCCCTAATACATGTTAGTCTACTCATCATAACAAACACAAATAATAAATAAAGCAATTCACTAGATCAATTACTTATTGAAAGAAAACCCACTTGAGTTCACCTTTTTGAATTCAATTTGAAGGAACCCTCTGGGAAACAAATCTTAAAGGTGAAATTAATCCCATAATTTATTGTTTGATGAATTTTGGTGGATAAACATGACCTTTACAATCCGAAGAATCCGATGACCTTGACCTTGATGATTTTCTTCTACGTGGGAAAGAGAAAGGAGAGAAAGAAGAGTAATTTGGTTTTTGGAATTATGAGGGCTTAGGTTAGTTCAATTAGGTGATAGTGTTTATATAGTTCATTACACAAATTTACTAGACCTCAATATTACCCAAAACAATTAATTAACAACCTAATTAATTAATTATGTAAACTTGAAAACATGCATCAAAATAGTGTGCTCACAGACAAAAGCACGACTGATGCCCCGTTTGTGAAACGATGGAAAACTAACAAACTTCCCTGTTGGTCCTTCTTTTTTGACTGAGGATGTCCAAAATATGCTTCCCATGAATTTGTCTAAGTTACCATCCACGGTGTCCATCTATGCCTCATTGATTGCACCATGAGCCATTATGTACAACCTTAATTGCACACTCTCTTTTGGCAGCTTTTACCAAATTGTGAGGGTCCCTCTTAAGGAGTTTTTTTTGTCCTTCGAGAGTCGTACCCGGTCTTTTTGACAATAAACTAACTCTAATACGTGTTAGATACGTTACCACAAAAATTAATCATTTTTTGACTCTTCAAATTTAGTCAAATAGGCCAAGGCACACTAGCACCTCTTTGAACTAGTTTCCGGATGTCATGGACGTTCCTTGACGTTTTTATTAGAAAACTTAGTAAATGACTTATTCAAACTATTTTTGACCTTAAAACAGTAACATAACCCTTAGACACTCATATTAGGCTATAGAATATGTCTTAGACTTTCGGAGTGTTACATACTTAAAATGGACAATTACCATACTTAAGATAAACTAAAAATCCATAGTCAGGATGACAAATGATCTGAATCAAGAGGAATGCCAATAGTGACAAAGTCACAGCCATGTGATCAAACAATCCGTAAAAGTAGGCGTGTTACACAACAGTCTTTAACGTCTTAAATGAAAATGACAAGACAATGCAAAGTTACAAGAGGTAACCAAGGTACCAAGATAATATTTCAAATATACCAGAAGGTAAAAAAATTACAAGTACAAGTTTATACACAAACTATAGTACATTAGACAAGCAACAGTCCAACACGACTTCAAGAGTTCAAACTGCAGACTAGCCAACATATGAAGGTCCTCAACTTATTCACAGGCATATATAACCTTCAAAAAATAAGTATTTTCCTTAATTCCTAGCAGTTCAATTTTTTATTATGTAAAATAGGATTGTCATCACAAGTATGCCTAGCCTGTACAAATAGTACTAAGCTCCCAAACAGTAATTTTTTCCAACAAAAACACTTCATGTCGAAACATAGATTTGAAATAGGAAATGACAATAATTAAATTTATATCCTCCATAAAATATGTAGAAAATATCCTTAGCTTGCGATAATCAGGAATCACCAAAAAATACGTTTCGTACAAAAAGATATAATCAAAACACGAACAATTTAATATAGAGGATTTATAATTCTACAATCCGGACAAAAATTTTTATCTGTTGCGTCCCATATTTAGAATTCAGAACACTAAATAAGAGTTTAACATACACATAGGAGTTCTAGGTATGTGCATTATCTTTCCATGAAATACCAAGCACTACAGAACATAGAAATAGATTTCATCACTTACCAAGAGGGAGTGTGTGTGTGTGTCGGATTCAAGCCAAAAGGATCTATTTTTTCACTTTATTATGAATATTTCTATTTTAGGTAATGTTCTAAGTTTCCTATACATCAAATGAAACGAAAATTACAAGAGGAGGTTAAGTTATGTAGCTACCAAAGTGATCTTTGTCACCTTGACATATGTCACCAAAATGGGCTGCCCAAACAAAATGCTGTCTACCGAAAAACAATAAATATATACCTATATTTATATACCTTATACCCACAATTTCAATTTGTATGTAAATTTAATTAGAAAATTACACAAACACTCCTGTCCAATAACTTAAATTACGATAAAACTAATATTATGTAAGGTTGCAAGTATCGCAACATTTCAATTCCCCAAAATAAGAATAAAACATACTATAATAATTAAGCAATGATGTATGGAAAAAAGAATCTTGGTCTAGTATTTAGGGGTATCTCCCCCTTAAAGAAATTTCATCTTGAAATTTACCTTAGACTAGTCCCGAAATAAGTGTGGATAATGAGTCATCGTGTCTTCTTCTCTCTCCCAGGCAACTTCTTTTCAAGAATAATTCCTCCAACGTACCTTTACTAAGGGGATTCTCTTGTTCCTAAGATTATTTACCTCCCGAGCTTGAATTAGGATAGGTTTTCATTTTATTTCAAGGCATGATTAATCTCAATAGATTCAATTGAAGAACATGAGATGGATCAAAACGATATCTTTTGAGTATAAAAATGTAAAATATTGTGGATATTTTTCAATTCTGGTGGTAAAGTCTATTTATATGCAATTGGTCAGACTCTTTCAAGTATCTCATAAGATCCTAAAAATCGGGGTCTAAGTTTTCCTTTATGACCAAATCTCATAATATTTTTCCATGGAGATACTTTTGACAATACTTTATGTATAACTTGATATTCAATGTCATGCCTTTTTAGATCAACATACAATTTTGTCTATCCGAAAAAATCATCCAACGATTCTTGATAATTTTTACCTTGTCCTTTGTTTGATGCACTATTTCAGAACCAATAAGCTTTCTTTCAGTAATTTCACATTAACATAGAGGGGTCCGAATTTTTTTTCCGTATAAGGCTTCATTGGGAGGTATTTCGATACATGATTAGTATCTATTATTCTATGAAAATTCTATCAAAGCCAATTGTTTGCCCTAAAAACCCTCAAACTCCATAATGCAAGCCCAGAATTTGTATTACTATTTATAACTGGCATTTTGTTTGAGAATGGAACAAAAAGATAAATTTCAACTTAGTATCTAAAGCTTCCTGCAAGCTACCCCAAAATTCATATGTAAACGTTAGGTCTCATTTAGATACAATAGACACGCGGATCTCATGTAGTCTTAAGGTCTCATTAATGTACAACTCGACTAAACCGTCAAGTAAGTAATATATTCTTATTGCTAAGAAGTGAGAACTCTTGGTTAGCCTATCAATGATCACCCATATTCCATCATGATTTCTTTTAGTGTGAGGAAGTCCATAAACAAAGTCCATACTTGTTCTCTCCCGTTTTCATTTTTCCATCGACAAGGGCTGTAGTAAACAAACTGGGACTTGATGTTCTGCATTTACTTGTTGACAGACCAAAATTTTTTAAATGAAATCCGCAATGTTTTTCTTCTTACCATTCCACCAAATAAGTATGTGCTTCTTTCAATATTTCTCTACTTAATTTGTCATCATTAGGGACGCATAATCTGTTTTGATAAAGTAAGACACCATCCTTTCTTAACAAAAATCAAGTTTTTCCCTGTTTTAGACTTCTCTAATGAATTTTACAAGTTTCTCATCTAACTTTTGTGCTTCCTTCACCCGTTAAAGTAATATTTTCTTTACTTGAAAATTAGCAATAACTAGACTAATTGATGTAGTTGTAAAACAATCATTCATGGATATTAACTCAAGGAGAAATGTCAAAGGACTAAAAGAAATGCTTGCGAATGATTTTCGACTTAGAGAATCAACAACTACATTAGCTTTAACTAGATGATAATGAATCTTGCACTCATAATCCTTGATGAGTTCAAGCCATTTACGCTTTCATAGGTTTAGCTCCTTTTGAGTAACCAAGTACTTCAAGCTTTTGTGATAAGGAAAATATGAAATTTCTCTCCATACAAATAATGCCGCCATATTTTTAAATCAAACACTATAGAAGTAAGTTCAAGATCATGATTAGTATAAACCAATTCATGTTGTTTTAATTTCTAAGATGCAAAAAATTACACCTTCCCCTCTTGCGTTGAAACGCATCCTAGACCATTGTGAGAAGCATCACTGTACACAACATATACTTTCCCTTCAATTTTTGGAGTAAGTTTATGCGCTTGGGTCACCAAGGATTTGAGTGTTTCGAAGCTCTTTTGATATTTTTTATCCTAAATAAACTTTACTTCTTTCTATTAGAGTATAGTCAAAAGGGAAACAATAATGGAGAAGCCTTTCACAAATCATCCATAGTGTCCTGCTAAACCAAAGAAACTTCTTACCTTAGTGAGAATTTTGTGATTTCCCCATTCAACAACTTCTTGTATCGTACTAGGATCCACCTTTACGCCTTTACTTGATACAACATGTCCGATAAAGGACACTTCATAGACAAAATATTCACACTTACAAAGTGTAGCATAAAGTTCTTTTATCCTTCAAAATCGACTTAACAATGCGAAGATGATTATCATGGTCTTTAGTACTTCTGGAAAATATTAAGATATCATTTATAAAACCAACGACAAACAGATTAAGAAAAGATTGGAAAACTAGATCCGTTAGATCCATGAATACCACAAGAGAATTTGTCAATCTGAATGGTATCAACAAAAATTAATAATGAACATACCGAGTTCAAAAGAAGTTTTAGGAATATCATTCTGTCTAACACGCAGTTGGTGATATCCAAACGTTAAATTAATCTTTGAAAATAATTTAGCACTATTGAGTTGGTCAAATAAATCTTCAATCCTAGGTAGTGGATATCTATTCTTTATTTTTATTACGTTCAATTATCTAAAGTCAATACAAAGCCTAGGTCGTATAAAACCTTTCTCAAGAAGTTCTTGCAATTGAGATTTCAATCCTCTTAATTTTGTTGGAGCTATTATACAAGGAGTGATGGAAATAGGGGTAGATCCAAGTTTATGTTCGATTGGAAATTCAACCTCTCTTTCCAGGAGAAATCCAGGATAGTTTTCTAGGAAGTCTTTTGGAAAATCACATACATCAGCTATCTCCCTGACGCAAGAAATCTTCAACTATGTATCAACTATTTGATAAAGGTATGCCTACAGCCTTGATGCATCAAGTTTCTTGCCAAGGCCCCCAAAATAACAGTAGATATGAATGATCTATGACCTTGTACAATTATATGTGAACATGTAGGATCTTTTAAAGTCACATGTTTTGACCTACAATGTATGACTCATGATATTTATAAATCCAATCCATCCCAATAATAACATAAAAATCCTTGAAGGGAATTTCAATCAAATAAACAGGGAAGAATAGGTTTTGAATCGCGAAAGGACAATCACGATAAATTCTATTACACACAACCTGATAGCCCAATGGACTTTCAACAAGAACATCATGATTAAGTCTCCTGGATTTCACATTATGAGGAAGAACAGATGATGAACATATATAGAAATGTATAGTGTCAATATAAAAAAATGTAAACACACAAAACCCAAATAAGTTAAATTTACCGACAACCACGTCTTGTCCATCTGGATCGTTCCTCTTTCTCATTGCATGAGCGCATGTAGTACCCATTTATCCACTAGATTGATTAGCATCACCTGTACCTACTGCTTGGGTATTTTTAAATCTTGCACCTTTATTAGTTTGAGAAGGTTTAACAGAAGGTTTACGAGCCCAACCTTTAGTTCTCAAGGATAGAGCATCATTAGGATTAGGAAAATCCTTCACTTTATAATCAAAGATTCCATAATTCAAACATGCACCAGAGGCTCTCTTGAAAGTACTAAAAGGATTCTTTCCAAAATGCAGACAAGTGGGAACTCGAGGATTACCTTTACCATAATTTAGAGTGCCAGTTATATAAAAAACTGATACGTTTTGCTTTTTTTGAGCTTCCATGTTATCACTAGTAGCCTTAAAGTTATCAAACCTTCCCTTTTTTGAAGGACCTCAAAAATTTGATCTAGGATTTTGTAATTTGTTTTCATTTCTATTTGCTTTTTCTGTATTAAGTCGTTACCAAAAGAAGCAGACAATAGCTTATAAAAGTTCTTATGTTGCAGACATGCCACATTTTTCCTAATGCAATCATATAAATGATCTTTAAATTTCTTGCACTTATCTTTTTCCGCTTTAATAATATCTCCTGCATAACATGAGATCCTTACACACTTTTGTTCATACTCAGCAATAGACAAGCCTTGTTTCCTTAGATTCAAAAACTCCTTTTTCTTTGCATTACAATAAGAAGATGGTGCATAACTCCTAAAAAATTCCAAGTAAGAATAGGAGGTTTTCCTTGGCATTCAAAACACTTACTCACAAATCATAAGCATCCTTTTTGTAATAGTGAAATAACATATTTAAATTTTACAACCACTAAAAACTCCTATTGCTCAAGCACCTTCTTTATACGATAAAACCACTGTTTAACATCAATAGGACAAATGATGACTATAAACTCCACTCATCCAATTTTCCTCATTTTGTCAATGTTAATCCAATTGGGATCATGCATCTATTGAACCATTTGAATGAAGAATTCAACCATTTGTTGAAAAGGAGGAGTCATGGATTTAGTACCATGACTCATGTAAGGATGTAAACCACCTCTTACACGATGGTGGTTACCCACTTCAGACCCACTAGTGTGGGGAACATACTCATTGGACTTATGTTTTCAACCGCTTCCAGTGCATGAGGTTAGGAAACAGAGGTACCCGAACCTTCATAAGCAGCTTCCATAGGTTGGTCAAAAAAAGAGGCCATAACTTAATTCCTTCAAAAGGGAAGAGCACATTGCATTAAGGACATGTGAAAGATGCATGTGCACTCTACATGCAATAAGAATATGGAAAACCATGTAGGTGAACATGAAATATAAACAAAACCTTTTCGAAAACAAAAAATTATACAAATAATTCACAACAAAAGTCCTAGAAAGAGAAACCTAGACTCTAATACCAACACTTGTAGCGACCGCTTCCAAGAGATACTAGAACTTGACAAGAAACATAATTTAATACTAGTGACATTAAAAGAGATTAACAAAGAGAATACTATTATTAATCTAGTTGAGAGATTAGGTTCATAACGAATAATTTAGTTAAGGATGTACATCCTTCTCATTTAAAAATTTATTTAAGGTCAAAATTGATATGGTACAAAATTTTAAGTTATGAAGAAACCCTCCCAAAATTTACAAGCAATTAAGTGACGATGTTTTCATGCATATATTATCCTCACACTTAAAAAGGAAGTAACAAGAATATTACAAACTTCCGTGTAACAAAATCAGTCGGTTCATGCTTTACACAAACTTTCAAAACGTATAGTAAATTATTATATTAGAAGAATAGGGTTTACACACACCAAAAATATAAAAACGTATAGCCATACTTATTACAACTCATGGTGAATGACCAACTCAGCCTTTCGATCTCATGTTAATATACATCACATAGATCATGTACAAGTCACAAGATTCATATAAAATATATACACCTATATGAAAGTGTGATCTTCCTTAAGGCTTTAAAATCTCCATCTTTAATGTCAAACTTTAAGCACCCTTTCAACATTTCCCTACGAAAGAAACAACCATCGCTGATCATATAACTTAGTGGTGTAAAACTTTTATTTGGAGCCCTCAGATTCACCAAGTTATCAGTCTGATGTCAAGGGCAACATAATTGAAATAGAACAAGTAAATCAAGTAAACAATATACAAAGAGTATTGAGTTCGATATTTAAAGCTCCAAATGTTAATCACACTTATAGAACCATTTTCCAAGTGGTTGAGTAACATACATCATGTCGTCACACCAATCATGAGAAGGTATCAAGAAATCTTGACACCCTGTATCAAGAAGGTTCAAAGAATAATAATCAAGAGAACCAAGAACCATATTTAAAAATTGTGTTCTTGTTCGTACTTAAAATTGACAACACCCACGCTTAAGACGAACTAAAAATCAAGAATCAAAATGGCAAAATGATCTGAATAAAGAGTCATTCATATAGTGACAAAGTCACAGCCACAAGAAATACAAGGTCCCAACGAAAGCGCCAGGTGGTTAAACAATCTGTACAAGTGACGAGTTACACAAGACTCTTTAACGTATTTAATGAAAACAACATGACAATGCAAAGTGCCAAGACCTAACCAAGGTAGAAAGATACTATTTATTATATACTAGCAGGTAAAAATAGTTCAAGTACAAGTTTACAAATAAAGCTCAATTCTATAGAAAAGAAACACTCCAACACCACTTCAAGAGTTCAAACTGTAGAGCAACCAACATATGAAGGTCCTCAAATTGTTCACGTGTATATACAAGCTTAAAAATACCATTAACTTCCGTAATTCCTAGCAGCTCAAACTTTTAATATAAAAAAGGATTATCACCACAAGTAAGCCTAGCCTGTAAAAATACAACTAAGCTCCCAAAATAGTAATTCTGCCAAACAAAAGAATTTCATGTCGCAACACAGATTTTAAAACAGAAAATGAAAAATTGGATTTATTTTATTCATAAAAGATGTAGGTTCTTCTCCTAAACATGCAAAAATATATTATTTAAACAGTTAGAGTTGAATAGATAAGATTTCTAATTCTTGAATCTGCACAAAATTTGTCATATGGTGTATCCCATATTTTGAAATCGTAATGCAATGTCGGATTTTAACATAAACATAAGAGTTAGAGGTATGTGAATTGGCTTTCCAAAGCATATTTATACACTGTAATCTATGTTTTACAGAACAAGGTATACATGGAATACCAAACACTACACAAAATATAAATAGATTTCATCACTTACCAAACGGATGTGTGTGTGTGTCGAGTTCTTGATAAAAGGAGCTAGTTTTTCACTTTATTTTAAACAAAACTTGTTATGTATGCTCTCAGTTTCCTATATGTCAATTGAAATAAAAATCACAACAGTAGGTGAAGACATAGCTAAAAAAGTGATCCTTGTCTCCTTCACATATGTCACAAAAAGGTGTTCCCAAAAAAAATAGTTTGCTGTCCAAAAATCATATATATATATATATATATATATATATATATATGATATTTGGACATATATATATGTATATATATGTATGTAGATATATATACCTATATTTGTATACCTTATACCCACACTTCTAATGTTTATATAAATATAATTAGAAAATTACGGAAATATCTCCATCCAATACCTTAAATTACGATAACACTTATGTTAAGCAAGGTTGCAAGAATAACAAATTTCCAAGTCCCCACTATAAGAATAAAACATACTATAGTATTTAAGGAATGATATATGCACATAAGAATCATGGTGTAGTATTTTAGAGGTATTACAGTATGAAAGAAGTAAATGAATTCCTAAATATAGCAGTGTTGTAATTACAGATTTGGCGCATTTCAAACTTATAACTAGAACTCTACATACATGTTTTCATAGACTCCCTATGAATGTAAAAGTTTTATGTATTTTGTAGTTTTTGCTATAATACAAAGTTTGTCACTCCCAGAGCCTAAACCCTTGGTGGGACTTGCACTCGAAGACCATTTCTTGCCCAAGCATACTCTTGGTTTGACTTACTTAACTCAGCGAAAAAAAATATCCATATTAATAAAGATCAATAGCCCTTAAAAGAGCTAAATAGTAAAATAACTGAGAATTCTTAAAGGTTAAACATTAAACATAGCCAAAAGTGATAACCCAAGTCTTAACAATAAGATATGATAATTGAAAGACTCAAAGGACTAACATTTTGACTATTTATAAAGCCTCTAAAAAGACTGAGATAGATGTTTTGATAAACCCCAAAACATCCTAATGGACTAACAAGAAAGCAATTAAGATAGATCCTCTGAAACGCAAGGAGGCACACCGAATGATTATGAACTGCTCACTGGATAAATGTTACACTATAAACTCGATACTAGTTACCTGTGTTTGCATCATAAGACGATGCATGCTAACTTACACCAATAAATTTAATGTACAAGTATGCGACTTTGAATGCCAAACAATTACCTTTGATCTTCCCGTTCATGAATAGCTAACTAATTTTATTTCATTATAAAGCAGTTTAAAGCAAAAGGAATTTGAAGAAAAGTTGTTTATGAACATAATGTAAACTCTATAAATATAACAAAGATACCAAACAACTATGAAATTTATGTAAACATATAATGAACTAATGTATATAAAATATAAGAACTTTTTGCAAGTTTTTGTAATCGAAAATTATCACATTAGAGCTATTGTGATGATAATTCAATCTACCTCACGATGCCAGCGCATCCTTTACCCAGCCAAAGGTATTGTACTTGAAATACTATGTTGATCATCTAGTATATTATAAAAAGTACTCATCTAAAAAGTATAACACTTTTCTACACATGGTGGCTACATGCTTTTATGGAGACGTGAGTTATGTCACCTTGTTCTCGTGTCCAATTTGGTGCTCAATACTACTTACAAATTATACTAGCTCTTATGTTGTAAAAATATACCTCTTCTGTGATTTGAGATAAGTTCTCAAAAACATAGCTCAAAAGTTATCTTTGAAATCCTAGTTTTTCTTCTTGTTTTACTTAGAATGATATCAGTCTTTTATGAAAACTAGCCCGAACACTTTGGAAATCTGAGTTTCTAGTCTTATTTAAATGTCAAAATAGTTTAAATTTATTTGGGTATGCATAGTCCCGTATAGTTCATTGAATAGACAACTTCAAACTCTACTTTTTATTGAACTCTAACCTTAATTCATAAAACATCTTTAAAACATTCACGAAAGACTTTCGAAAACGTTAAGAACTTATCTTAACTTTACTCTTTACCGATCTTGACTTTACTATTAACTTATCTTGACTTGACTGTTGACTAATCATAACTCTACTCATAATTGATTTTATTATGGATTCACGAATTAAGATTTGTGTTTGGAAAGATCTCATAATTTTAAGTAATGATTTTACATAGCTACATACAAATTAATACCAAAAGTCAGAATACGAATGTAGGCCCCAAAGCAGAAGAACGATTAAAATTTGGTTTCAAAAATTTCATTTGAGGAAGAACACCTCATGTCATCTCCATGGCACGGTGAAGTATTTTCCAAAATCAAGGACCAGTCCGGCGATAAGCCACCACGTTCAAATTTCGCCCGTAAAAATTTGTTCTTCGTTTTTCTTCCCAAATTCACCGAAACTCGTTTTTTTTTGTTAAATTACCTTTAGATACAAATAAATTAAAAGGTAGATAAGAACCTAACTCGAAATGACCCTATAATGCGACGTAACAAACTCAAAAACTTTCAAACTCAATCAAATTCAAGAACAATATATTGATTAAAGATAATCAATATTTAAAATCATTTAAGATGAAACCAAAATGAAATTAATATGATTGGAACGTGGGAGATAAATCTCATCATCATGAGAGCCTCACATAACTGGTAGAAGTAAACCCTTGGCGAAAACACCAACTTCCTTTATTGATCTTGATAAACTTGTCCTTTTCTCCTTCTTGTTTTCTCATCCCTTTCTCCTCTAGCGTGAAATCCCAAATTCTAAACATACTATAATATGATTATACCCGTATTAAACTACTTAAAATTGATTAAAATAACAGGGCAATTAAAAGACTAGAATACCCCTTAAAATTCTGAATTGGACATTTCCTTAATTAAATAGCTAAACTTCAAAAAAACAAAACTCACTCATACTAACTCACAATCATGCAAACTTGACGCCATTAAAAAGATAATTCCAAGATCTCTCCAACCTTATCTTGAACTATACTAACTCATCCTCATCTAGGAACTACGACTGATTAAAGTTTACAAAAAACTCAACTTCAACTCGCTTACAATACAATAATGATATAACTATTTAAGATTTTAAATTACCTTGTAGTTCTTTCTTGTTGCGAGATGTTGCACTTTACTAATTAAATTGACACTTAATGATTAAAAAAAAGTTAAAAAGTTTGTTAAAGACTTTTGAAAACTTTATAAACTTTACTTTGTTTTGCTTCTTAACATTACTATTAACTTCTCCTTACTTAGATCTTCACTTTGCTTTAATTGTATTACAAATTCAAGGTTCATGATTTTGTGTTTATTTATAATTAAATGAAGTTTAAATATACCATTCAGTGTTGAAAAACAATAGATAATATAGGTACATTAGAATGGAACAAGTACTAGAATGTAGGGAACGAATGGGAAGAACTCACATCCTTGGCTTTCTCAGAGGCGAGGGGCGCCATTCCTTAAAGTTAAGAGGGCCTGTTGGGTGCTCTGGATGGCACGAAATTCTAGAGCCCCTTTTGGGGCGCGATTCCCTTCCCCGATCTTCTAGTGTTTGTCTACTTTTCTTGGTCGTTTTTAATCTTTAAACCCTCTAAAGTTCAATTTCTCTTCCCCAAACTCTTAGAATCATTTATACCATTAGTATACAATAATTTATACTCAAAAAACAAAGCTAAAAATGTGAATCAATATTATAAAAAATTCTAAGAAAACAGCCCGCATGAATTAAGAGAAATGTTTTCAAGAACTCAAGGATTTACTTTTAAATCTAAAAACAACGCGAAAATTTAATCATGATTGGCTTGTGGGTGAACTAAAACAATGCTATGTGATATCACATACCATTTAGGGTTCAGCCCCGACGAAATCCACAAGACAAACATGGCGAACATGACAAATCTTTAACATTCTCTCCTTTCTCCTATTCTTTTCTCATCTCTCAAAAACATAACTCTTTTTCCAAAATCATACAACTAAGTTTAGTTTAGACCCCTAAGTAATTACCAATGATGAAATAAAAAAAAGGTAAGTAAAAGGCAAAATTACCCTTTAAAAATCCGGATTTGACTTTCATTACTCCAACTACCCAACTTCTAAAGAAGGTAATGCACTCATACAAATTCAGAATCGCGTAACTCAACAGCGTTGAAAAGATTATCCTAGGAGATTTCAAATTATATTTTGAAAAACACCTAAATAATCCTGATATAGAATTTACATTCATTTAAAGGTTAAAAAAAACTCAGCTTCTAGGTTTTCTTTCGTCCCAAAAATGATTATTTCAAATTCTAAGCTTCTTCTTAGTTATTTCAATATGCGAGATCTTACAATCTCTCCCCTTCGAAACATTCGTCCTCGAATGTGATTACTCTTATTAAGATAAGGGTGTAATATTACAAATTTAATTCAAGAACCCACAAGCAACTGCGAAACAACATGCCAACTCATGAATTAGTACGAAGAAAGGATTAGCACCTTAATGCAGAAGTTCTCTATATTCAAATATTTGTGAATATCTATTATTCATAACCTCCTCATCTTACCAAGTAGATTATTTTATAAATTAGTTCATCCAAATTACTTTGAATTATGCTACCTATTTTGTTGTTAAAAAGCAACTTGACGAGCTAGACTCTAAACAAGAATGTCATCATAGAATAACCTATCCTTGTGTAAGACCCCCAAAATAAGTTAGGTCTTCTAGAGCCTTACATGTTCCTATAAGATTTTTAACATTATAAGTAATTGTTTTAAAGTATGAATGGGTGATTTGAATTAATATGGAAGTCAAACATCAAGGAAAAACAAAGACGTTCAACGACTAGTCACCAAAGGGGCCTTATGTATTTTTATTTGCATTTATGAGTGTCATTGGCTTATAAATTCCTTATGTGATTAAAAATTATGTTTATAGGAAGTATTTCGAGTCTCATGAATTTTTGAGGTCAAACATTTATGAACGTCCAAGACTTTTGAAAGTTAGCCCTTGAGACGTGCATGTATGTCTTGAGAGTGCCTTGCATGTGTTGATGTGTTTTATGTGTTCCTTTTGGGTGAAATTTATGTGGAAGACCCCAAAAATGTTAAGATATATATTTACGTTGTAAAGGTTTGGGTAAGACTCCCCAAGGGCCACAGAAAAGGCCCTCAAATAGGACCTAAAGGTTGTAAAGACATTGCCTCAATCGACGGAGCCAAGGAACGGTCCATAAGTCCACCTACGGCCTGTTAATTGTGAAGAGTAGATTGTAAATTATACTAGGAAGGCTCATAAAAATTAAAGCCTTATACCCAACTGACGAAGGAAACAAACGGCCCATCGATGGGCCTATGGGGCGTCGATGGGTGCAAGTCGATTGAGGCTACATTTAACTTCATGCACGCTTTCCCATAATGGGGTAAAAGAGTAAATTCACCCCACGTTCTAACTTGACCCTAAATTTTTTAATTGGTTATTTTTGTGTGTATTTAAGTGTTCAAAAACGTGACAACCCCATTCACAATTTAATTCACAAATTAGACTTCCTCCCAAATATTCTCTCTAGAACCCCCATTGAAGGTGAAGCTCAAGAACAACTTGTAGATGAAATTTCCATTGGTAGTTAACTAGGTTTAGAGGTTTTCTTCTACATTAATTTACGGTGATCCTTCATCTATATTTAATCATACATCTAAAGAGTTCCTTTCAATGTTTTCAAAGAAGTTTCATGACCACTATAACGTGAATTTCAATACGATTGCATGACGAACCATGTATCCTTCAACCTCGTTTTAACCTATGTATGAGCATTGTGATCGTGACTTTTTATTGATTGAGTTATGATTCTAGAACATTGAATTTATTATATATACTTCCTATCATGTGTATTGATGGTAGTGACCCATGAACATTAAAGTTCAAAAGTTTCAATATGGGTAGTCTATAATGTAGTATCTTCTGATCTTTATACTATCTTGATTGTTATGTGATTCAATTATGTCAAATTGATTGTTAGCTAATGCCCATGATATAATCTGATGATGAATTACATACTGTTTGTCCAATAATTATTGATTATTAATGAATTGATTTTCCTATTGATTGTTAAAGATTGCAATTCATTATAATCTCGATTTCATGGCAATTTTAGTAGTATTTCGTTTAGGTTATGATTTCTTTAACTACTGCCTTATGTTGTTGTTATTGATTAATTGTGGTTGTTATATATTGATAAGCAAACTAATGGAGTCTTGGCAATGGTTGATCTAGGTTATTTAGCCTATAGATTGATAATTCTATATACATGATGTGATCTCAATTCTAAGGTAAATTAATCATGAGTTAGACTTCATAATTTTGTATTTTGCTTCTGTCCTAGATTTGTATTATTGATGAAATATAATTGATGATCAATACAAGTGAATTGGTGGATCATCTATGACTCTCTACTTTCTATTATATTTGTGATGTAGTGTATTTGATAGTAGCATCATCTTATAGTGCTTATGCATGATTTCATGTGTGTTAAACTACATTTAAGCTAGTTCCCTATAGTTTAAATTTTTATTAAAGATTAGTATTGATCAATGATTATCAAAGGCTAAAGGTTTTGTAAGAATTGATCTATTTCCCTACTTCTTTACTTTCTTATAGTATTGTTAATCGATGGAGCCTTGCATTGAATTTTTTTGTATGGTCTACTTATGGTGGCGGTGTTTACTTTATTGTAGATATAAATGTGATTAAATCATGAACTTGAAGGCAAATATACTATGTATGTGTGTTGGAGATGATCACCCTATGTGAAGCATATGCCTAGTTTAAAGTCTAAGTTTGATCTAGGTTGTATGGCTAATGTTATGATATGTAAATGGTTATGTTAAAATTATACATATGTGCTTCCTATGATGAGGTCTTATAATTTTATATGTGAAGTAAAGTTAATATAGGTGCATAATGACTAGAGCTTACTGTAAGCATGTTGTAACTCTTTAATAAATAAGCCTTATGTAATGATATATAATCTATGATGTTGTGTGATGTATCATTTACTATGATGAATTCATAGGTATACTTTTATATGCAAGGGTATGGGATCTTGTCTATGCATTGCATATGTGTACCTTCATAGGATAGTTTCTAGGTTTGTCTTCTAAGTACATACATAGGAATATATGAGCATGTTCTGTATATGACATATATGCTATGATTTTATGAATGTGCATAGTGTCTTTGTGTGTTTAGATCAAAGGATTGCAAATATATTTATGCCTATAGACTAATTAATTGATATATGGACATGTGTGACAGTTTATCAGTTATGTGAAAGGTTTGATCACATAGAAGTATACAGACACATGTATAATAATCTACTCAATAAGGGGCCTTGAAAGGTGTGACCAAGTGTACCTAAACTAGATAGGTTCTATATGTTATGTCAATGTGAAAGGGTTCCTCACATGATTTAGGTTGATGAACTCTCATCTATGACTTATGAGTTAAGCATAAAAGGATTTCACTCTCCTAAGCATAATTTTATAAGTTAAAGTTAATAAACAATTTTAATCAACGGGAACTTATCTTAGCACCAAGTGAACTTGATCTTGACGGGTGTCCCTTCCCATTGGAGGAAGGTAGGTCACAATAGTCCTCACGAGGTGGTTAGCCTCTTAGCCCAAGAGGCATAGAGTGATGTTTCCATAGTGTATAACTACAATGCCCTATTTGTCATAAAGAGGTTTTCGACATATACCTCTAAGATTCATTTTAGAATCTAGCAAGTGATTTCACTAGTATTCTAGCATGTGTTATGTTCTACCTTTTCTAGGTAAGAACACCTTCCCTAGGTGAAAGATTCTAAGACAAAAAATTCCATGTAGTACCCATGGTCTTATAGTCGGTTAAGGCTATAGTTTCCCTAAAGTAAAATTGAAAATGGAAGTAAAATAAGGATCCTAATTAGGACAACCTTAGGGTAATTGCTTAGTGTAGGTGGTGTTATGAGCCTTCACATATGCTCTTGAGGTAAGTACTAGGAATGTTTTCTAAAGCATGTGACTATGTATATGTTCCTTAAGCAAGACTTTGAAGTATTTGTCTACTTATTATGAAGATGTGCATGGTATGAGTCGTAATGAATCTATGTAATGTGGTCTCTTCTTAGATAACCTATGTAGGTCTTATTGTTTATATAATGAGGACTTTCCTTATGTGCATGATATTTGTCGTATTGACTATGTGAATAAAGGTTCTACTTGAATTGCATATAGTTGAATATAGTAGTATGTTTGAAGGGTGAAGTACATGTTTTAATTCTTATAGTCTGATGATGGGTTTACTACGTATGTATGAGGTTATGGGGCTTCACATGTACATTGCATTAGTAGACCTTGAATAGGATTGTGACTAAGCTCATTGACTATAGTCCACTCTATTGTCTTTAGGGTCTTATACTTGAATGTGTCTTGTGGTATGCTATACATTTATGATGATATGTGGTGGCTTGTGTAGAATGTATGTATGATTTTTTTGTGTCTTTAACGTGATGCATTTCACAAAGTATAACTAGAGGGTTACTCAAAACGTTAATAAGTTAAGAAAAAGAAGTCACTGTAAAAATAAGAAAGCTTACTGTAAAAAAGGATATGTTGTAATGTGACTCTAAAATACCTTAAATTTTATGTATGAACTTATATGATGTTTGTCCTTTGAATATGCATATATGAATTACCTAATATATAAATGTTGTTGTATCAAAGTTGTATGAAGCTTTCTCAAAAAAGGCATGAAGCATAATATTAAGTAAAATATCCTTTTTAAATGCATGTTTTTGCATGGTTATCATACTTTGTGCATTATTACATTAACTCCTTTCTTCTATACTTTTTACACAGTGTATGTTATGGATTCTTAAAGGATGTATCTATGAATAAGGAGTTTGTTATGTGTTTCCCAAGATCAAGCAAAAGGAATCCTTAAAATTCAATGATGTTCTATGTCAAGTTATGTTTTTTTAAGTCTTGTTATTATATATTTATAATTATGTTGTAAGGATCTTATCCTTAATCTACTCTAATTATGTTAAGTCTAGGATGACAAAAAGAGAATACATTCTAGATATGTACTTATGATATTTTATATACAAATAAAAGTGATGTTCTAGCATATGATGTGCTATGAAAGTTTTATATTTTCCGTCAAATTTACCTATGAGAATGCAATGAATGATAACTATTGGCTTGTATAAGACATCCAATAGTTCAAGTACGCCATGTTTCTTCTAGGGGGTTCTCCCTGGATTTGACACCTTCACCCCAATATCTACATTGTGTATGATGAATTATGGATAACCCATTCACCTCTTCAACACGGATATGAGTTAGACTAAGTGAATCGTGACTAACTCTTATGGTTGCTCCAACTCCTAAGATACATTGTCAATCCTCTTGGATATTCCATAAGGTCCGTGTAACTACCCACAAGTACACCCTAGATGTTAGAGGATCCTTGAGTCATCACATGACAATTAAAACTTCAAGAAGTCTCACTAAATCCACTCGTATCATTCATTCCATAATAAAACATGGTAAAATGAGTAAGAATTTAAAACCTTCTCTAGACACGAAGAAGTCTTTCTATAATTATTACACAATTGAAAGTCTTCCATTTAAAACATTAAACCTTTACAACATCTCATTGAACTATCTAAACTTTGGAGTATACAATATTTGGGACTAAGCCCATACAACACATAAAATAAAGACTAAGACAGAAAGGAAACTTGTGTATCCAATACTTCATCTTCAACCCTTTCAAACCTATCCATCCTCCATGGAATATCAAGACTTCCAATCCCTACACTTTAAACAAAAAGGGAAAAGATGGGTTAGCACATTAGATGCAATAATTATGGAAGTCATTTGATATTTAGTAAATAAAACGTGTTTCATGAATTTTGATTAAAACATCATATACTATAAACATAAAAAAAATGTTAACACATTAAAAACACATAAGAAATCACACAAGAAATTTATCAAATTTTAGGAAAACATTACAGTAAGCCCGTGTCACCTTACAATGACTTAATTCACTTTGACATTGAAATTTCTTAACTCGACAAGCAATACTTGCTAGCATGCAATCCTCTCACTAAAAGCTATCTAGGACTCACTTAAAAAATACATGACAAATCTCCCATACACCCTCTCTAGGAAGACCTAAATGATCCTCAAGACTACCTATAAAGAGATGCACACTTACAATACACAAAACCCATAAACATGAGATCCTCCTACCAAATGTGATTCTAAGGTTCACTTGAGTGAGTTGTAAAGTGATTGCTCATACAAGCCTTTTCAAAAACACATATGATATCCTATAGATTACATAGGATATGATCATTCTCACTTAACATCACAACGTACAAATAATATGACATTCTCCCTTCCAATTGTTATTAAAAGACATTCTTAAGTAAATCAAGAAGATAACTTCCATCATTGACATCGCCAAGATAACCTAAATAATCCTTAAGACTAACTAAGTTTGTATCTTGTCAACACAATCAATAAACTTCCCTAACTAGAGTCATTCTTAAGACATTCTAGGTAAGATAAGAAGTGACCATTCCTATGTCCGCTTCACACCTTAACTATACAACTCTTAACTAATCTAGATAATTTCTTATTCATTTAACATGTTTTCTTAACTTAAGTGATTACATTCATTGGTTCATTTAAGAGACATTCATCACATAATGAAAATCAAGTAATGGTTTGTATACAACTTCAAAGCCTATTGTACAACGTCTAGATAGTGTCCCATACCGCCACTTAAACTTCATAGAACTTTTCTAATGATAGTAGGTATCCCATATAATGAAAATAGGCAGCAACCGACATAGACCATGGTAGAATATCATTGAATCTGGAGTTGTAACCTACTACGATAGAGGGTGTTCTGATTGCCAATGGTAGAACTTGGACACAACCCACGTAGGCACATGGTTAAGGAATATGAAGGTCTTACTTTATACTGTAGTTTCGTTCTTCATTAGAGCTAATTCCCAAACCATGCGTACTTAGTACAAGAATTTGTTCTCATAGAGTAAATTACATTAAATGTTAATATAAAGGGGTTCCATATAAAGTTAATCACCCAATCACATTAACCCTACCAAAGAGTTCCTCTAGGGCTTCCTTACAATGGCGACAAGATAGATTTTAATGATTTTTCCTAAAGATGATGTGATGTCGTTCTATACAATCAAGCTTAAGTCCATCATTCATTACATGAAGGAAACTATTACATCTTTCGACATCAATGTTCATAACCTTACCACCACGTTTAATGTTCCACATAAAGGACATTCTTAACATCATTCATACATTAAAGAATAAGATGCTTAAGTATAATAAGTCAACACATCTCATATTCAAATTCATACATGTATCAAATAAGGGACACGAGTACACCACAGAAGACACTAGTTTCTCATAACACATGAATGAAGTCTTTATGGAATACCTTAGTCATACATATACATTTAATAGTACAACATGTTAAAATTAGAACATCTATATATGGCTTCATCATACATGACCACATAAGATTAATAAAAACATAATCATTCACACAAGATCATACAAGCACTATTAGGAACCCTTACTATTAACCTTCACAAAAAGCACCTATAATGTATCATTCATCAGAACACATGTTCATACAATCTATAAAATCTTAGACATGATTAAATTATTTCACATCGAGAACTTCATACTATACCTTCATATAAGTCCTAAACATTGTACTAATACAATTCATAAAGTCATCCCGACAAGACCACATCTTTTACAGTGGTAACACATAAACACCGCCACCATAAGCGGACCGTACCAATCAATCATTTTAATACAAAATCTATACATAGTATTAGTAGATTTAGGTCACCATACCGCCCATCCAATCTCATCACTTCCATCCATAGCCAAATCAACAAACACAATACTAAAAGTCCCTTATCCATGCCCTTGAAAATCAATTCAATTCAATAATGTTAATATACAAGTGATCTAAGAATATACAATAATCATGTGATAAAATGGAAACAACCTATGAACCTACAACATAATCGACACATAAATAAAGAGCCTATAACAATCTATAAATGAATTCATTACTAGTTATCCAGGATCAATCTACCCATATTTTAGTCAAATTTAGAGATTTTAGAAGGTTGAGGGTTCATGGTGTATTTTATTGGGAAACATCAATTATACATCAATAATATCATATCTTAATGTTTGAAAACTTCTCATGCAAGAATCTGAGACTTAGCGTAGAAATAGGACTTTTTCATCTTTTTTAAATCTTTGAAAATAATCTTTTAAATTGACTCTTAGGTGATATAAAGTCTTAGATGAAGAAATCATATACGTAATTAAAAGAACCCAAATATAATTGAATAAGAAACTCCATTGAAGATCCGTCTTCAAGCTCTCTCCTCACGTTGAGCTCTCATAAAGGTTTTTGGAGAAACTTTGGGAGGGAATAGGTTTTGATCTAGGTATTGGTTTAAAATAAGAATTTAATTAATTATATACTCTTAAAATACCCATAAAAACCTAAAATAGCCGTCCTCCAATTTTATAAGACTCTGGGTGAATTTCCCAAAAAACCCCAAGTCTTAACAGAAAAAACTAGCTTTTTGGAACAACCATCGACGCCCTAAAATCAATGGTCGGTGGGTGGTACCACACACCATCGATAGGGTCCTTTTATCTGTCTGAATTTCCTCAACCTGAAGCATACATGTATTAATCGACGCCACCCATCTACGGTCCGTCATCTGATCGATCGGTCATTGTTTGGTGTAGTATATTGCGACTGCCTTAGAATGTTGAGCCCCACATATTACACACACATAGGCACATGAAAACACATGAGACTTATAGGAGACTAGTCGTCGAATATTTTTGCCATTCCCTGACATTTGACTTAAAACGTAATCTAAATAATTAGACACTACCTCAAACATTATTTTTAACCATTTTAGGACCTTAAAACTTCATGTCACACACATTCGTCCCTAGTTTCTCCTACGTCATTTTTGGAGGGGTTTTAGTTTGATATACCGATGATTAAGCTTCCCTTTCTTACCTAACCTTATAACATCCTTTATGGATTAAACTTTTAAATGTACCCAATAATTTACTTTAATTGTAAGACTCTTCTCCTAATATAAGTATAGGATTTCCAATGACTCTTTTCCATTTTCAACCTCCCTTTAATAACTTTCACCTTCTTCATCGCTTGATGCACTAAAATTTTTCATCTAAACCCTACTTCATCAACTTCAAACCGTGCAATAAAAAAATAAAATAAAAAATCGTGCAATAAGAGATCTGCATATTCTCTCATACAAAGTTTCATAAGATCCATTTTGATACTCGTGTGGTAACTATTGTTGTAAGTAAACTTGATGAGGTAGGTGATCATCCCAATTATCTTTGAAATCCATCACATGCACTTTCAACATATCCTCAAACGTGCTGATAGTGCTCTTTACTTGCCCATCTTTATGAGGAAGAAAGACAGTACTTAAATTCACCTTTTAACCCATGTCTTTATAGAATATTTCCTGAATTGTGTAGCAAATTGTGCACCTTTAGTTTAAAAAATGGAAAGCGGAACCCCATGAATTCTTACCACCTCTTTGATATTCTTCTTAGTATAATCTTCGTTCCAATGGGTAGTCTTTACGGGTAAAATGTGAGTTCTTTGTGTCATGTGATCCACAATCACCCAAATGGAATAATGTTGCCTTTAAGACTTTGTTAAACTTGTGATGAAATCCATATGAATCCTCTCCCACTTCCATTCCTGAAGTTCTACATTCTGAGCCACACCACCAGACCTTTGATTCTCTACATTAACTTGTTTGCAATTCTGAAACATGGCAAAGAATTCTCCAATGCCTTTCTTCATAGAAATCCACTAATAAACTTCTATATCAAGATAAATCTTTGTAGAATCCGGATGTATGAGATATCAGGAGTTATGAGTGTCCTCAATTATCTGCTCTTAGAGTCCATCATCTATTGGTACACCCAACCTACCTTGATATCTAATACACCAGCTCCACATTGTTCAAAAGCTAATACTTATAGCTTATTAATATTTGCCTTCAATTCAATAAAAACTGTATCTTGATCTTGCTTTTCTTTCAATTCTGATATTAATGATGATTCATACCCATTCATCACCACTACTCGTTATCTATTGAATCCAATAGTTAGACTCCTAAACATGCAATTTCTAACACATCTTTCCGAACCTCTCTTTTTTCCTTAACATAGGCAGTACTACCCATAGACAACCAGCTAAAACAATAATCAACAACATTTTCTAACCTGAATGGTAAAGAATACAGATGTCACAATCCTTGAGTAATTCTAACCACCTCCTTTGTCTGAGATTCACCTCTTCTTAAGTAAACACATATTAAGTCTCTTGTTATTTGTGAACACATCTACTTGTACACCATACAAATAATGATTTCATATATTCAAAAAATGTACTATGGCAACAAATTCTAAGTCATGGGTTGGGTGATTCTTCTCATGAACATTAAGCTTTCTTGAGGCATAAGCTATAACCTTTCCATTCTGCAGCAATACGCAAAACAAACAAACTCTAGATGCATCACAACACACCATGAACCCTTGCATACCTTCTTGTAAGGTCAACACTGGCATTAGTCAACCTCTTTTTCAAATACTGAAAGTCTTACTCACAGGATTTAGACAATTGATACTTCACTGTTTTCTAAGTTAACTTGCCCAAAGAGGATGAAATATATGAGAACCCCTTTAAGAACCTTTTACAATATCCATAGAATCTTAAGAAAATCTAAATATCAGTTGGACATAAGGTTCTAGGCCAACTTTGCACTACTTCTATCTTTTGGGTATCAAATCAAATGTAATCACCAGGAACAATGTGACAAAAGTATGCCATAGACGGAGGACAAAACTCACATTTAGAGAACTTAACATGGAACTCCTTATCTATAAAAGTCAAAAGAACAATCCTTGGATGGCTTGAATGATATTTTTCATTCCTTTAATAGATTAGTATATCATCAATGAAGTCGATAAAAAACATATCTAAATAAGGTTTGAAAGCTCTTGTCATAAGATCCATAAATGTAGCATGTGAATTAGGTAAATAAAATGACATAAAGAGAAACTTATAATGACCATAATGGGTCTTGAATGTTTTCTTTGGAATTCAACACTCTCTTAGTTTCAACTGACACTAGCCCGATCTTATGTCAATCTTTGAAAAAGAAGAAGCACCCTAATGTTTTCTGAAAAGATCATAAATTTTAAGAAAAGGATACTTGTTCTTGAGGGTAATCTTGGTTAAACTTATAGTAATGTAAACACATTCTAAAGGAACCATCTTCTTTCTCACAAATAATACTTGAGCACCCCATGGTGAGATACGTGGTCGAATAAAACTCTTATCTAAAAGCCTTTTAACTTCTCTTTAAGCTCTTTTAACTCTGCTAGTCTCATTCCGTATGTCGGAATATAAATATGATGAGTATTTGAAAGATTATCTATGCAAAAGTCTATCTCAATGTAATGAGGCACTCCGGAAAGATATTCTTAAAAGACTTTATGGAAACTCTGTTACTACAAAAACTGACTGAGTACGAGGTATCTCAACACTATTCGTTAACTTAGACTAAGTGATCGACATTTCCCTTGGAATCTAATTTTCTTTCCTTAAGGTATAAAATAAAATGACCCTCAGGTACTACTCAATTACTTTTTACTCTAAGATGAACTCATAAGGAATTCGAAACTTTACAACTCGATTCCTACAATCTATTGACGCATAATAGTAATGAATTCATTCTAGACTGAGAATGACATCAAAATCTACCATGTCTAACTCAATTAAATAAACGATGGTGTCATTGTGATTGATAGAAATGATACAATCACGATATAATCATTGAGCAAGAATATACGCACCAACAAGTGTAGAAACACAAAAGGGTTAAAGAGTTTGTGAGAAAAACATCAAACTTATTTGCAACATAGTGAGTTACAAAAGATAAACTTGCTCCTAAGTCTAAATAGTATAAAACTAAAAAGTAAATACTTTGATCATACCACTAACAACTTCTGGAAAGTTCTTTTTCTCTTTGTAATTTTAGCATAGAGACGAGTTGTTCGTCTACCGGTATCAAAAGTAGTTTGTCTAAGTGAAGCCATGTCTAGTTGCATAACATCTTAAGATTGGGCTCTATTTCCTAGATTTCCACTACCATGCGTGTTCTTAGGGAAATCTTTCATGAGGTGAACCTCTTTCCCAAACTTAATATAACATGTCTGCCAATCATGACACATACTTTTGTTGGTTCTACCACAACTAACACATGAAGTAGGCTAAAAACCTCTTTCATACAATGTCGGTTTAGCTATTAATTGTTGTAAATTCAGACCATTATACTCACCTTTGATTCAGGGTACAGGTGCACTAGTAAATGACACAGCAAACCCTTTTTTCTTTTTCTGAAAGGGTGAACGATTCACAGTACCTTTCTTTTGTGCATAATATCCTCGATATCCCTCAACTTCTCTTGCTGAACCTGCTTCTCATAGTCCCTCAACCTTAATATGTCCATGTCCCAAATAAAAATAGATGCACTTCAGTGCTTGATATATGGGACAACCTAGAAGCTAACAAACGCACCCTATTGCTCATGTCCACAACCAATTTAGGAGCATAACGGGACAATTGGGTGACCTACAGGACATATTAATGAACACTTAGAGAATCCTGCTTAAGTGTCACGAACTCACATACCTTAGTCTCTTTCAATTATAGGGTAAATAAATGCCCAAATAAAGATTACTCTGAACAGGCGAACTCGGAGATAGTACATCCAAACTCTATCCCCTTTTTACTGGTCAAACCAAGTCCAAACCACACGCTCTTCAATTGATATGCAACTAATTCAACTTGCTTTGTTTTGGCAACATGCATAACATCAAATACATTCTTCAAATCTTATATAAACTTCTCTTGACTTTTAGTACTGCTTGAAAAAATAAAGTTTGGAGAATCTATCCTTGAAAAAAAATAGATCCTCAAAGTATCAGTAACTTCATGTCTAGATCTTTTATGTTGCCCAACCTGATTAGTCAAAACTTGGTTTAGAATCTGGATAGCGTCACTGAACTCAACATGGTAACCACTCATTAGGATTGCACCTCAAGTTCAGAGGGTACCATTTGCTCCTAAACAGTACTTCTAGCCGGACGACTAACAACTATTCTTGGAGGCATGATTATATTACTACATGCACAAGCACAAATTAGAATTATTTTTTGAGATTAAACTCTTATGCATGAAATTAAAATATTTCCTAAGGATCGCAGCCTCCTAATGAAAGATGTGATGCTCTTCATACTCTTAACTAGGACTCTACAATCACGAATTTATATGCTCCGTAGGACTCTTGAACTGAGTGCTCTAATACTAAGTTTGTTACGCCCCGAGCCTATACCTTGGGCATGGTCGACACTGAAAAACTAATTTTGGCTCAAGATAACCCTTGTCAAGGCTTACATACTTAGTGTAAGACTTAAACAAAAGAGATATAACTCATGAAGTAATATATTGGACAAAATGGAAGCAGAAGTCTTCATCGAATACAAGTGAAATGAATATGACTAAAGAACTATGACTATTTTCCTATGTAGTCTCTAAAATAAAGAAAATTGTAGATATAGGATCCATGATCATGCTAACAACAAAATATTAGAATGAAGATTATAAAAAGTAGAGTCCTCTGAAATGCAAGGAGGCTCATAAACTGACTCTGAGTGGTTAACCATATAAATGAGGCATTGGATGGTCATCTTGATTACGTGAATATGTATTATAAGATGATGAAGTCCAACTGATATCAGTACATTGAATATACGAGTATGCTATTCGTAATGCTAAACCTAACAAAAAGCTTGAAAAGATTCTTAAAGAAACATGTACCTCATCTTTTCTCAACTCGTGAATAACTTAACTCATAACAAAGCAATGGAACACATGAAATATATGAAAAATATTTGTAATGTAGTAAAAGAACTTTACATTGTTAAAGAAAATATAATAACAAACTAAAATTTACTCATACAATAAAATAGTATAATTTTTGTTAAAATTATATAACCGACAACATCCACTATGAGCCTAAGTGGTGATATAGTGTCTTGTCCACGTTGCCAGAACTTTCATATACTTTGCCGTCATGTAGAACGCTTAACCTAGTGGATCACTAGTCTATGCTAAAGGCATATTTAGGAGTCATCAATAAGGTATAAATTTTTACTGCCTGTGATGGTACATTTTTGATGGAGACTTGAATTTATATGAACTCGCATACCCATATCGGCGCTCAATAATGCTCTCAAATTATACTTATCTTATTGTTTTAAAAACAAAATTCAGTCTATGGTTTGAGATTTAATCAAAACATAGCTTAAAAGACCTCTTGTAATCTATGTTCCCTTTTTTTTCTTCTAAAATACGAAGTCACTTTTTATAAACGAAGTAACTTAAAATATAAGTTATAAAAGAAAGTTAAAATGTTTGTTAAGGACTTTTGATAAATTTATAAACTTTGTTTTTACTTGTTCTGAACTTCCAAACTCGACTCTTAACTTCTTTTGACTTTGATCTTAACTTTTCTTGAATTGTATCATGGATTTAAGGTTCATAATCTCATATTTATGGATGACTTTATGATGTTATGATATTTAGGTGTACCTTAGAGTGTTGGAATCAACTGGAAAACATAGGAACATTCCTAAGGAACAACTACTAGAAGGGAGGAAATGAATGGGTACAATATGCCTCCATGGCACTCTGATAGGAGCGGGGGTGCAAGCCCTCAAAGGTCAGAGGTCTTGCTGAGGCGTTCTAACAGGCGCAACGCGCCGAAACCCAAATTTAAGAACCCCTTTTGGGCTGTTTTAGCTAGGTCTCACTCCTCCCTTATCCCCAGGTGTTTGACGACGTTTATTGGTTATTTATCATCTATAAATCCTCTAAACTTCATTGATTCATTCCCCAAACTCTTTGAATCATTTATAGCTTCTGTATACATCATATTTTGCTGGAAAAAAACAACTAAAAACATAAATCAATATCAAGAAAACTCAAACAATAAAACCCACGATAATTCAAATGAATTTCATCAAGAACTGAATAATTTAGTTTCAAATATAATAACTCTGCTGAAATTGAATCATGATTGGTGTGTGGGTGAACTAACGTAACACTATTTTCTCTCACATATCTTTTTGGGATTACCCCCGATGAATCAATAAGATAAACGCGACGATCATGACGAATCTGGAAGGTTCCTCTCCTTTCTGCTCTTTTCTCCACTTTTTCTCTTCTTGAAAAACTCTAAATCTTTTTATAAAAGCATAAATGTAAACCCCTAAGTAATTAACAAAGAATTAAAATAAACGGGTAAGCAAAAGATCAAACTACTCTTTCAAAATCCGGATCGGACTTTCCAAATTTCAACAACCCAACTTCAAAAAGTACTGTAAACTTTTGGTGCATCCACTCCATAAATGTAGAGAACTAAAGAGGAAAAAAAGTATTAAAGAACAGCGAAAATGCTATTAAATAGAATGGTACTGTTTATACAGATAATGGGAGCAAAATTGCTAATGGAATTAATGTTTCTGATTTTAATGATACTTAAGCCAATAACATTCATAAGTTTATTGCTTCTACTTCAAAAGTTTAAGTATCTACTACCAAAGTGGTAATTCTAAGACTATAGTGGATAAGATATACGAACACCAAAAGCACAAAGCAAAAAAAAAAAGAAAAGCCCAGAAGCACAATATTGATAAACAAAAAATCAAACTGCAGGAAAAACGAACAGAGGACCAGGAACAGCATAGAGAAAGTAAAGGTGCATGAAGAGGAGAAGGCTAATCCAATTTCTAAACATGTGCCTTCTGAGATTTCCCAAGATTTTCTTTATAAGATTTCCTGTTATAAGAAGACGAATTTTATTGTATCAAAATCCATTAAGTCAATGAATGAAGATTTTGGAACAAGAAGAGTACTAAATCAATGAAGGGAGGGAAAGGAAAGATACCAATGTAATTAAACATTAAAAAAGACTTTACTAAGATTCCTGAAGTTCATGACATGTGATATAGTGAAAAGGATGTACACAACTCCACAAGAATTCCTGAGTAAAACAATTGCAATATGGAGATGCATACCTGTTCTCAAAGAAGCATCAACCTAGTGGAAGATATGTATGACTAGACGTTATATTTTACTCTATATGAGTCTAATAATTTCAAAGAAATTAATGGAGTAAATTTGAGACCTCTTAGAATAGGTAACAATAAATGGCTTGAAAAAAATAACGTCAATGATATGGATGTGGACAACATAATCGAATAATCACGTGAGGAATTTGGACTAGATCAGTATCAAGGGTCTATTTATATCCTCAAGGATACCAAAAATTCCTTGGAATAGAATATGCAGGATATCACTTATAATAGTGGTCTTTCTCCGAGAGTGCCAAAACAAAGGAAAGAAAGAAAAAAGAAAGCCAAACAGGATATAATAGTCAGGCAGAATTTTTACATGACAACATCAAAGTCCTAAACTCTCATCCCTATATGCTTAAATGATTAAAGCAATCACATGGAATATTAGAGGTATGAGGTAGAAATGGGCTTTTGATAGACTCATCAAACTGGTCAATATTCACATAGTAAATTTTATTGCTTTACAAGAAACCTTTCTCATTCCCTATCAGCTATGGGAATTATGGACCCTTTTGGATTTGAACATGCTATCTTCAATATCAAAAGTAAGATTTGGTGTTGTTGGAATGAATCCATAAATTGCAGCCTCGTCTCCCATCACAAACAACAACTAACCTTTCACATAAATAAGATCGGTGTCTCATATGATATTTGGGTCACAATGTGCCTCCAATTTTCCCCTTACAAGAATTCATCATCTCCCTAAGATAGGTTCTGATCATAGTATTTTGTTGCTTCAAGGTGTACAAGTGAGGCCACCTAAATAGTTTATGTTGTTGTTTAAACAAAACATGAAGTTTTCTAAGATGTAGTCAAGGAAGATTGGGACAATGAGATCACGGGAAACCCAATTTGGAGACTAGAAAATAAAATCAAAAAAATTTCTAAAGCTCTTAGAAAATGGTTCAAACAATGCATTGGAGAAATTTGTGATATTGTCAATCAAAAGTTGGAACATAAAAGGTTAATGGAGAAGTAAAACAAAATGAATAACCCTGATCACAATAGAATCCTTTTTCACATATCTCAGGCTGATAACATTAAATTGATGAAGCTTCAAGATTCCATTCTGTTGAAAAATTCTAGAGTTAAGTGTGGAGACAAACGTGAAACTACCTCCAAATATTTCTGTAGTTTCATCAAATGGTGAAGATGACTACTGTTTTCTCCATGTATCCTAATAGTTATGCATGTCCAGGCTTATATAATGGTATGTTTTTTAAGTTTTATTGGAGCACTCTCAATCAAGACATTAATGACTATGTACGAGGTGTTTTCATTGAAGGTAATTTAATTGGGTTCTTTTCCCACTCGTGCTTGGTTATAGATCAAAAAGTAAAGACTCCTGATCGATTTTCACAACTCAGGCATATAAGATTGAGTAATTAAACCAACAAAATACTCTAAAAAATTCTTTCCTTTAGACTTGGTCATATCCTTCCTAAACCTAATTCAATATGTCAAAGTCCTATGACAAAGTTTATTGGGTTTTACTCATGACTTTTCTCAAAAAACATGGCTCCAGAGAACGTTTTATAGAACTCAAATATAGAATTATTTCATACATTTTGTATTTTGTAATTGTTAATAGGTCAAGAAATGGTTTCTTTAGTTCTTCTGGAGGTCTAAAACAAGGTGATTCTTTGTCTCCTGCTTTACTTATTATTTGCGTTGAGGACCTCCCTTAGCTCTCAATTATCTGAATGACAGAGCTGATTTCTAATGTTTTACCGTGAGAAAAAATGGACCTCAAGTGTGCTTGAATGTATAAGTCCAGTAAAAACAATATGACAAGTTCCTAAATAAAACTACGATAAACAGAATATAAGTACTGAAATAAAGATAGAACACAAAACTTTACGTGAAAACCTCCTTGCTCAAGGGAGTATGTTTACAACGCACATGAATTAACCTTCTAATCTCTATTTTTAGCAATATATATTATCACTCAATAAGCAAATTCAATGCCTGCATTGTCCGTTATATTAACCCAACATATTAATAAAGACTTTTTAGTAAAATACAAAGTTTCCTTGAACTAAGTTCTTACAATTTTTCACCAAAGGTTGAAATATTTCTATCCAAAGCGAAACAAATCTTATAATATAAGCACAAAAACAAGCAATCAACGTAACAGTTGGTTCATGAAGCACTTAGGTGGTCTATAATGTCCCTTGTTGTTTTGAAGCTTGCATACTGCTCTTTTCATGAAAGAATATTTTGTTGATTTTCATCTTGAATATATCAAACATCAGTAGTCAATACACATTAAGAAAACTTATCCCTTCTAATTCGGGTGGTATATTGGAAAACTCAAAAACTTCTGCCGCGCACAACTTTACACCTATATAGAATATAGGCTGTCACAAACATACTCTACACATTAATGGGTCCCTGCATTTGTTGGAACATCATAAAAATATCTTGGAGCATTGTGACATTTTAATCTCTCCCTTTTTGATGATGAAAAACAATCGAGAAAGTTCCTCATATCTTTTTAACAATCATGCAGTAAAAAACATTAATTCCCCATATTAGTAATATCCCTCCCTTTTGTATTAAGAGAAAAACATATGGACACTTCATCCCATCTTCTGATTTCACACTAATTGCATTCTATCCATGCCCCTTTTGACATTATTGAAAAGGAGACGCAGTAAACATACTCAAACTGCATGCAAAACGTAAAGAATTCAAGGTCAGGGTCACACATTACAAGTAAAAGTAAGCAGTAGTAGTAAAGATAAAAACATACAAAAAAAGGCACAAGAAACATTATCATTAGATCACAGAGCTTCTCAAAGTAATTGGACACAACAGTACACTTGCAACATAGTGTTAGATAGAGGAGAAAAGAAACGAGTGACAAGAAATATTTAGGACAGAGGGAGAGGGCGATTAAAAGTTCTCATTATCAAAGACATCCGCTCATTTTCATGAACATGAGATTGAATGATTTGCTTGTTGAGAGCATTTACTTCCTCACTAAGTGAGATATGGTTACAACATCTGCTCATTTTCAGCTCTCAACTTCTCCACCTCTTTACCATCCACGACACTGGTACAAGGTCCCTTGGAGAAAGCCCTTTTTCAACTAAGACTTAAGTTATGCTATCTCAACCGACTTTATTGATGACCACTATAAGGCTAGTTAAGTCTCATTTAAGAGAAGTTTGCTGCTCTAGAAGATCTTCTACCTTATACCTGCCTTTTTAACTTTCCCTTAACACATTCACACTCTAAGATAGTGATGATAGTGAACATTTTTACACTTTTAAGTACTCCCCATCCACGAGTCACTTCAGACTGTTTAAACACTTTATTTAAAAAATATCCATAAAGAATGCCATGTTTGGATGACTTCAAATTCATCACCTCGTGTATATGTTCAAACATAATAGCAGGATAATTACTTTCCTCAAGTTCTTAATTTTTTTTCATTCGAAACAGATGAGCAACATATGCTACAATTTTCTTTTCTATCCTTGGTACCAATACCTTGTTGAGGAATATTAATATCAACTGGTACACTCTTTGACAAATTTCTTTGGCAGATCTGCACGTTTGGTGTCCCCATAATTTGCGGCTTTTTTAGTTAACTAACAAGATGGTTTTTAAACTTCAATTGATTGAATCCCTTTCAAAGGCACACCCATAATGATTCCAGAGTTTCCTCATCCAGAGAAATCTTGATATCTGTAATAGTAACCATATCCCCCCATCACTCTATATTAACATCGTACTCACGCAATTCTGGCTCATGCATGCAAGTATGGTGTTGGGCCCTCCAATAGGTGATCGTATCCTCAAAATGGACAAAACCAATTCTTTTAGGATTTGTGGGTTGAACACTCTAGAATTCAACACCTTTTAGTTCTCCCTCTCTGCTATATATTTTTCCCTTATAACCACATTTTCCTGAACCTACTTATAAAAGCAATTTTTAAATCCACTTGATGAATTTTCAAATGAAAAAATGCAGTCATAGCAATTAAAAGTATGATGCTTGTAATTTTTTACTGCAAAAAAGTATAAAAAATTCAAAAACATATAGTTGTTTAAAAAATTTTACAACTAGTCTGGACTTGTATTTATCAATAGAACCATGCGGTTTGAATTTTCTCCTTATGATCCATTTGCAAAGAATTGTTTTGCAACTCGATGGTAAATCAACTAGTTTCCATGTTATATTAGAAATTAATGATTCCATTTCTTCGTTTACAATCTTGTTCGAAAAAATAGAATCATGTGAAGATATTGTTTATTTCAAAGTTAGAGGGCCATCTCAAACATTAAACACATAAAAATCAGGACTAAAATCTTGTTCTACCTTACCTCTTTTACATATTCTTAACTCAAAATCATTAACTTCTTTATTTTTCAAAGTTTTAGTAGAAGAACAAAGCTCAACTTCCAATTTTACAACTATGCAAAATAGTAAAGAGTCTAACCCCAAAAAATATGTTTTTAGTCCTATTTATAATAATGATGTCCTAAAATATAACGAGTACTAATTAAGGAAAATTCATTCCAAAACGCGTTTTCAGTCGACGACCCAACTAACGGTCCGTCGATGGAACGATGGACCATCAACAACCTCCGTCGTTCCACACTTAGAATCTTTTTTAGCCCTCCACTTTTGCATCCTTTCTGTTACAATCTGCGGACCAACAGCACGGTCCGTCGATGGACTTACGGTCAGTCGATGCCTCCGTTACTCCCTAGTAGTGGTTTCTTCAAGTCGGGTACTTGGACTACATTTTGTTACCATCGAAGATATGTCATGACGGTCCGTTGATCAGTCGAGGTGCGTCGATTCTTCCATAGCCCCTCAATGTAGTAAGAATTCCCCAATTTGATTTCATCATCTTTAAATTCCATTAGACGATCACCACCTACTGAGCGTCGATGGGTTGACGGACCATCGATGCCTCCATAGGTCATCACTTTACACTGATTTTAGCACAGTCTTTAGCGTTTCCATTTTGGATAGTTTTCCTGCAAACATAGATAAAACTACATTAAAATTACTACAAAAAAGGCCATAGACACACACTAAACTTAAGCAAAAGATTTGAAAGTACCATGAAACCACATTAAATCATTTATCATGCCACTAATTGTACTTTTAGGGAGTAGAAACGCAATAAACCATGCCACATGCAACAAAAACTTAAAGGAGAAGATCTATATTATTTATCTTCCTATAGTACCAAGGAAATGAATCTTTATTAATGTATATCCCCCAACATTGACCAATTAGAAATTTCTTCGGAGATCTACTAGAAGAAAAATTGTAAAACTCGCGTTCAAGAACCTGAT
Source organism: Solanum habrochaites (assembly GCA_027704765.1). Taxonomy (NCBI): domain Eukaryota; kingdom Viridiplantae; phylum Streptophyta; class Magnoliopsida; order Solanales; family Solanaceae; genus Solanum; species Solanum habrochaites. The sequence goes on along the minus strand of JAKWJA010002495.1, from coordinate 49,043,347 downwards.
AAGGTACTGATGCAACCCATTTTCAGCAAAATTCAAAGAATCCATGAAATTAGTTGTCTCTCTTTGATCTATGGATGAAATAGAAATGCCTAATTGGTCGGTACATAAGGAGGCAAGGTCTAGTTCAAAGGATCTTTCAGGAATATCATAATTTTCCATCATCTCTTGAAGAATGCTTCTAGTCTTGATTGCCTTCTCTTTTGCATTCCATCAGTAGTCTAGACTTAAAAAATATCAATCATTTATTATAAATATTAAAACTTTTTAAAATATTCAAATCTCAAATCTTAAGATTAAAGAACCCCAAAAAAATTATAAATGATCAATATTTTTGATTTATGAAAAAAAAAAAGAACTTGACTTTGATTACTGTTTTAAAATGAATACAGAAGGTTGATGAATAAACTTACACTGAAGATGATAACTTGGGTTGTTTGAGAATGTAAATGAAAAAGGATTGATTGCAATGTGAGACTAAAGAAATTTGTATATATAGGAATATTGTAAAGAATATGGATGTACATTATTTATTGATGAGTATGATCGAGGAAGATTACTAATATCTCTTAATTGTTTGTAACATTTTACTTGATTTTATTTGATATGTAGGACAAGGATATATTTTTAAAATTTATTTAATTTATCTAGTTAAATTGACCGCGCTTCGCGCAATTGTGAACTACATCAATGACGTACTTTTGAACATTTTATAGTAAAATTATTCTCAAGTGGGTACAACCCTACCATATATTATATGTGTATGCATTTTGTTATTTATTCTTCATTTAAATATAATTATTCATCGCAAAAGTAATTAAAAAAGATATGTAATTGCTTTATTGTATATATTTGTATTTTCAAAAAGAGATACAAATATTTTATTCATCAATTACGAGAGTTTTTCTCCCAATCAAGACCTCTAGATACAAAATCAAAATATTTTACATCTTATACAATTAGTTGTGCACTTTATTAGTTATTTAAAATTTACAAAAACTTCTCGTCGAGTTTAATGGAATAACATATATCACATAAATATTTTTGATTAAATAATGTTTTGGAAAGTCCCTTTGTTAAAAATTATTCGCAATCGTTGACACTACCTTTATAGGTAATAGACAAATTTTGTTGCTTATGTGTCAATAAATATGGTTAATATGTATATATATATATATATATATATATATATATATATATATATATATATATATATATATATATTTGAATTTTAATACTAATATGTATAAGTACATAATTATTTCTTTAGTTTTTGATTGATATGGATTCATCCTATTTTTAGAGGCAGTTCATTGACTCCAATCCAACATTTGAACCTCCAAACTTTTGGTTAAGATTCAGTAAAATAATTATTGTTATGCCTAGGAATTTCAATGACCTAGACTAGAGCCTACGTTAATGAATATTGTTTAAAATGATGTTTCCATACCTATTCAAATGTAATAATATTGATTTATAAGTATGAGAGACTAAACATCAAGGACGACCATGACGTCCTGAAACTAGTGAAATTTAACTAGTAAACATCCTTAGGTCTTATAATGGTTTGCGAGTGTTTGATGTAGTCTAAACCATGGAAAATACATTACATAGATAAAATAATGTTCATATGGTAAAAAAAATCATGGTACGACCCCCTCAAGGGGTGGTCCTTAAGAAGGACCCAACTATTGGAGAACAAGTTGTCTAAGGAAATAACCAATTTCACTTACATAAAAACAATTCATGTCGCAGACTTATTTAACAAAGGACGAAAATATTTTCTCCACATCGTGGAAATTTTGCGAACTCTACTGTCTAAAAAATTAAATTCGAAAATCCTTGGGGAATAGCTCTCCGACGCGGACTTATTTCCTGACGAAAATTATAAATTTTTAAGTCAAATATCACTTCACTAAAAAGTCAAATTACGTGAGGGGCCTTTTTTATATTTAGGGGAGGGTTATACATTGTTTTTAAATCAGTTTATACCTCTTTTTACCCACTCAAATTAGATCTCCAAATCAAAACCCAAAAGCTCTTCATCTCTCTCTACCCATCCTCCATTGAAGAAACATTGAAGCTTGAAGAATATTACGAAAAAAACCAAGTTATCTACACAAATGTGTGGCTAAAGTATTTATAATATATGGATTCTTTTACTCTATTGATTTCTTTCTCTAAGAGGTCCATTCAAAGATGATTAAAAATCACCGAAATTGAAGAATTTTCTCAACAAATGGGTTTCCTTCTAAAACTGAAATTGTGGGTTAATTATGATGAATTGTGATAACTTAGTGTTAATAAAGGGTGAATTTGTGGGAAACTTATGTTGTTTAATGAATTTTGTGTTTTATCTATGTTCTTCACCCAAATGCCCTAAATCTTTTATCTTGCTTATGAATTGGTTCGAGATGATGAATGTATCCAATGTTAGACTTATGTTAATTATGTTATTACATCATGGACTTCCTTTTGTCATGTATTGTTAATTTTGTGCCTATTTCTTCAAGAATCCATGGATGTGTCCCTAACCCTAACCCTAATATTTTGATTATGTAAATTGATGTCTAAGATAATCACTACAAAACAAATAGCGTGTAGCGACGACCACAATATGTCATTGTATGAAGAAAATTTGTCACTAATCAAGATTACTGATGGATTAGCTACTGAATATTTATTGTTGCTATTATGCACGTCAGTAATCTCTTATTGACAAAAACTGTGTTCCGTCACATGTTTAGTGACATCATAGTGATGAATAACTTTTGTCGGCATATTTTAGCTATATAAAGATTCGTCATTATGTTAAAGTAATTTTGTTGCTAATTTCATAATTTTATGACGAAAAATGATGTTTGGTCTTAATTTTAGCGACGTCATAGCGACAAAATATTTCTGTTTCCACATGTCTGCAACGGAAACATTCGTCATTATATTTACATAGTTTTGTTGCTAATTTAATAATTCATATATATATTTTGGATAAATTTGCAACAAAAATTCCAACACAACTTTTTTTGTAGCAACATATTTGGCCTTTAATAATTCGACGTTGATACGTCGCCAACATTATTTTTACAGCAACGATAAAATAGTCGCTAAATTTGTTGCTAAAACTGTTCTTATGCATTGCTTAAATATATTAAATTAAAAATAGTAAATACTGAAAAATTAACAAACATTCATATAATATAAGACCCATAAACGATTCTTTCACCTGCTCAACAATAATAGGAACAAGATGACTAGTTAGTGGAGACATCATTTTCATTACAAACTCTTCCATATTTATTGTCGATGTTGATTGAGAAAATGGTTCTGGTAATGATGATTACCCACAAAGCTTCTACCCATAGAAATTTTTTGCTTCAAGTCTAAGACTATATATTCTTCTTTTCTTTTCTCCTCCAGCAGCTTGGTCATATGCTTCATATTGATTAATATATGATTCAAACAATATTTTCTAATTTAATATTTCTTTGTATTTTTCCTGTAATAAGTAGATAAAATGACAAAGCATTAATGATATGGAACAAACAAAATTTTGAAGGAAAATGCACAAAATACACAAAGTCATGCTCAGTCTAGTGTAGAGAGTAGGAGAGACACTAAGAATAAGATGTCCTTTTAAGTTAAGTTTGATTTTAATCCATATGGATTCTTAAAAATATATCAGTTATTATTTACAAAGATAAAATTAATATATGTGAGTGCAGTATGAGGCATCCTTTTGAAACTGAGCGAACTGCTAGAAATAAAATACTTCACAAGTTGACTTCTCTACTTGAGCGAGAAAAATAGAATTCATAAATGTCTACACATTTTTCTAGAATTTTGCATACCCTCTCAGAGAACTTATCAATACCATCAAATCAAATCATGTACTTGACGAAAGACGCACCTCTATCTTGTGTACCATTTGTTGTGTCTGTGGTAATAAACAGTGTGTAGCGAAGTAATTGCTAACAACATCCAACCCAAGAGAGATCATGTCAAGATTAGTATCTCTTATTACAAAAGGTGTAAAGTAGAAGTGTAATAGTTTTAAGCACAAGTTTGTCTTTTTAGCAATATAAAATTATATTCACACCAGTAAAAGTAGTTCCTCAGAATATTACCATTATGAAACAATGGGATTTGGACTCTTTGCTACACCCTTGTGGTCAATATATATATGTTAATGGGGACTTGTACCACACAAACAATAAAAACTAACTATTAAGGGAAATCTCCCTCACCCTCACCCCATCCCAACACGTTCTAAGTTCATGAGTGAGTGACCTTTGGAAGCAAGAGTCATAGTAAAACAACACTAGCATCACACAAAAACAACACCAAAATTGCACAAGAAAACCCTCAAAATAGTTACAATAGTTTCTCTATAAAACGATACTAGATTCACATCGCGAAGTCCCAAAATATCATTAGAACTACACAAAGAAGCAGCAACAAATTCACTTCGAAACAGGAAAAAAATGAACCTTAAACTATAGTAGGAAAGAACAAAAACACCTCCATGTTTTAGAATTACATGGATGTATTGAGAACGCTCACCAACAAATGTTTTTACATCATGCCCATGTGTATGAATATGCATATGTAACTCACTTGGTGTGGGATATCGACCTTTTTCAATAGCTTATACAAATTGAATCATGTTATACATATCATATAAGAGAATATGTTAATTATAGGTTTTGTAGAATATATGTATACTCACAAGTTACTTTTAATGTTCTCCAAAAGAAATAGAGCCACCGATTTGAGTCCCAACAACAGTTTCATGACCGCCACGACGATTTTACAAATTAATTTCTGATTTCCGAATCAGCTAAAAACATCCTCAAGGCTCCAGAACATTGTTGTGGGTAGAAATACCCTAACTTATTTAGTTACTCTTATTTGGTGTTGCTAGAGGTGTCTCAGAGATGATTGGGCTAACACTCTGAGTTGACGTTACAATATTTGTTCGAGTACCACATATTCGAGAAGACAATCTAGTGGACTTGGGAATAGGTTGCATGCTTACACGAACAACAGGATTACTCATACTTGAGGATATTCCACGAACTCTGCCTCCAACCATATCTATAAAAAAGTTTTTAGATAATCTGGAACAAAGATGAAATATTAAAATTGTCTCTATAAGAGCTTGTTTATATGAAATATATATGTGCATCCGATCACGCTACTAAACCTGATTGTTAAACAGTAACTGTCAAGTAAGATCATTAAATCAAACAAATGATTACAAATTTACATTATAATAAGTCTCCCATAGATTTAATTAGGAATTTAAATTAGAAATTAAGCACACGTAGTTCAAAGATAAGAGCTATTTCCTTTTAAATCCTAAACTAAAAACTAGAAACAACAACTAATTATCCTCGATTTAAAATAAGAAATAAACAAAATATAGTGAAATACATTAGCATATAATTATTTATACTTGGGATTAGGATCTTCCTCCATTGAAGATTCAAAAGGATGAGACGACTCATGCTCATTATTTCCAAAAGATTTCCAACTTGAACCTTGGGGAAAGTTAGGACCAACTGCTTCTAATATGATTTGATGGTATGGATTATCATAACCTAATTCAGGTTTAGTACCACCATTCAAATCTTGATCACAAGAAATTTCACCAATCATATTTTTTCTCCTTGATGTTTCCAGATAATATAGTTATCAACAAATTCTTATTTATAAAAGTGATGAGTAATCGTTTCAACATCCATGAACCTAATGTTGTGACATTTCTTACATGTACATCTAACTTTATTACCACTCATGTGATTCTGTTGCAACTATGCAAATTGGATAAATTTATCCACTCTAATTACAAAACTAGAATTTATAGACCCTTGACCATACAACCTATCATATATCCAACCACACTTTACATTATTCATCTTCCTAATAAAATCTAAATTAACAAGAATAAAAAATTATTAACAAGCACAAACTATGAAACATAAGGTACTCTCATTCATATTTATAGGCTTACAAATAATGAAAATGAAGAACAGAGATATCACGACATAGTGAAGAGTAGCCACCAAAAATAGATTCAAACAAAAAGGAATAATAAGCTTCAATATTAATTACGAAACGATAAAAGAAAACTTTCACTTCAATATGATTCAATAAAATCCATTAAGAACACATGTATAGAATATTAAACTCATCAATTCTCATCTACAAACAATAGTGATACAACAAAAGACTAGCCAGTCATATCATTAATAGAAGAAGACGAGGAGAAGATTACGTACGAAAAGTTACCTTTTTGAAGACTAATGTTCTTCCCTAATAACTCCATCACATTTCCTAGTTATTTTTCACCAAATAGAAGTCAAAACCCTCCTTTTCACCGTATTAGAAGATCACCGAGCAGATGAAAAAAGAGAAATTAGAAAAGGTAAAAACTCACCTTTAACCTTAGGATGAAAGAGACAGGAGAAATTTCACAGTGAACCTGAGACGGGAATAATTTCACCTGAGAGTTGAGCAACCGAAAGGAGAGGGAGATGATAGCATTCGAAAGGAGACAGATACGGGAGAAATCGAATTCTTACCTCCCACTAAGGTGCTGCGCTGCTCTTGAGACATTTCACAGAGATAAAACCCTTTTTTTTTAGGGATTTTAACTTTTGTTTCCTTCTTTGTGCTTTCAATGAATGATGACTTGGTAAAAATTATAGCAACAAACATAGAGACAGATTCTGTCACTATAAATAAATAAAATTGTTTACATTGATTGTTAGAGACTGGTAGTTCTGCCACTACATAATTTAAATTTCATTAAAATATATTTATATTCTAGAAACGCTTGTCCGTCAATACTTTCGCCGTAATATATTATTAAATTTGTAACACTTACTTTGTTGCAAAATCTCTTGTGAAATTTAAGGCGCTAAAAATTCCCGCTATTAATACGCGACAAAAAACATATTCTGTCGTCAATCTGTTATAATATTTTAAATCAAAAAAATATTTATAAATTTTGCAACGAAATCACTACTTCGTAGCTAATCCGTAGTTATATAGAGGCTAAATTTATTATGTCGCTAATATCCGTTGCGAAACACTATTTTTTTAGTAAATGAAATTAAGGGCGTTCCTCTATATTTTGTTATTTTATAATTAGGATAATCAGTTGATGGGTATTTATTATGAATATGGAACTGATTCGTGAATGAATTTCATGAAGGTACTTGGTGATACCTTCAATATCATGAGCTAGTTATCTTTATTATGTTATTGTTTGTTTATCCTTTGTGTTGTTGGTTAATTGGAGTATGAATAAAGAAGTTATGAAGGTATGATCATGGAATGTGATGACTTGAGTGACGATCATAAGTGTGTAAATATGTGGAATTGAAGGTAATTCTCCTATTCATCGTATGATTATGTTAGGAAGTAATGATCTAACATGATGTTGATTTTGATGAAAGGACATTCTCATCATATAACTTATGAGCATTGTACATGTTATATATAGGGTTAAGCCTTAAGGGCCTATCTTATGAACTAATGTTCAAGAAAGACTTAAAGGTTAATTTAAAAGGGAATTGGCTAAGAACCGAGTGAACTTGATAATGAGAGGTATTACCTAAAAAAAGGTGGTTAACACTATGTTCTCTCATGAGGTTGAAACTATAATGCTTATTAGCATAAAGAGGGTTTCTAGTAATAACCTTATAGTTCCTTAACTATATGCACCCATAGGAAGACTACCTAGTAGATCCACCTAGATGATATTATCATAGATATATCCTAAATTAGCAAGTGGGATCCCTATTTTCTGCGTGAGGGGATCACACAGGATTTCGTGTTTAACTCACATGGCCTAGTGTTGGTTATGGAAATTTTTTTCTAAAGTTAAAATAAATGAACAAAAGTAAGAAGATGAGCACTTACTACGATTTCTTAAGAGGTGTTACTTAGTGTAGGTAAGGGAATGATACTTTACCTATACATTGCACAAATAGGTCTTGAGGGGAGTTTTGGGGTGGGTTCTTTGTATATATATGATGTTTATAATGTTTGTCTCATATGTTAGGTACTATGTTGATTTCACTCGATATACAAGACATTGATCTAAATTATTATGTATGATATTTACTACACTTTGTATACTGTTCTATAGGGTAAAGAAAATGTTTATGGTATCTTTGTTACTTGACTTAGTTTATGTGGGGTTATGGGGCTTCACATAGACATAGCACTAGTTCGCTTGGATGTGGATTGTGAGTAAGCTATTGTTATGTATTAACGAAATGGACTCTAAAACATGAAATATCATTATGGTTTTGTTATGGTTTTACTCTATAACGTAAATATGAATATGTCTTATTTGTTATTTTTGGTTGGACTTGTATATGTTCTTTCATTGTGAATAAAAGTCTTTGTAAGTGAACTTGGCATTTTTATACTAAAATGTCCTCTTTAACATGTTTCTAAATATTTTAATTGAATATATCCATACTCAGTATATATGGTTTTTGCTAACACATTTTCCAAGTGAAGTATAGGTTCGGGCCATTGAAGATATTTGGTGAACTTGGATTAATAAATTCCAAGTTAGTATTTCCTCTAGGTCGAGGATGAAGAATATTAATTCTATTTTTTCTTGTTTTCTTTTCGAAAGACAATATTGTAATTTATATATGAGACTTATTGTAATAGTGTAAGGGATATGTCCCAAATCTTATAATCCAATATTTGGTTATGTGTGAGACGATTGTAGACTGGTTTTTATATATGAGAAGGTATGTTAATTTCAAATGTAATGTTTTAAATTTTCCTCATTTTTATTCAGTCAATGATGTGATGGTCTAAGGTTTAAGAGGACGAAGACTCCTATTATGACTATGGGTTCTCCCCGTTGGTGACACTTACCATCCCATATTTTCTTTATTTTTTGCATGTCACTAATCAACAAAATGGCTTTATAAGATAGAAATTTTAATACCAAAGACTCCAAGGTAGTTCAAAACTACCATAACTTTGGAACACTTAAAATTTCCTTTATGGGAATTTAACAGATCTTTTAGCCACTAAAAAAATCTATAAAGATCAAAATAATTTATTTTACTAGCTTATGAATTAAAATCTACGTGACACTAATATTCTACTTATTACATCAAACACTTTATTGACATATCTTTACTTTGTAAATTTTACTTTTAGTTCTTGTATTTTCTTAAGTATTAGAATTGATAAGTAGGACTATAGGAGAGTAAATTTGGGATTTTATTTAATTTAATTTGTTGACTACAAGTCATGAAGTTAAATTTTTAATTTAAATTGTAATTATATTTTCTCAAATATTTAATTTGATGAGTAGGAGCCAAGACCTCAAAGGGTATAATTTGTATTTTATGTTATTTAATTTGACGAGTAGGTTCAAATGGATCATTTCTTATGTCAAATATAGTATCTTTGAGAGTTTTTTGTTGAATGGAACTTATTACATAACCCTCATATTTATTTTCAGGATCTGAGCCTACACCCTGGATGTGGTCGACACTCGTTGACCATTGTTGGTCCCCAAATGAACCCTCATCCTGGCATACTATAAGTGGAAGATTAACTTAAGCATGCAAAACTTAAAAACTGTATAAAAATCATGAATTTTCAATGCAAACTTAAACTCAAAAGAAATTTTTTAATAATAAACTTAATATATTAAACTCGCCAAAAAATGGAATCTTTTGTTTTTAGAAATTGAACAAAATAAATTAATAATTCAAACTTCTCAACTATATTGACTATCTATGAATCCTCTAACTAAAAATTATGGATGTCAAAATAAGATCCATGACATCACGACTAAACTGAAAAGTAAATGAATCCTCTAAAAGCAAGGATGCTCACCATAGATAACTCGAACTCTTGGATGTATTAACGAAACTTTTGTTGATGAGCATGAATACTTGTGTATGCACCATGAGAATATGAAGGCCAAATTGTTCAATAAATGGAATGTACGAGCATGTAAGGAGATTTCTAAAAGATAACATAAGCATGAATATTGATAAAAATAAAAAATACTTACCTTTCTCAACTCAAAAATACTCACGGATACTAAAGACAACTCAAACTTGTTCAACTCAAAAGTACTCAAGGATAAGATACTCAACTCAGAGATATGATATTCTACTTGAAAGATTTGATTCTCGACTCAAAGATTATATACAGAACATCAAAAATATGATAATAAACTTTAAATACTTAACTTTGGATACTCAACCCATGAATGCTTTAATTGAACTCACTTCTTTATAAAGGAGTTTAAAAGTAGTGCAATACAATGAAAAAGGAAAAGTTTTAAAACATGTTACATCTCTTAATCATCATATCATAAAAGAAATAACATTGTCCCTCTCAAAAGTGTACTTGTCCGATACATCAATGAAGTGTCATAACCCCATTAATACAAAGAAATACCACTTGAGGAACCACACAATTACTGTTGTGTGAGTTTCTCTAACCGCAAATCATAACTAAAGAGTTATAGTGATGCTACTACACTTCACGTCGCGTTGCTAAGGCCCATACAATACCTTGACATCAATATACGAAGCTAACTCATTAAGTGGATCCAAAAGTCTTTGAGAAAAGGATTCATCTAAAAAGTATGAGTCTTTCTACAAAGAATGACTATAGTTTTTATAGGGTTGATAGTTTCTGAACTTTTCCACATATCGGTGCTCAATACTACTCGCAAAAATGTTATATTATATTAGCTCTTTATGATTAAATACATACTTCTTCTGTGATTTGAGAATACTGCTTAAACACACAGCACATAGGTATTATGGAATTATCTATTACCTCTTTTGCTTATTTTAAAAATCAATTTCTCATTTTTGAAAACTAGAACAAAGGCACTTTGGAAATCTTAGTTTCGGTTCTTACTGAAATGTGGAAAAAATTAAATTCTCTTCGGTAATACTTAGTTCCCTTATAATTTGATTGAAAAATACTTCAACTTTACTCTTTATTTTTACTGAATACTCAACACTTAAGTCTTTAAAGCATTGATTAAACATTTTTCAAAAACATTAAAATATCGTTCATGCCGAATTAAGGATGTGAGTCAATATATGATTTTCAGTAACAATAGATAGAACTCAATACTCAAGACATAGAACTTTAAGATACTACTACTCTCAAAGGTACTCAACTCATAGATCTGATGCGGAAATTATGGGCAGGAATGACTTGACTTAACGGCCAAAATATATGTAAAGAACACATGTATATGACTCTTCTCATTCTCTTACTTTCTTGCTCAAAACATAGTTCAAATTGGTTGCTGATATCCATGGATTGACCATTGAACTTAAGGACTTTCTTTAACTCTGCTCTTAACGAGCTCTTGCATGTTAATTAAACAATTTAGCAAACATGGCCAAATGAAGGATCATACTTTTTAAATGATTCCTTAGTGTGTTTTAGCATTGACTAGTGGATTTACTTAGTAGTTCAAGTTCTATACAGTCGGAAAGGTATAGGATGGTCCTCTTGAAATGTGAGGTAATACTTTGTACCGTCGCTTAGTGTCATAGTGATGGTTGTCCGCAAGAGAATCTCCGAAAGAAACTGTATTACTTTAATATATAAGTAAAGTTGAGTTTGTTATTGAAGTTTGTCTAATGAACTAAGTTATTTTTTTTTATTTTACATGCATTATATATATCATGTGTTATTATTTAATTATTAGAAGGTAAGTACTTGATGAGTTGAATAGATTCAAAATAGGTTTCTTCTTACTCGTTTCAAGCTTAAGGTTGTTGTTTAACATTCAATCTCTCATACTCGTACATTCAATGTACAGATGTAAGTTGACCTATATAGTCTTATCATGCATACAGAGGTAATTCTGCTAGTATCCAACTCTTTGTTGATCCAAATTGAACATCCAGAGTGAGTGGTGAGATTCCTTGCATCCCGAAGAACTCTTTTATCGCTTTGAGTATTTTCATTTATATAATGTTGTGGGGTTTTCCCCAGCACTCTTCTTAGTATTGTAGAGTATTCATACACACATAGTCAATTAGATAGTCCTGTTTGGGTCTCTATTTTTATATAAATATTTTATTTTGACACATAAGTTTAATTTTGTCAAGCATATCTATCTTAAAGTTATTTGTGATATGTTCCTCGTTTTACATGAGCTAAAACTTCCACGGAGTAAAGTAAGCCCGACTAAGTGTTTGCTCAAGGAAAGCAATAGAAATTGTGTGTCGTCCATGTCTAGGGTGTATTCTCAGTACATGACAAACATATTATGAGAGGACAGAGTTCTAGAGTTCTAGGGAGTCTATGAAGCCGAATATTTAGAGTCTTAGTTATCTGTGTGAACCACACCACCTCTATAATTAGAAGGCTTCAACAAAAGAAAATTCCTCACTTCCTTAATAGTCTGTTCATGTGTTAGATATTATCTCGAAACGTTTCTTTATAACTCGTACTTACACAAAACAATTGTACTTTTATGAGAGTGGTTCATAGTATTTTTCTTTTCCCGTGAGAAAATAGAAGAAAAGAATTTGTTGTTGAATGAGGAGTAGAACGAACTGGTCTGTAGTTGTGTTGTCTCATTTTCCGATTGAGGAAAGTAAGTGTTTGATGTTTATATCAGAGATGGGAAAAGAATAGATAGTAAATTATGTGCAATAGGTTGAGGAATAAAGGCTTAGGTATAGATAAGAGGTCAAGAATAGGAGGGCAATGACATAAGGAATGAGTCTTGGCAGCAAAAGAATAATTTTAATTTGTGTTCTTTCTAATAGAAACAGAAAATACCTTCTCTATCATTTACTATTGCACCTTTACCAAGGAACAAACGTGTGTACAACACTCACGATTTTGAGAACTTTAGATCCAGAACTGCGTATTAATAAGGTTTTAAGGAACATTGGAGTACTTTGACTCATGAATGATCCAAGTTTTGGAGGATCCAATCAGGGGTGTTTAATGATTGCTTCACTGATAACTTCAATTGTAGCAAGAATGGTAATTTACAAAAGACTTTCCTAAGAACATACATACTACGATAAAAAGGTCAATATAGCCTACTCCTCTTTATTTGCTTCTCAGATAAAAGTTACATATAGATAATCTACTTCAGGGACATACAAAGAATAATCCGTATTTATGGTTACAATAGTTTCCGAGAGCAAGAGGATTCACCATATATTATCACTTGGATGATCCATGTCCTTAGTTTTGATGTTTTTCCGAAATAAATGTTTATTCCTTCAATATTTTATGCTTGTTGAGAATTCTATTCTAGTATAGAGATTCTAACGTTGTTGTGGCATTTCCTATCAATTACAAAAGTACTATAGATGACTTTGTGTAGTTTGATATGGTAGTGTTTGATTTCATTCTATGTATGGACTGGGTTCATGCCTATAATGCATCAGTATATTTAAGCTCTTGAGTAGACAAGTTTTAGATTTCATTGAAAAAATTATACAGTAGAAAAGCAGTTTATAAGTAGTTGTAAGTCATTCCATGTTGTGCCTTAAAACAAAGAAGTTAGTTTTCAAGGGAAGTGTCTATCACTTATTTTCTAATGAATCAAATGTTGAGATACTTCCTATTTATTTAGCTCCACTAGTAAAAGATGTCCCAAATGTTTTTCTTAATGATATACAGAGAAAAATTGATTTCGGCATATACACAATTCCAGATACTCGTCCTATCTCTTTCCTCCATAGTTAGACACCAACAGAGTCAAAAAAGTTTAAAGAATAATTTAAAGATCTATTTGATAAGGTCTTTGTTCGGCCAAATGCTTCTCCTTGGGGTGCTTTGGTCTTGTTTTTAATAAAGAAAGATGGTTCCCATAGGATGTGTGTAGACTACAACAAATTGGATAAGGTTACCATCATGAATGATTATTCTCTCCCAAGGATAGATAATCTTTTCAACCAACTTTAGGGTTCTTCATGCTTCTTGAAAATTTATCTCAAGTCAGTCTACCATCAGTTAAAAGTTAGGGAATGTGATATTTCAAAGACAACTTTTAGAACAAGATATAAGCATTATGACTTTTTTGTTATGTTATTTCGTTTGATAAATGTGACTTTAACATTAATGGATCTTATGAATAATATTTTCAAACCTTATTTTGATTTGTTTGTTATCGTCTTCATTGATGACATATTAATCAATTCGATGAATAAAGAATATCATTCTAATAACCTTAGGATAGTTCTTAAGACTTAAAAAGATACGGAGTTATATACTATGTTTTCTAGGTGTGAGTTTTGGCTAAAATTTGTGGCATTATTTGCCCACATAATTTGTGATGATGGGATTAGAGTTCATACCCAAAAGGGAGAAGCAATTAAGAGTTTTCCTAGACTAAATACTTACTATATAAGATTTGTTGAAGGTTTTTTATTTATCTCGTCTCCCTTGACCAAGTTGATTTAGAAGATAGTTAAATTTCAACCATCTATAGATTGTGAGAAAACATTGAGGAATTGAAAAAAAGGTTGACTACTACCTCGATTTTTACATTATTAGAGAGTACTCAAGGTTTGTTGTGTATTATGATACATTTAGAGTTGGGTTGTGTTGTGTGTTAATGCAGAATAACAATGTAATACCTTATGCCTCCAGATAGTTGAAGGTTCATAAGAAGAATTATCCAACCCATTACATGGAATTAATTATTGTAATATTCACCTTGAATATATCGTGTAACTACTGGTACGACATTCATTTTGACTTATTTATTTATCACTATAGCGTACAATACAGTTAACCAGAAGTAGCTAAATCTCAGACATAGGAGGTGGTTACAACTATTGCATGATTATAACATGAGAATTCTTTATCACTTAGTTAAGGCTAATGTTGTTGAAAATGCTTTTTGAAAGTTATCCATGGGGTGTACCACCCATGTTGAGGAATAAAAGAGTGAGTTTGCCAAAGATGTGCACAAACTTGCACATTTGAGAGTGAATTACGGATTTCACAGAAAAAGGATTAGAGTTACCAATGGGGATGAATCATAGTTAATGTCAGAAGTAAAAGAAAAGCAAGACAAAGAACCTTTTTTCTTGATTTAAAGGCAAGTATTCATAAGTAAAGAGTATTATGTTTTGAACAGAGGGGAGATGGTGTGCTGAATTATAAAGGTAGATTGTGTGTACCTAGGGTTGATGGGCTGCAGTAAAGGATCATAGAGGATTCTCATGGATCCAGATATTCCATTCATCCATGATTCTAAAATATGTAATTTTCTTTGATGGTGGTATATTTGTGGAAAAGCGTCAAGAAGAGCATTGCTGAGTTTGTTTCAAATATGCCCAAATTGCCAACAAAAGAAAGTGCCACACCAAAACACTGGAGGTTTGGCTCTGAATATAGAACTTCCTAAAATTATGTAAGGGATGATTAATAATGACTTCACCATAGGATTACTAAGGTCTAACATGTATCATGATTCTATTTGGGTAATTTCAAATAGAAAAAAAAACAACTATCTTTTTTTCCGATAAAGACTACCCATTAGGCCGAGGATTAAGCTAAGTTGTACATTTAAGATATGGTGAGACTTAATTAAGGCCTAATTTCAATCATTTCGGATAGAGGTTCATAATTTAACGCATAGTTTAGGAAATTTTTCTAGAATGGTTTGGGTTTGAAGGTAAACTTAAGAATTGTTTTTTATCCGAAGAATAATGGGAAAATAGTGTAATATATAGATGTTAGAAGATATGTTGAGGGATTGTGTGATCAATTTAAAGGGGAGTTATGATGATAACCTACCAATAATTGAGTTGGCTTAAAATAACACTACCATTCAAGCATCCAAAAATCACCATATGAAGTTCTGTATCGGAGAAGATGCAGATCTTCTATTGGGTGGTTCGAAGTTGGTTAAGCAGGGTTGATAGGACCAGATCTAGTTCACCAAACAATGGAGAAGGTGAAGTTGATTAAATTTAGTTTTAAAACGTTACAGAGTCGTCAAAATTCCTATACATATGTTAGGAGAAGGCCGTTGGAGTTTGAGGTTAACGATTGGATAAAAATTAAAGTTTCATCCATGAAGGGTGGTATGAGGTTTGGTTAAAAAGGGGTTACTTATTCCCGACACATTGTTACTTATAGAATCTCCAAGAAAATTGGTAGTGCATCCTATGTATTCGATCTACCACAAGAGTTAGTAGTATTTCATCCAATTTTTCATATTTCTATGTTCTAGAAGTGCATGGGTTATCCGTCATTGATTGCACGAAATGAAAATATTGTAATTCAGGATAGCTTATCCTATGAACAGATTCATGTCAGATTTTAGATTGCCAAGTTCCCAAGTTGAGAACGAAGGAGATTGCACCAGTAAAGATCCTTTGGAGGAACCAATTAGTAGAAGAAGAATCTTGGGAAGGTGAAGAGAATATAAAGAACATATATCCACATCTCTTTGAATCCGGAGAGAACATAGATCAAGATACTAATTCTCTCTCCATTACTTTGTAAAATATGAGTATTCATGTTGTTACTTGCTATTGATTGTTTAAAGTTAAACTTGAGGTTACAATAATTAGCTTAGTGAAAGAAATATCATTCCAGGATGAATGTTCCCAATTGGGAAATATTGTAACATTTCATGACTTGTAATATCTAAGAATAATCTAAGAAACTAAATTTTTTTACTTTTGGATAAATAAGAGAAAATTTGGAAAATTTCCTTAAATTAAGAAAGTGAAATTTAGAGTTAAAGTCATTTCTTTATATGTTTGGAAAGATCTTGGAAATATCTTTCTAATGCCGCTTAGCTTTCACGATTACGATATCGAATGATTAACATATATCTTTCGATAGTTTTGTTGTTGGACAGAGGAAAGTCAAATTCTGGATTTAACGAAGGGCAAACTAGTCTTTTACAAAACTATGTCTTATATTTTTTAAAGAGTTTTTTTGGAGGAAAATTAACTTTTGATTAATATTAAAAAAAGTATTTCACACTTAGGGCTTGGGAGAAAATAACATTTTAGAAGGAGAAGGGTGAAATATCAAGAATTCATCGAGCACTCTAAGATTTTACGAGTGGAATTCTTTAGGGATGATCCCTATAGAGGTATGTGAGATCTTTTAGTGTTGGATTAGTTCACCCACACTCAAACTTATATAATTCATAGATTTTGAGTTGATTGATTGATGAAAGTGAAGTGCTTGAAGAACATTGTTGAAATCTTATTGGTAGAGTTGTTGCATATCTAAATTTTATTTTATTCGTGTTTTCGGGATGTTTTTTATTTTAATATATAAGGTATTTAGGGTATTAGTTATCCTAAGTATTGAAGGAAAAATCCATTGAAATTTAGAGGGTTTAGAGATGAAAAACAAAAAAGAGAAGTTGAAACACCTGTCTGAAATGCCTTTGGGCGCCACGCCTTCCAAAGCCCCGCTGGACATCCTCTGTTTGTATGGCCTTGCATGGGCGCAAACTTAAGCGCCCCAACTTAGACTTTGAAAATTGGGGTATGGCGCCCAATGCCTCTCATAGTGCCAAGGACGCTTGAATAACCTATTCATTCCCCATCTTTTCATACTAGTTCCTGAGTGATGTACCCATATTTCTTAATAAAATCCAACACTCTAAGGTGCATATAAACATCATTAAATCATCTAATAATATGAGATCATTAACCTTGAAGATATAATCCAATTCAATATAAGTTGTGATCAACGACAAAGAAGTTAAGAGTCATGTCTAAAAGTTAAGAAACAAGTCAATGTCCTTAAAGCTTCAAAGAGTCTTCAACAAACATTTTCGTATTGTTCTAAGGCTCAACTTGCAAGTTAACCAATGTGTAAATAGTTGAGTTCAATCCTTAAAAGTTTTAACGCAACTACGTATTCCCTAAGAGTTAAGTTGCATGTTATGGAAAGAGTAAAGAGTTTAATTCATTTCTTAAAAGTTATGTGGGAACTAAGTATTTTCTAAGAGTTACAGATGTCTCACATTATGAGCAAGAAATGAATCTAGACATCAAACAGTGCCATCCTCTAGTATAATAAAAATGAAAATATGATGTCTAAGAGAGCTTTTATTGCTAATTTTGAGCAATTACCTCAAACTAGAGAAAAAGTTGTTTTAAAAACATATAAGCTAAGTATTTTTTGGATTAGTATTGAGCACTGATATTGGTACGTGAGTTCATATTAAATGAAACCCCATAAATCATTTAGTCAACATGAACCGAAGATGGATCATACTTTTTACATTATTCCTTACTATTTTTTAGCATAGAAGAGTGGATCCACGTACTAGTTCCGATTCCATATAGATGCCAAGATTAGCACTTTCCTCTTACAAAGTGAGGTAATACTTTGTACCATCTCTTAAGATCTTATTCATGGTTTAGGTTAGAGAATCTCCCACAGAAACTGTATGACATTAATATATAAGTAAAGTTGAGATTTTTTTGCATTCTCCATAACAATTTTTTACAAGCTTTATATATATCGCATGTGTTTTTATTTCATTATATTAAATTCACTAATTCATGAGTTGAGCAGAGCCAAGGTAAGTTTCTTGTTACATCTTTCTAGCTTGAAGTTATTTTTTAGCATTCAATCTTACATACTCGTACATTTAATGTAATGATGCATGTCTGCATGCATCATCTTATGATGTGAAAATGCATGTAATCAGGATCAATATCCAGCGCCTCGTTCATCCATTTTTGGTAACCAGAATTAGTGATGAGCGTCCTTGCATTCAGAGGACCCTTTTTATTTTTTTGAGTGTTTTCATTTATATAATGTTGTGGGGTTTGCCCCAACATTCATCTTAGGATTGTAGAGACTTCATAAATAGATAGCCAGTAGATAATTCATTTAGGACTCTATATTTTTAAAGATATTTTACTTTTAGACTATGGGCCATTTTTGCCAAGACATTTATCTTAAAATTATTTATGAGATGTTCCACATTTTACATTAGGTTAATTATTCTGCCGAGTTAAGTAAGCCAGACCAAGGGTTCGCTCAAGCCTATCAATGATCATTGGGATAAATAACATGTAGGATAGAGTAAAGCTAAAATAAATATATAACATAAGAAGCAATAATGGAAGAGTATAATCTGAACACGATATAGTTTTTGAGTAGTAATGCTATCTAAATACAATGACCAAAAGATAACAATTAGATTTTGAATGTTGATTGTGCCAAAAGTATGGTCGATGAAATAGAGTGTAACTGAACTGTGGGATCTCCTAAAAACCGACAATAAAACTACATAATCTAAATGTGGAGTCTGATGTATATGCTCCATATTTAGGACCCTATAAATTTTGCGTAAAGTATACAGGCGTATTCGCATGATCACTTAATTGATGCCCATATAAGGGACTTAAAACCTACACGTCCTGTAGTTCAAGAACAAAATGGGTGACTTAACGAAGTCCAACCCGGTATTACTCTACTCACAAAAGATTAAATGATTAACATATTAATACTGATTTTTTTAAATATGTTGGATAGCTCAAATCTGATATGCAAATCAAGAATGCAACATAATTATATTGATAAAGAAACATTCAAAACCAAGGTATGTATACAAGAAATATCTTAAATATACGGCCTACTATGTGTAAGTAGAGAAGTACATATTTAAGGAATTTAAACTAATGCAAGAGATTAAGTACTAACATTAGAATCTGATTAGGAAAATTTAAATCATGAATTTTTTTTAATGTCTAAAAACCTTAGGTATATTTAATAGTAGGGAATCAAGATTACGACTGAATTTAGGGACGTAATGGGAGAAAGGAATCCAGTAGTGAAATCACTGACCTGCTGATGAATTCGATGAAAAATCTTTTAATTTCTGCGTCAAAACTGATGAAAACTTGTTGCTTTCTTTAACTAAGGTTCCTCGACCCTTTTCTCCCTTTGAAACCATTATTTTCTATGTTTTTGAGAAAAGATCCGCCTAAGGTAAGTTCTAGTTATATTTTTAGGCTAAAACAAACAAAAACCACATATTTTAAGGTTAAAAAAGCGTAGTTTAGCAGTTTAAAAAAAGGAAAAGACCAAAAGAACCCTGACTTAAACACCATACTGGTCCAACCACAACCACTTTCACAAATCGTGAAAGGGACCACGAATAGTGAAGTGATTTGTGATATGTGATCTAATGGCTATTGGTTCAGGCGTTTCTTCATAAGCCCTACCACGGTCTATTTGAGGGTCCACATATCCTGAAAGTCTCACTGGAGGCTCAGGTTTGAGAATCTATTGGATCGTCTTCATAGATTCCACCACGACCTGTCATCAGGACCACTAACCATGAAGGTCCCCATGGTCATAACTTAGGTGAGAAGTTCTGAGGGTGAGTAAGGGCAAATACTATCTATTACACACGGGCGCCCCGACGGAATGTCATTAAGACCACGACCTGTGAAGGGTATTGTGGTATTGTTACAAGGCATGGGTTTTCTCAACACACCACCAAAGGCAGGTCAATCGATCGTGGTCCTTATCATTGGTTAGGAATGCTATCGTTGTTTACTTCATCAGGTAAGGTTTTTGCAACTTCTTCAAGGTCTTTTTTTTGAAGTATCAGAATATCTACCCCTTGGGAATGTGTCCTTGAATGAAGTCCTAAATATCTTAAATGGAGGAAAGAACTCCAAAAGCTACAATTAATTTTATTGAAATTTATTTTTGGCATAATTGATTTCACAGAACATGCAAATGCGCTGAAAAATACAAATACCAACTTATGGAAAATAATATTAAGAATTAAATTGTGCATCAATGACTGAAAACTTAATTGGAACTGTAACCTAATGGTGGGGTAGAATCGGATAGAAAGACATGAAGATACATGACATTCATTGGTGCTTCTGCTTCCCAAAAAGCTCCCTCAATGGATTATCTCCTCCACAAATCCTTGAGTGAAGCGAAATCTTTGTAACTCAATCTTCGAATGTAAAAATCAAGGATTTCAACTGGTACCTCTTCATATATGACATTATCCTTCATAGGCAACCTTTCAAATGGTACAATAGATCTTGGATCACCCACACACTTCTTCATCAATGAAATGTGAAAAACTTGATGCACTACTTTTAATTCTACTATAAACTCTTACTCATAATCTATTTCGTCAACCCTTTTCAATATATTGTAAGGGACTACATATGTAGGATTGAGATCCCCTTTATTTTGAAATTTAATTACCCCTTTTATAGGCATCACATTCCCGAAAACTCAATTATCAACTTCGAACTCTAGTTCCCTTCTTCTTAGACCACGATATGACTTTTAGCAACTCTTGACTTTTCTAAGTATATTATAATTAGTTGCACTTTCTCTATAGCTTCAAAAAACTGAATCTAATCCTATGATGTATTCTTCTCCTATGTTAAACCATCCAACTAGAGATCTACACCTACGCCCATACAATGCTTCATAAGAGGCCATCTGAATCTTTGAATGGCAACTATTATTGTACGCAAATTGTATAAGAGGGAGGTTACAATACAACTACCTTTGAACTAGATTACACAATCTCTCAACATTTCCTCTAAGTTATAAATGGTACGCTCTACTTTACCATCTTTTTGCGGATGAAATGTTGTGCTAAGGTAAACTTGAATACCGAGATCTTTCAGAAATGACTTCAAGAAGTGAGAGGTGAAATGAAAAACTATATCTAAAATGATATAAAAAAGAACCCAATGTAACCTAACTATCTAATTAATGTAATACAAAGGATAGTCTTCCGTTGAATCTGTAGTCTTGATTGTGTTAAAAAGTACGAAGACTTAGTAACTCTATCAAATATCACCCAAATGGAGTCATGTTGTTTGCGAATATGATGTAAACATCTGATAAAGTCCATGTTTATCACATCCTACTTTCAAGTAGGAATGTCAATTTCTTGTTTTATACCTTCGTGTTTCTAATTTTTTACCTTGGATTCCTTGCAATTAGGCCACTTAGCAACAAAATCTTCTTAATCTCTTTTCATACCATTCCATCAATAGACTTCCCATAGGTCACAGTACATCTTAGTGGCTCCTTGATTAACAGAGTATTTTGATTTATGGGCTTGTGCAAGAATATGTTGCCTCGAGTCACCCACCTTAGAAACAAATAATTTACCCTAATAGCGAAGCAAACATCCTTTCCCATGGGAAAACCTCAACTATCTTGTGGTGGGTTGCACTCTTTATTTCATGAAATATCAGATCACTGCCTTGCTTTTCCTTAACCTCCACTACCAATGAAGATTTTTTCCTATTCTTAACTTTTACACCACTAACTAATATGCTCATAAGACAAACTTCTAAGAAAGCAATTTTGTGAACTTCTTTTGCTATTTTCTTCCTTTTTTCCTTAACATGTGCTACACTGCCGATATATAGTCTGCTAAGAGACTATTTTACTTTATTCGTACTACCACAATGGTAATGCAGACTTATATCATATTCCTTAAGGAACACAAGTCATCTTCTTTGGGGAGATTCAACTCTTTCTTGGTGAACATGTTTTGAAGGGTCTTATGATTTGTGAACATATCTACCTGATCATCATACATGTAATGTCTCCAAATATTATGTTCAAACAACATTCTTGCGGGCTCGAGATCATGAATGGGATAGTTCTTCTCATGCACCTTATGTTGTCTAGAAGCATGATCATGCACCTTACATCACTGCATCAACACATAACCTAGGATGGCTCTAGATGAATTAAAATAAATCACATAACTATTTGAACCCTTTGTTAAAGTTAAAAAAGTGGAGTTTTAGTTAACCTATTCTTCAGTTCTATGAAGTATTTCTCACAATTATCACACAACTGAAACTTGACCTTTTTCTGAGTCAACTTAGTTATCAGAGAGACTAAGGATGAAAATCCTTCCACAAAACTTCTCTAATAAACCTCCAGACCTAAGAAATTCTAATATCTGTAGGAGACATAGTTCTAAGACATTGTTTCACTACCTATGTTTTTTGAGAATCCAATTGGATCCCCTCTCTAGAAAAAATATCCCCAAGGAAAGTGACAAATTGCAACCAAAACTCACATTTATTAAAATTAGCGAATAATGGCAACATTTGAGAGTTTGTATAACAATGTTCAATTGATTCGCATGTTCCTTATCATTCCTAGAGTAAATGAGGATATAAAAAACAAAGACGAGAACGAATAAGTCTAAGTACACCTTAAACACTTTGTTAATCAAATCCATGAAAGTTGAAGGAGCATTGGTTATTCTAATTCACATAACTATGAATTCATAATGAAAATATCGAGTTATGAAGGTTGTCTTCAAAGTATCACAATCAATGAATTTAACTTAATGATGACTCAATATGAGTTCTATATTTGAGAAATGACTAGTGCTCTAACAAGTCATCAATCCTGGGGATGTGATACTTATTATTGATTGTGACCTTAATCAACGACCATTAGTCAATGAACATTCTTAGCGAACCATCTTTATTTTGCATGAACAACACTAGTGTAACCAATGGAGAAATACTAGGTCTAACGCAACCTTTACCTACAAGGTCTTCCAAATGCACTTTCAATTTCATAAACATAGCTAGACCCATTTTGTAAGGAGGAATTGTAATAGTCTAGGTATTTTGAAGGAGGTCAATTCTACTGTCGATTTCCCTTACGAGAGTAACTCCGAGAAGATCTACTAAAAATTTACTAACACTAGAACTAACTCAAGAGTAGGGGTTTAAGAGCTAGATCCCTTAAGCCGAACTAGATGATAGAGACAAGATTAAGTGATCATTTTTCTGCCTTAAGGTAAGAAATGAATGGACCAATAAGCGTTAATCTACTACCCTTCAATCCTATGATTGGTTCGTTTGGAAATTGTAAACAAAAACTCCTAGTTGTACAATCGATTAAAGCATAACAAGTATGTAACAAATTCTTTCGTAGTAGAGACTGAGAAAAGTTCTGAGGGAGTTTCTGTGGGAGACTTTGACAAGGAAATTTGTGTGTAACTCTCAAGATAAACCTATGTTATCTACTGTAGTAGAGACTAAGAAAAGTTCTGAGGGAGTTTCTTGAGTAACTTCAAATTGAACTTTTATATAAGGAGTTATAAAATAGAGAGCAACCATGTATCTAATAATGCATAAACATCAAGTTCAATAATCCTAACATACCATTTAGTACATAAAGAAAATCCTCTTAATCCAAGTGATTCTGGAGAGCATACAACATGTTTTGGCGATGACCTCCACCTGACCAAATAAGTACCCTACTGAGTCGGGCTACCTAATGGTGCTGATGTAGTTGTTGACTCAGATCTACCATTGTTACCTCCTTTACCCTATTTAGAAGGACATTCCCTCAACCTCATACAAGGTTAACCATATCAAAAGCATCATTCCTTTCGTGGAAACTCTCTCGGATGGTTCTTACCACACTAAATAGTTTGGTAGGTTTTGGTGCCTCACACGCTACCTTGAGACATAGATCTTAATGCACTAACTTATTGGTCTTTTCCGGACATGGAGGATGGAACATTGGTTGATGAAGGTGTTTTAGTTGACAATTTTTGTTGAACCATCGAGCGATTTCCACCACTCCATTTTTCTTGATAATATTCATAGTTGCCTATCCTAGCATTCTTCTTCTTAATAGCTTTTTCCCAAGGTGTATCTCCCTCAATCTGTTGATCATAAGTCATAGGCCTAGAGATGTTCATGTTGTGTAGCTAACATTTATGTTCTTGTTATCTTGTTCCTCCAATTTGTCCTCACCAAGTCGGACACTTCATAAATATACTTATTCATATACGAACTGGAATCATCAACCATGTGAGGTACATACCTAGAGAGTTACGTTAACTTGGTCACATACTTTCATTCTACCTTTCATTAAAATCATAAATTCCTGAGCTTCTGCCTCCGTTCGCTCTCTTTGAAAAAAACTATCTAGAGAAGTGTCACTAAAGCAATGCCAAGTGATAGGAGCTACATCTGACCCTGTTTTCTTTCCACTAAGTATACTAAATCCACATCCTTAAATTGGTAAAATTCTAAATCAACCCAATCATCCCAATTACCTTTGTCATCTCAAAGATCTTCTTGGCTTCGTCTATCAAGTTTTGGGGATCCTCACCAATGTGCGATCCTAAGAACTCATGTGGATTCATTCTAACAAAATCTCGCACTCTAACTATAACTGACCCGAAATAGCATTTAAAGAAACTGGAACCTCTTGAATATTATAGTTGGCCACACTATGTTCACACATCTCAACAACATTTCGGAACTCTACCTTCGAGACTTCTTGGTATGCACTAGAGAAGATCCGTTTGCATTCTCAACAATTTCAAACCTGTCCTTAGCTCTATTACAAGACATTCTCTAAAAGTGTATAACAAAATATTTGCATGAGGAATTCGATAATACCTTACGCACGATAAAAAAAACAATATAATTGAAGGTTTACTAAAACACCTTATAGCCTCTCTCAATAGATGTGGTTCACTTCACAACTTTTGAAAAAGAATCTACTTAGTGTGGATTTTTCAGAAATCCTAGGAATCTTAAAACTAAGGCTTTGATATCAAGTTTTTCACGCCCCAAGCAACCTCTGAGACGCGTACACGACACCTAGGATCACATGTGACCCAAGCTTACACTGTTGGCATAATCATGAGCATACTAGATATGATAAAATGAAGCGGAAAACATGATGTAAATTTGAAATTATGGGGAATACCCATATACTTAACTGAATAAATGAAATGTAAGAGTTTCAAATACTAAACTTGAAGTAGTCTATGTGTTATATAAGACACTTAACTTACTAGAAGTGTTGGGACATGCCCCTACCAGAGTATAGCAAAAAAAAAAAACTAAAAGACTAAAAATATTGAAGATATCATGACTATTGTCCTCGAAGAATGAGGACTCACCTCTAATGTTTATGAACTGGAGATTGGGAACCAATCAAAGTATAATCTTACTATTGAGGAGTTGAACCAACATGACGAGAAGATGCAGCGCAATATATGCGTCACTATGATCTTCACGATAGAGTAAACATAAAATTAGCATAAAACTCAACAAGAAATAAAGCAATAGTATAATATGAACATAATATGGATTCTGAATATTGATGCTAACTAAATTTAATGACCAAATAATACCATGTTCAAGCTGAATACTGACTGTACAAAAAGAAAAGGTTAATGCAATAGAATCTGACTGAACTCTAGGAGATGCTAATAACTAACATTAAAATCACATTAGCTAAATATGGAGTATGATGTATACACCCTATAAAGTGGACCAAATATTACCCGGCCAAAGGTATAGAGGCATGTTTACACGATCACTACACTAATGACTACAGAGAAGTCTTCCAACCTGCATTGATCTTATTTTGGGGACTATATGGATTACTACTTTAGTCCAACCCGGTATTATATAACTCCCAATAGATTGAATGATTAAAAAATTAATAATGAATTTTTGTATACACTAGATAACTTAAAAAAGACTTGCAAACTGTGCATACAACATTATAATACTGGTAACTACACATTCAAAAACTATGACATGTTCGTCTAAAATAACTGAAATATTTGGCCTAGCAAGTTTAATTCAAGAACTAAAGAACTACATATATAAGGATATGAAGTTCATGAAATAAACAAATTAATAACATAATAATCTCATTTGGAACAATTGAATAACTTATTCATGAAAATATGTGGATGTTCTAGAAACCCTAGATCTAGTAAAAAGTAGGGAATAAAAAAAGAGACTAAATTCTTATGACCTAATGGGTGAAAGGAACTCTCTAATGAAATCCCACATGCCTGGTGATGACTTCCATGTAGAAATATTTTGATTGCGGGTTTTAAAGTGAAGAAAACATGTTGCGTTCTTGAACTATAGTTGTTCAACATTTTTATCCTTTTCAAACTCTAATTTTCAATGTTTTTTTATGAAAGATCTTACTTAGATATGTTATACATATGTTTCTAGGAAAAAACTAACTAAATACACTTAGTTTAGGATTAAAAATGCATAGTTGAGGGTCTACTGAATAAAGAAAACACCAAAAGACCCCAAACATAAACTGTTGGCGGGACCAACCACAACCACTTTAACGGACCATGAAAGGACCATAAACTGGGAAGTTCATCATGGTATGTGGTAAAGTGGCTACAAGTTGTAGGGTTCTTCTATACGAGCCCTACCACGACAGATGTGAGGGATCACGTACTATCACCGTGGTCCTCAGTTAGGCTGAGGTCTCGAGGCTTAGGTGTGGGGGTCTATTGGATGGAATTCACACACTCCACCATGACCCTTTATCAAGACCGCGGACGTGCAGGCCACTGTGGTCTTTAAATAGGTTGGGGGCTACTACTCTTAACATGTGCCCCAATGGCTCATCATCAGTAACACACCTCATTAAGGGTTCCAAGGTTTGGTAAAAGTGCTTGAGTGATTTAAATTTACCACCATGGGTAGGCGTATGAACCATGGTTCCTAACAAGGTATATGAACCATGGTTCCTAACAAGGTCTATTAACCCTATCGCGATCCATTGCTTTAGGTATGTTTTCAACAACTATTCTAGTCTTAGTTATCAAAGTGTCATAGGTTGTAGAGGTTGATCAAAGTAAATATTTTACTACTTTAGATTGACAATTTGTTTTTGTCACTTCAGAGAAAATTTATTCACACTAAATGGAAGCTATTACAAGAGATATTGATGTCCAACCAACTAGAAAAAGCAAAAGGGAAATGAGAAGGGTTGGAGTTGTTGCGCTGTGAGTTCGTTCAGTAAAAAAAATGATGGATTTGTGACACAAACAAATAGATACATATGATGTAGAAGATTCTAAAAATTCCGGGCCGCATGTTTTTCAAGTTGAAACCAAGGATGTAACTAAAAATTGGACAATTGTTGCACACAAAAATTCAGCAAGTGATTGAAGCCCTTCACTGACTAGTCAAAATAATTCTCTTTGTAGAGAAAATGGTGCGACTAGAACTTTTCATAACAATGAGTAAAGGCAAGATATTAGTAATGCCTCAAGCGACCTATTATGTTGGAATAACTTTGATGCTTTTTGGAAGACTACTGGTAAGCAAGTCACATTAATAAAGAATGATAACGATTTAATGCAAGAAAAGCATATTGCACCACCTATTTTCAATAGCAAATTAATTCCTGTAGTTGTCATATTTGTGCCTAAATCTGGTATTGTAATGAAGAATAAGTCAAGGGCCTTAGTGTCAAACATAAATGATTTGTGCGAGGATTCTCTTGATGAAGATGGTCAAAATTATTTTGATGAAGATGAGATTGATATGGTGTTCATATGTTTTTATAGAGTGGATAGAGATGGAATTATATCACCAAGGCACGAAAGAAGTGAAAACAACAAAATTATAAAGAATACCTATTGAAGGCAACATATTTGGGACGGTAAAATGACTAAAGAGTTTGTTCCAAGGCACCTACAAATGCGACAAGCTACCATTGGGAAGTATCTATACGTTCAACAAGATATAATAACTCTATAGAGAAAGTCTGAATTATGAAGTATTGTTTCATAGGTTTGAAGAAGACAAGAGACAAATACTTCATGTTACTTTTGATGAGTAATCAATCATTTAAAATTCAACTTTCTCTTTAATTGACATATGTTTACATTATTATAGCATCCTCATTTGTAATATCATCATGGAGTGTATTACAAATTTTGTAGAGATCATAAACTACTTAGTTCTCTCTAGATTTTATTTTCTTCATGCTTGTTAGGTAGAAGACACTAGGTATTTCATTATGATTAGTAAGGTAAGACCTAACCGCCCTTGCTTGAACTTATCCCTATTGATATTTTTTATGTTTAATAACAGGACAGTAGACACTATCTAGTGATAAATTTTGAGGAAAAGAATTACTCTTACTTGAGGAGCAGTCTTTTGTGAATCTTCGTAATACACGTGTATCGCTCGCTCTATAAATAGAATATAAGTTTATCTCTCTAGATGAATCTTGTAAAAAAGTTGAATGGCTCTGAAATTTTTTGAAAGATACTTTTTAGGCCCAAATATTAGGCATCATTATGCACACACTTTGATAGTCAAGACGCAATACGTAGGTTTAATGGAGACCCAAATGTCAATGCCCGAAGAAACTGACAATGGTATTGTTTATATAATATTCAAATCGAGTGAATACTTTGGGGTAATGGCCGAGGAGTGTCGATACATGATGATTATAAAGTTTCTTTGAACAAGGTCTTACATATAACACATTCACTCAATCTTCGCTGAAAAGATATCTCTCAAAGGAGACGTCAAAATAGGAACGTATAATTTTTTATGGTATTTACTAATGTCATCAATGATGATGATTGTAAAATGATATGGTTCAAAAGGTCAATTGAAATAGATTGCATGGTTATGTTTCTTCAGAAAGGGACCCACAATTATAAATCGAGGTAGATTCTACTATCGTTCAGGTATGGGTCTAATTACAAGTTTTATCATGCCATTGTCAAACATCGTATTATTTGACACATATGGGATTACCTGTAGGAAACCCTTTATATCTCGGTATCGCTAGTGATTTTTGATAGTCTTCAAAGAGAAAACTTTTTAAGGTTGATAATTCTAAGACTATAGTTGATAAGAAAAACCAACACCGAAAGAACTAAGCCAATCAAAGAGAAACCATAATCACAATATTGATAACAAATAATTCAAACTGGAGGACAAACGAACAAAAGACTAGTGGGGATGAACAAGTGGGGACCGAAATTCAACAAACAAGTCCAATTTATGAACCTGTTCCTTAATAAAGTTCTCAAAATTTTCTTCAAAAGATTTTCAGTTATAAGAACAAAGAGTAAACTAAGAAGAAGAAAAAGAAGAATTCTATTGTATCAAAAAAATTTTAGGCATTGAAATGTACATTGTGGAACAAAAAGATTACTAAAGCAAACAACAGAGTGACAGGAAATATACAAAAGTATTAAACTTTGAAAAACATACTACTAAGACTCAAGACACGCATCACATCTCTGACATTGAGAATGTTGTAAAGAACACCACAAGAATTCAAGAACGCAACAATAGCAATAGGAAGATGCAAACCAGTTCTTAAAGAAGCACCAACCTATTTGAAGATTTGTCTGACTCAAGATTACATGTTACATCTATCTGTAAATATAATTTGAACGATTAGAGACTCTGAGGATAGGTAATATTCAACGGCTAGAACAAAATCACATCAATGAGATGGATATGGACAGCATAGTCAAAGAATCACATGTGGAATTTTTACAAGATCATTAGTTTTATGTTCTTAAATTTATGGACAGAACAAGAAGTTTTTGAAGACGTGGTCAATGAAATTTGGGACAATGGAATCACGGTAAACCCGATGTGAAGATTACTAAACAAAGTCAAAAACATTTCTAAAATTCATAGAAAGTGGTCCAAAGAATGCATTGTAGACTTTTTTTATGTTGTTAAACAAAAGGAGGAACGTAACATGATAATGGAAGAGCAACATATGAATTGAATAATCCCGATCTTATTACAATACTTTTTTCATAAATATCAGGTTGACTATATTAAATGTCTAAAGCTTTAAGATTCCATTCTGTGGAAAATAACTAGAGTCAAGTGGACAGACAAAGGTGAAACTAACTCCAAATATTTATATAGAGCCCTCAAAGGGGGAAGAAGACATTCTCAAATCCCTGAGATTACGGACTCCACTGGCAGATGTCACACAATCCATACCAAATATCCAAAGAAACAAAAACTTGATTCTGTGGTATAGATGGTTAGACAAACTTATACCTATTGTTATTGTTGCCATGTAAAAGTTGAAGAAAACATCTAAAAGCAGTATCGCTTAATTGAAGAAAACATCTTATGGTGATGACATATGAAACAACAAATGCACGGAATGACGTTCTCCCTTAATTGAATTGCCATCCCTTTGTTAGAGCTATTAGTATCGCTTTCAGTACCTCCTAGCAATGTTAAGGCGGGTAGCATTCATTATCAGTGTTTCCACATCTATATGCATTTGAGATGCATTGATAATGTTTTTTACTATTCTTTCATCTAGCCTAGATCTGTGTCATGTGTACCCTTCGACTCCTTCCATATAGGTACCATCATAATCCTCAACCATGGGCAGGACTGCAATGACAAACTTTTTGGTGATGATTCTGCACATATCATGGAATAAGTTATCCATCTTAAAGGTATTATATATCTAAATTTATGATCGTCCTTTGTTTTCTTTGGATGAAACATTATGAATATAGGAAAACTATTGGACTGTTGTTAATGGTGAAGTCTCTGCTGAGTCTTTCTTTTTGGAATAAATACAAATAGGTATTCAAGGAAAACTATAAGACTCAAGTGTTGACAGGAGTGAGAGGTTGGTACATACGAAAAAATAGTTTTTGAGGAAAAATAAAGACAATGAACAATGTTCTCAGAAAGTGTTTAAATTAAAAGTGAGCTAGAGTATTTTTTTTTAGTATAGTGCTCGTCACTATTTCTCATTATAGTTGACACGAGTGATTCAATACCCCAAAATTGAATTTTAAAGGAAGGTCCTAATTTATGAAATATGTATATCCTGTCGTTCTTCGCAGCAGTGCACAATGTTGAATCCAATATTATTTACTTTTTATGATTACCAATTTCACTCAAATAATGGACTTGTGAGTACTGTGGATGAAACATTATTATCTATCGTATCAAGCTTGTAAGGTAACATGAAGAATAGAATAATAACCTCCGACAATAGAGTAAATTTAATTAATATTGTATGCTTGAATCATGTTATGTTTTTTTGGATGAAGAAACATTTAAAATTATATATACATTTGTGTATTAAGTTCTTTTAGTAGGATGTTAGTTAACTACGTATTCTAAGTTACCAATCAATAATTTTTCTTTTCCTTTCCATTATTAAGCTACTTAATCTTTTTCTTTTTTTTAATGGCATAGTTATAGCAGTCTGCCATTGAATTTCTTTTTCGAGGGGACTTGTTTTAGCAATGTAAAGTACGACGTAAGACCTCATCTATCTCATCTTGTATACTAAAAGACCCTTAATCTCTAAATTTTTATGGAAGTTAGATCAATCAAAATCAGTTATAGATGAAACTTAACGAAATAATGATGATTATCAGCAATTCAAATAAGTTAGTCAAGTCTTCTCTGCTCTTGGAGACTACAATCTCAGAATTTGAATACCGCTACCTCAGCTGCTTGAACTCTTCACTTTCGTTGCCGCACTCTTGTTGACACTACATAGTGTGGATGTGGGATCCTGCCGTATTTGATCAATCTATTTTGAGAACTTTGAAAAAACATGACAAAGAAATTTTAGACATATGTTGGCATTTATATAATAAAAAAAAAAAACTAAGGTGAAAATGAAAAAAATGGAATAGAGTGTCTTTAGAAATTGTTATGTCAGCCCCATTCCTTTTACTTCCATATGGAATTCTTCTTTGATAAAAATTTTCTACTCAAACTACCTTGTAGAATGTCTCATAATTTTTACATATAATTCTATTTTATATATTTGAATTATTTTGGGCATGACCGGTCTTTATATGGAGAGGTGGGCCAGGGATAATTTGCAAGAAACACTAAACAGGGCACTGCGTGTCAAGGCTTGATCTAACCTATCTTACCTTACCCAGCGTGCTCCATTTGCCATCACTACATGGAATAACTTGTAAAGTATGCCTAAAATCTCGACACAAGATTTATGAAAAGCTTGCAATCACAAGGCCAAATATTCATTATGGCTGTCAGATTGATAAGTAATCCTCTGTTGTAAGGACTTCAAATAGCAAAAAGATAAAATTGAACAAAGCTTGAAATTATGTCCATCAGCAAACACATTATTTCATATTTAGAACATATGTATTCATTTTTTGGAAATGTGGTACTGATTTTCCTGTTCGGATTTTTTAGATCACTGAGCAGTATATGTTTAGGAAAGGGAATAGGAACAACATTCACCGATCACGTGTTAAAAGGGAGATAATAAGATCCATTATGGTTTCCTCTGTGACTAATTTGAGTAAACTATTAGATTTTTTGTTGCTCCGGCGAGGAAATCTAAGAAAAGCCTAAAATATAGTGTCTATTATTTAAGGTCGAGCAATAATAGTCTTCAATCTTACCATATTTAGTGCACATATTGTCATAGGTCACTAATTGTGTCAATCTATAACTAACTGAGCCACGGTCGTTATCATTATATAGACAATATCAAGATATAATATGGAAATAAGTCGTTAGAATTAAGGAATGAGTTCTATTTTTCTTTCAATGGAAACTGACCTTAGTGTCGATGGTGCATTAATCTTCAAAAAAAGAAATGATTCTATTTTTTGTGATATATTCAATATTTGTCAACTCTACTCCTTACTCGTGGCAAAATCATTAATTTCACTAAGAGTTATGCGTTCAAAATTGTATTATATAGAGTATAATATTCCAATGATTGAGGGTCAATTGACCATCCTCCGATGGTTGTAGCTTTCACATCCGGAGAGAACCCCTAGATGTGACCAGCGTTGTCAGCCTCTCAGAGGACTCAGACAAGCCCTTGGCATTCTTCAAAGCATATCATAGGTTTAAAATCGCGGAATATTAAAAATATTACATATATTACGTGCGGTATACTATGAACTACCACATACAAGATTACTAAGGTTTCTCTTAAAGAAACATAATAAATATACATAAGACAGTCTAAAAACTTTCTCACATAAAAGCATCTAAAGAGTACGAATATTGGACTTAGCCAATAAAATTCAATATTTCATATGGCCTTACTAGAGTAGAATCCAATAATAAAAAAGAATAAAATATTATATCTTAAACTAATACAGTGTTCATAATTAGAATAATGAAAAGATAACATACCCGAAGATGAGGACCTACCAACAACTTGAGAAAAAATTCCAAGCTTCTTCAATCGACCTTTTTATTCTTCAATTGCTGTACCCTACATTTGTATTTGTATAATGTAGAGGTATTAGTACATCATATGTACTAAGTATGGGTAAATGCAAATGAAAATTTTAGTACCTGCATGAAAAAGGACCATTTAATTTTAAATCATGCTAGATCATCTGAAAACCTTTAATGCATATACAAGAAACATTATCAACCTTGCAGCATCATAAACTTACCATGATACCACATTTAACATATCCATAGATCATCATATATTCATAGCAAGATCATACATACTTCAATTGCATTAAAACATCAATTATAGGTCAACATCAACATAATAGATAAATCATGACTTAGGAAGACTTAACTATTGCTTCCAAAAATCTTTATCAAGAACATACACTCAAATCATAATAATAATCCAATAATTGAAAGTAATACTAAATAACATAACCAATACCAACCACTTTAGTCATACGCAAGAACAATTCATAAATAGGGAGAAGAGATATGGTTCATTCATGAGTTGAATCAAGTTATAGTTCCAATCCCCAAATTTACATGACATTAAGTATTTGATAGAACATAATAAAATCCATTATTTGGGAGGTAACATGCTTCCCACGGAAACCAACAATACCATATCAATTATTCTTCAATAAATACTTAATTAGCCATATAAAATCATAGTGTTTAATCAATAGTAATAAATCTCAAGTTTTGAAGAAAACCCACTCATTGAATAAAAATCCTCGGAATTTTAATTGGTACAACTGGTCTTTGGAAGAAACTCGTGGGGAAAGGAATCCCAAGAGTGAAGAACTCATACATTATTGACAATTACTTCACGAATTTTGAATTATAACATTGGAGTCTTCGTCTTCTTCCTTAAGCTTTTCTTATTCTTCAATGGTTGTTAAATAGAGAGAGTTTTGAGATAGATGAGAGGGATTAGTTAATTCTCATTTAGATTTTGTGCAAGTGGTATAAAACTAACCTAAGACCATGGTAAACTCATTCTATAAATACTTAAAAGGCCGCTCAGTTAAATAGGTCTTTTTGTGAAGTTGAATAGACATAAAAACGATGCAGACAAATCTGGAAAAAGGCTGCGCGTCGCGGGGGAAACTCCAATTCTTTTTTTGAAAATTTGGGTCGAGGCAGTGAGTCTCGTGAAGGTCCTGTGTCACAAGTCAAATTTTTTCTACCTAGTATTGGTTGTGCGACACGTTAGGGGCTTCCCATCTTGGCTGTCAGAAGTTTCTTTTGCATCTTGCTCGTCAGTGTTTGGGTCCCCCCTAATGTAGCCTTGGGGAAGTCCTTATGGAGTTGTGGCTTGACATTTGGACCCTTTACTATTTTTATTCACCTATATAAAGTTCTTTTACAAGTTTTGGACTTCATTTTACACTCCAAAACCTTCATTAAACATAGGGACGTATGCTAGTTTCCGGATGTCAAGGTCTTTCTTTGTTGTTTTGGCTCTCACCTTTTCTAATTGGGTTTAATACATTTCAAAAAGTCTAGAAACAACATTTTAACCATTCTTTAACAGGCGAAGCTCTACTCTAAGTCATGGAACTTCCGGAGTGTTACATTATCTCCCCACCCCCCCCACCCCCCGTTACAATCATCGTCACCGAATGACACTAAAATATCTTGGGGATTAAGGATAGACTCAATACTATCAGCCCAACAAACAACAACATATAATCATAGTATGTCACAGTTCATAGGAGCACTTCAGAATTCCTTTCAACACATACCAAAAGTTTACGCATAGCAAGTCAATTTATTATGAACAACAAATAAGAATTCAACATTCATAACAGATAATGTGAAACTACCTTCTCAACATTAACATGAGCTCAAAAAATATATGTAATAGTTACCATGCTATCATTTTTCTCAATACAACAACAAAACAACAAAATCTAAAGAAGACACGTGCATACACATTTCATATAAGTGGAAATGTAGAGTTTGAAGGTATTTTCTTACAATTCAATTTAACAGAACTTTTACCAAAACATGCAACTATTTAAAAAACAAGTCAATTTCATTTCATTCATTATTTTCATTATTACTAGGTTTGTCTAACCTGAAGCACTAAAAATATAAGGGTAGTTGGACTTCGTGTCGGCTTCGTCTTCCCATGTTGCACCTTTAACAAGATGGTTCCTCCTTAGGACTTTTACGGAGGAAACCTCTTTGTTCATCAAATTCATTAATTAGCGGTCTACGATCTCAACCTTTTCATAGAAGACGTTCTCATCCTTCGTAAACCTTCAATAGTCAGGATAGACATCGGGTCGCCTATGCATTTCTTCAGTATGAAAACATGAAACACTGTTTAACTAAAGTTAGTTCATTAGGCAGTTTCAGTTCATAGGAAACTTTTCCGACCAATTGTAAAACTTCATAAAAACGAACATATCGGGTACTTAACTTCCCCTTTTTACAGAATTACATTCACTCCTTTCATAGGTGAAATCTCCAAATAGACGTGATCACCTATTTCAAACTCAAAATTTCTTTTCCTATAGTAGGCATAAGTCTTTTGCTGACTATAGGTCCCTCGACCCGTATGTATACCCTAGGATTTAGGGTAATCTTAGGTCATGGCATGGCGTATTTCATCTCTCAAAGGTATTATACAAGAAGTTTCGTATCATTTGCGATATAAACATGTATGAAACCTAGTGCGAACAATTAGAAAATTACAAAAACGAAACGATTCAGTTTGAACAGCAAAGGGCAATTAATCAAGTCCGACAACGGGTTTTCCAACAAGCCTTACGAGGAGCTCTAGGAACTCTGAATAGTTGTTTGAACAACGAGTTACATTTACGTACCATTAGTGCCAATATTGGCATGTTGGGAACAATGAAAGAAATAACTGATTAGTCTTTCTACTGTAGGTATTATTTTTTTTCTTTCAAAAAAGAATAAAGAAAGAATCATGGTAACCATTCGAGCTGACGAAATTAGTAATATTATCCGTGAACGTATTGAACAATATAATAGAGAAGTAAAGATTGTAAATACAGGTACCGTACTTCAAGTAGGCGATGGCATTGCTCGTATTCACGGTCTTGATGAAGTAATGGCGGGTGAATTAGTAGAATTTGAAGAGGGTACAATAGGCATTGCTCTGAATTTGGAATCAAATAATGTTGGTGTTGTATTAATGGGCGACGGTTTGTTGATACAAGAAGGAAGTTCTGTAAAAGCAACGGGAAGAATTGCTCAGATACCCGTGAGTGAGGCTTATTTGGGTCGTGTTGTAAATGCCCTGGCTAAACCTATTGATGGTAGAGGTGAAATTTCAGCTTCTGAATTTCGATTAATTGAATCTGCCGCCCCCGGTATTATTTCGCGCCGTTCCGTATATGAGCCTCTTCAAACCGGACTTATTGCTATTGATTCGATGATCCCTATAGGACGTGGTCAACGAGAATTAATTATTGGGGACAGACAGACCGGTAAAACAGCAGTAGCCACAGATACGATTCTCAATCAACAAGGTCAAAATGTAATATGTGTTTATGTAGCTATTGGGCAAAAAGCGTCTTCTGTGGCCCAGGTAGTAACTACTTTACAGGAAAGGGGAGCGATGGAATACACTATTGTGGTAGCCGAAACGGCGGATTCCCCTGCTACATTACAATACCTTGCTCCTTATACAGGAGCAGCTCTGGCTGAATATTTTATGTATCGTGAACGACACACTTTAATCATTTATGATGATCTCTCCAAACAAGCGCAAGCTTATCGCCAAATGTCTCTTCTATTACGAAGACCGCCCGGTCGTGAAGCTTATCCAGGAGATGTTTTTTATTTGCATTCACGCCTTTTGGAAAGAGCCGCTAAATTAAGTTCGAGTTTAGGTGAAGGAAGTATGACTGCCTTACCAATAGTTGAAACTCAATCCGGAGATGTTTCGGCTTATATTCCTACTAATGTAATTTCCATTACTGATGGACAAATCTTCTTATCCGCCGACCTATTTAATTCTGGAATCAGACCTGCTATTAATGTGGGTATCTCCGTTTCCAGAGTGGGGTCCGCAGCTCAAATAAAAGCCATGAAACAGGTAGCTGGTAAATTAAAATTAGAACTAGCGCAATTCGCAGAATTAGAAGCCTTTGCACAATTTGCTTCTGATCTCGATAAAGCTACTCAGAATCAATTGGCAAGAGGTCAACGATTACGTGAATTGCTTAAACAATCCCAATCAGCCCCTCTCACGGTAGAAGAGCAGATAATGACTATTTATACCGGAACAAACGGTTATCTTGATTCATTAGAAGTTGGACAGGTAAGGAAATTTCTTGTTGAGCTACGTACTTACTTAAAAACTACTAAACCTCAGTTCCAAGAAATCATATCTTCTACCAAGACATTTACCGAGGAAGCAGAAGCCCTTTTGAAGGAAGCTATTCAGGAACAAAAGGTATCCGTTTTATACTTTCAGGAAACAAGCATAAAGAACTATTATAACTTTTGTCTTTTTGTAATTCTTAAAATAAAAAACGGGACTTAAGCATCTTGATTCACATATTCAAGAAGTCTTTCTGTTATCGAAATCTAAAAAATTTAGATTATATGGAAATAAATTGCGTCCAATAGGATTGAAACCTATACCAAAGGTTAGAGACCTCGTATATCCATTAGACAATGACGGCTTGGCATTCTGATTTTTTTTCGTTATTCACTTTTTGAAAAAAAAAACCAAGAAAGAAGAAACAGAAAGAATAAGATGTTGTAAAGAATTTTTTGAATTGTATATTCAATGAATGTACTAATACTAATACCAAATTTGGATGTAATGAAATTTAATGAATAGATTCCAATATTTAGGAATAAATAGATATAAGAGCGGGTAGGTAGCGGGAATCGAACCCGAATCGTAGCTGGAAGCTAGGGGTTATAGTAGAGTCGCGACTCATTATTTTTAAAGTCTCTAATTCAAAACGAGGAACATGAAACTTGGTTTCATTTGGCTTCCTTTATGGAGATGAGTCATTTATAGATCTAAGATGTGAAAAAATTCGAAAAAAAAAAAAAAAGCATTCTACCCATAACATTATGCCCTAGCTTTTGGTTGAATACGATTAAAACGAATAGCTTTGTAGATTGATCCTTCTAGAAGAGGGGGGATATCACAACCTTTCTAGTTATTTCGTTCTTATTATTTCTATTTATATAGGATCCTGAGGAAAAGGATTTTGTTTCCACCGAGCTAAAACAATATGTTGATGTCTCTAGTAAACCAAAGTCATCGTTTAATAGCAATTTTGCTTCACTTTCTTCTTTACAAATAAAAACTTGAAAGATTTAGTTACGATTAGAAATAAACTTTCTATCTTCATCCATGGATCCTTTATTCATACTTATTCAATTGGAAGTATTGATCAAATTCAAAAATTCTGTTTCGCAATTTCATAATCCAATTTTTCAATGTCTAACTGACCTTTGGATACAAATCACGATAATGTGTATTTGTTCTCGAATCTGTCATTGAGAGGAAAAGGATTTAATCCTTTTAAGAAATAAAGTTTTTGATCGGAATACGAATCAAACCGAAGGACCCTTTAACTATTTAAGGGATAATAGAACGAATCACACTTTTACCACTAAACTATACCCGCTTACATCGATATTGTATACAAATACCCAACTTTTATCGAACAGGGGAGGGGAATTGGGTAATTAAGAATAGGATAAGATTGTTTAGGGTCGTCAAACGACTACAACTCAAAACATTAAAATGCATTGTGGAATACTCGAAGCTTCTGTTTTTTTCAGTCCAGCAAAGATGGTCACAGTAAAATCAAAAAGCAGAAAGAGAAATGGAAACTTTTGTTTTGATCGAATTTTCTATCATATATTTTATGTGACTTTATATAAAAATATAAAAAAATGGGAATTTTGTCTTGTTGCTTGAATATTAAAACTATTCAATTAAAATGCAAATATTAAACTAAACAGACATTTGTTTTCAAATAATTGGAACAACAAGGCCGGCTGGGGTATGGCCAGACCAGGCAATGGAATAAGAGGGTCCTTTGAACAAAAATCAAGACAAAGAAAAGAAGGTATCTTTTTTTTTCTTGAGATTCTTGGCTTTCTGAGCCCGTCCTTTACGTTAGAAAAGAGGATAAAGGAAATTGATGATAAAAGTTGTACATATCTATATAATATTAGAAAGAAGAAAAGAGAGAGGAAAGAAAGGATTCTTTCCTTTATGTAATGTGCTATCTAGTATTAATTATCTTTTTCAATTTGGGAGGATGGCCTGAGTGGACTAAGCGGCGGATTTTGCTAATCCGTTGTACGAGTTAATAGTACGAGGGTTTAGAATCCCTCTCTTCGTTTGATGACTTGGATTTTTTTTTCAAAATTTCGAAATCCTTTGTTCGTATTCTTAGTTAAGGTGTGGAATTAGACCAATCCTAAGAAATTTGAAAATCAAGCAAGGAAGCGGGGAAAAACCTTTTTTATTATTCTTCACGTCCAGGATTAGAGTCGGGATCATTAGATTGGTAATCCAAAGATGAAAGAGAGAAACAAAAAAATATCACTACTGACTCCGATAAACGAAGAGTTTAGATGTAGCATTACACAATCTCCAAGATGATTTTTTGAACAAAAAGAGAAATAGATCATCCATCGGCATATTCCAGTTTGCGGGCACCCAAAGCAACAAGCTCTTTTCTCAAAAGAATTTTCAGAAATTCTTTTTATAATAAGAAGTTTGTCATTAACAAAATGTTTTTCTATACATACAAGAGGAGCCTAATCAGGTCTTTCACTGGAAAGGAAAGCGCCAAAAAAAGAAGGAAATTTAAGTTAAGCCGGATTTCTTGGGACTATCCAAGAAATTTCAATGTTGAATCGAGATTTCAAACGTTAAAGCTTATCTGATTTATTTTGATTTTAATTTTTTTCTCGAATAAATCATGAATTTTCTAGGATATTATTAAGGATCTCATCGAAAACTTACAGCAGCTTGCCAAACAAAGGCTAAGAGAAAAAAGAACAGAGGTATGACTGGCATAATATCTACGATTGGATTCAAAAAAGCATAGGCCTCGGGCAATTTGCCGAAGAAAAAACTACTCGAATAAAGGGTCGAATTAAGACAGATACCGATCAAACTAAAGGTATTAAGCATAACAGACTTTTTGTTCTTGGAGATAATTGCATTTTGATTGAGTTATTTATATAAGGAAAAGGAAAGTAAGTAAGGTAAACAAAAAATCCTTCTTTTTCTTTGAACCCACCCAATCAAAAATCCTCCTTTGAGAAAAGGAGAATCGAAAAAATAATATTTTCCATACAATATCTTAATTGAATTATATGTAATGATCAATAAATTAAGTTGAATTCTATATCTACACATACCAAAAACATAGAAAAATCCGAATACCAATCTAATCGATTCTATAGATATTTGGGCTAGAGTTGACAAACAAACAAAACCAGCAATATACTTTATTAGTATCGCATAGAAATCTAAATGGGGCGTGGCCATAGTGGTTAAGGCAACGGTTTTGGTTACGCTATTTCGGAGGGGTCGAATCCTCCGTCCCGAAAATATATATTCTCTGACAATATAGATTGCTTTTTTAACAATGTTCTGTTTAAAATCGAAATGTTAGCTGGAATGTGATTGTTGTTTCTGATTTTTTTCTTCGATGAATCGTTTTTTTTTTTTAAAAAAATGAATCGAGATACGAAAGAATCCATATTCCCTATCTCCTATTTACCCCTAATTAGCCTAATTAGATTCAATTTTATTTTTGTGCGATTTCTGGACTTGTCGCCAAGAAGGGGTTTTGGTACTAATTCAATTCCACCTTAAGTCTCTAATCTTAATCACTGAGGTAGGTTTTAAAAATAGAAAAAGGAGCAGCAAAAAGTGGACTTAATCTGGGCTGTTGGCTTGTGACCCAGCCAGCTCGCCATTCGTAAAAAGAAAAACAGACTCACTTTTTTCCTAAGATGACAAAAGTTATTTTAAATATCAAATTTTATGGAATAATGATGTCGAGAGGGGGAACTTTCGAAATTGATTGCGAATTTCGAAAGAGAAATAGTTTAAATCATTCCTTAGAAAGCTGAATCTTTCCTCTCCTATTAAGGTACGTGAAGATGCAGAATAAAAAAGAATTCGTTTAGTTCGTTTTATTTTATTTATCTAAAATAATTTTTATTATATATATTTTATTAATTAATATTATAATGTTAGACAATTTAATATAGCGATGGGGTCTTTCTAGACTTCTTCAGAAAAATATTTATCACCCTATATATATAGTATTAATCTATAGTATTATTTATATCTATATACTATAGATATAGAAGATATAGAAAATACTTTAGATTATGGTGTTTATACATCAGCCCAACCAATGACTATTCATGATTCCATAATTGAATCAATTCCATACCGGTTCTTAGAGGAATGTTATGGTAAAACTTCGTTTGAAACGATGTGGTAGAAAGCAACGTGCGACTTGAAGGACACGATCCGTTGTGGATTTGTACATCCACCATTTTTTGTAGGAAGGAAGTGATCCTTCCCTCCGACATCATTGGTTCTGTTTCATAGAAAACCCCTCGTTTTTGTTGTCTTGGAATTGTAAATAGTCCATGATGGGCTCGAGTAGAAAGTATTATTTCTTTCTCGGGGCAGGGGATCTAGGGTTAATGGCAATCAATTTAAAACAATTAAACACAATTGTAAATAGTATCTACTATATCTTAGGTATGGAAATCGAAAATAATCCCAATTCGAGAAAGTTTCAAATTAAAAAATTGATTGGAAATGATCAAACTTTTCTGATCCAAAAGTGTTTCACGAGGTGATCCATATCTTGTAGGATCTTCATAAAAATCGCAAAAAGGGTAGTTGCTGCATTTTGAAAGGATTATTTAAAAAGCACCGAAGTAAGATTAATGTCTAAACCCAATGATTTAAATAAAACAAAGATTCAAGGATCCCAGAACAAGGAGAAACACTTTTAATGTCTTAATAACTGGATCAATGAAGAATACGATTTTAAACGAGAAAACAAAAAAGAGGGAGGAAAGATCCCGCTCAAAAAATGAAATTGCGAAAGATTTCCTGGAACGGTTTGCAATGTATCCAAATTGAGTATGAGAGTACGAATGGTTTCTCTTTTCATTTAACGGAGAACGAAGAAAAAAAGACTTAGATAGTTAATGCTTTGATCATTTTCTGGAATCAAGTTGATTTCTTAGCTAGAATTCCATACAGAGACAAACTTAGAATCAATCATTTTCTCGAGCCGTTACGAGGAGAAGCTTCCTATAAGTTTCTAGGGGGCGGGTGGGTTAATCTACAATCGATCCAATGAAGCCGTCTATCGAATCGTTGCAATTGATGTTCGATCCCGAAGAGAAGGAAAAGATCTTCAGAAAGTGGGTTTTTATGATCCGATAAAGAATCAAACTTATTTAAATGTTCCTGCTATTTTATATTTCCTTGAAAAAGGGGCTCAACCTACAGAAACTGTTCAGGATATTTTAAAGAAGGCAGAGGTTTTTAAGGAACTTCGTCTTAATCAACCGAAATTCAATTAAGGAAATAAATTAAGGAAATACAAAAAAGGGGGTAGTGATTTGTATATAACTTTGTATGACTTTTCTCTTCTATTTTTTTGTATTTCCTCCCTTTTCTTTTCTATTTGTATTTATTTATCATTGCTTCGTGGAATCGGGTCTATAACGACAAAACCTCTTATTTTATTGATCTTCGAAATAGTTAATTCGGGCATTTCGGAATGAAATCAAGTTTGCTTATCTCAGTTAACTTGATTGAATCCATTATGAATTCAATAAATCTAAGTAAATTTTAGTAAATTGTAGTTTTGTTTTCCACTTTTTTTTTTTCAATATTCAATATTTATATTGACAACAGTGTATCGAACAAATATAATTCATTGTGATAAATGAAGTGGATCTATTTAGTTTTATTTTCTGTTTTAAATGAATTCGAAAATGTGAATGTATTTTTTTCGATTTCTTCTTTCAATGGTTTTTGGTTGTCTTGTCTAATCTAGTTATTTCTTTTTCTTCGGATTGGATCTACATAATTTTTTCGATATTTTCTTCGGGTTGCTAACTCAACGGTAGAGTACTCGGCTTTTAAGTGCGGCTAGTGTCTTTTACACATATGGATGAGGTGAGGGATTCGTCCATACTCTCGGTAAAGTTTGGAAGACCGCGACTGATCCTGAAAGGGAATGAATGGTAAAAATAGCATGTCGTATCAACGTAAAGTTCTGAAAATATTTCATTGTTCCTAGATGGGTATAAAACTGTGTTAGAATTCTTGGAACGGAACAAAATAAAGTTGGGTCGAATGAATAAATGGATAAGGCTGCGGCTT
The DNA here is from genome assembly GCA_027704765.1 of Solanum habrochaites. Classification (NCBI taxonomy): domain Eukaryota; kingdom Viridiplantae; phylum Streptophyta; class Magnoliopsida; order Solanales; family Solanaceae; genus Solanum; species Solanum habrochaites. The sequence goes on along the minus strand of JAKWJA010002495.1, from coordinate 48,998,890 downwards.
CAATTAAATTATAGGGAAAGGAAAAGCAACGAGCTTTTGTTCTTAATTTGAATGATTCCCGATCTAATTAGACGTTAAAAATTTATTAGTGCCTGGTGCGGGAAGGGTTTCTTGTCCCATGAGTGGGTTCTCAATTTTTTTTAATGAATCCTAACTATTACCATTTTCGATTATGGAGATGTGTGTAGAAGAAACAGTATATTGATAAAGAAAGTTTTTTCCGAAGTCAAAAGAGCGATTAGGTTGAAAAAATAAAGGATTTCTAAACATCTTATTATCCTATAACACTATAACATAGACCAATTAAATGAAACGAAAAAAAAAAAAGAGATGATAGAGAATCCGTTGAGAAGTTTACCTGTATTCAAGGTATCTATTCTTACTACAATACTTTGTTTTAACTGTATCGCACTATGTATCATTTGATAACCCTCAAAATCTTCCATCTTGGTTTCAATAGAATTTCAAAATGGAAGAAAATCACAATTATTTAAGCCGGAGTTAGCTCGCAACCAACACAACATTTCCTATATCAACTTATTCTTTCAGGAGTATATTTATGCACTTGCTCAGGATCATGGTTTAAATAGAAATAGGTCGATTTTGTTGGAAAATTCAGGTTATAACAATAAATTTAGTTTCCTAATTGTGAAACGGTTAATTACTCGAATGGATCAACAGAATCATTTGATTATTTCTACTAATGATTCTAACAAAAATCCGTTTTTGGGGTGCAACAAGAGTTTGTATTCTCAAATGATATCAGAGGGATTTGCATGTATTGTGGAAATTCCGTTTTCTATACGATTAATATCTTCTTTATCTTCTTTCGAAGGCAAAAAGATTTTCAAATCTCATAATTTACGATCAATTCATTCAACATTTCCTTTTTTAGAGGACAATTTTTCACATCTAAATTATGTATTAGATATACTAATACCCTACCCCGTTCATCTGGAAATCTTGGTTCAAACTCTTCGCTATTGGGTAAAAGATGCCTCTTCTTTACATTTATTACGATTCTTTCTCCACGAATATTGTAATTTGAAAGTTTATTACTTCAAAGAAGCCCGGTTTACTACTTTCAAAAAAAAAAATAAAAGATTCTTCCTCTTCTTATATAATTCTTATGTATTGAATGCGAATCCCACTTCGTCTTTCTACGGAACCATCTTCTCATTTACGATAAACATCTTTTGGAGCATTTCTTGAACGAATTATTTCTATGGAAAAATAGAAACGTCTTGTAGAACCGTTGCTAAAGGATTGTCGGTTACCTATGGTTATTCAAGGATCCTTTTCATGCATTATGTAGGTATGAAGGGGAAAAATCACTTCTGGCTTCAAAAGGGACGTTTCATTGGATGAATATAAATGGAAATTTTACCTTGTAAATTTTTGGCAATGTCATTTTTTCTATGTACTTTAACAACAGGAAGGACCATATTAAACCTAATTATCCACCATTCCCGGGAATTTATGGGTATCTTTCAAGTGTGCGATAATCATTCAATGGTGTAGTCAAAATGTTGAAAATTCATTTCTAATCAATAATCCAATTAAGAGTTCGATTACCCTTGTTCCAATTATTCCTTTGAGTGGATCATTAGCTAAAGCAAACTTTGGTACCGGATTAGGGCATCCCATAGTAAACAGTTTGGTCCGATTTATCAGATTCTGATATTATTAACCGAGTTTGGCGTATAGCAGAAAATCTTTTTCATTATTAAAGTGGATCTTCAAAAACAAAAGGGACTTTATTATCGAATATAAAATATAAAGTATATAATTCGACTTATTGTGCAGAACTTTAGCTCGGAAAACACAAAAAAGTACTGTACGCACTTTTTTGAAAAGATCGGGCTAGGAATTATTGGAAGAAAGAATTCGGTACGGCGGAAGAAGAACGGAAGAAGAAGTTCTTTCGTTGACCTTCCCACGAGCTTCGTTCTAGTTTGTGGGGAGTTATAGAAGTCGGGTTTGGTATTTGGATATTCTTGTATCAATGATTCTGGCGAATTATCACTGATTTATCTTAGAGGTCTAAATGACGAATAAATGACGAAGAGATCAAAATTGTCACTATTTATGAAATGTTGATTGTATACTAATAAGGGGTAAATCAAACGAGTATTCAACTTTTTTCAGTATTTCTAATTCTACGAAAGGAATGATGTTACATAGGGAAAGCCGTTGCAATGAAAAAGTTGCAAGCACGGCTTGGGGAGGCGATCTGTACTTGTTTATTAATTTAAGCTGAACATTTATTTATTAACAAGGAACTATCTACTCCATCCGACTAGTTCCGGGTCGAATCCGGCAACACCTATCATATCGAATTATAATGCTCTGTAGAGAGAAGTCCGGATGGGTTTTTCCAATCAACTTCGTTAAAAAATTTGAATAGACCACATATACCTTGGTTGACACGAGGATATAGTCATGTATACTGTTGAATAAAAGCCTTCCATTTCTATTTTGATTTGAAGATAAAACTTAGTGTTTGCTGGGAGTCCCTGATGATTAAATTAAACCAAGATTTTACATGACTGCAATTTAGAGAGACGCGGAAAGCGAAAAGCCTTATGGGTCGGCTCTGGAATTTTTTTATTTATACTTTGTGGGATTTAACTAGACTTGAAAACCGTCTTACATTGGATGTTTGGTGCTTTGATGATCCCTACCTTATTGACGGCAACTTCGTATTTATTATTGCCTTCATTGCTGCTTCCTCCAGTAACATTGATGGTATTCGTGAACCTGTTTCGGGGGGGCTCACTTACCGGAAAAACCATTATCCGGTCCCAGTATTTCCTACTTCTGCAGCTATAGGGTTTTACATTTTTACCCACTCTGGGAGGAAGCGGGCATCCGTTGATGAATGGTTATACAACGGTGGCCTTATGAATAATTGTTCTACACTTTCTACTTGGAGTTAGCTGTACATGGGTCGTGAGTGGGAGCTAGCTCCGTCTGGGTTATGCAAACTTGGATGGTTGTTGACATTCAGCTCCTGTTGCAGATGCTACCGCGTTTCTGGATCTACCCAATCGGTGCAAAGGAAGTAGTTTTTTATGGTATGCCTAGGAATCTCTGGTACTTTCAATTTCATGATTGTATTTTTCCAGGATGAACACAAACTCCTTATGCACCCATTTCACATGTTAGGTCGTTCGTAGCTTGGGGTTATCGGCGGGCTCCCTATTTAGTGCTATGCATGGTGTCCTTAGTACCTTTTAGGTTTGATCAGGGGAAACCACAGAATAATGAAATATGCTGACAATGAAAGGTGAAAGATCGGGTCAGAAGGAAGAAATTATAATATCGAGCCGCTCTGTTATTTTTGGGACGATTGATCTTCCAATATGATAGTTTTCAACAACTCTAGTTCGTTCACACTTCTTCCTAGCTGCTTGGCCTGTGTAGGTATCTGGTTTTACCGCTTTAGGTTATAGAGCACTATGGTTTCAACCTAAATGGTTTAAATTTCAACCAATCTGTAGTGGACAAGTCAGGGGCTCGTGTAATAACACTGGGTGATATCATTCAAACCGTGCTAACCTTGGTATGGAAGTTATGCATGAACGTAATGCTCATAACTTCCCTCTAGACCTAGCTGCTATCGAAGCTCCATCTACAAATGGATAAGATCCTAGCCTAGTCTATAGGAGGTTTTGAAAAGAAAGGAGCAATAATCATTTTCTTGTTCTGTCAAGAGGGTGCTATTGCTCCTTTCTTTTTTTTTTTTTTTCTTTACTAATTTCCTAGTATTTTATTGACATAGACTTTTTTGTTTACATTATCGAAAAAGAAAGAGAGGGTATTTGCTTGCATTTATTCATGATTGAGTATTCTATTTTTATTTTCTATTTATTGAAAATTATAGAAATATAACGTGTTCCTCTTGTTACTAATGTTACTATATCTTTTTTATTTCATTTCACAAAAAATACAATTTTTACTTCATATTCTTATCTTTGAAATAATAATCAAAATAATAATATCATTGAACTAAGAAAGAAGAGAAATATTCGAACTTGAATCTTTTGTTTTCTAATTTAAATAATGTAAAAATGGAATGTAAGTAGGCGAGGGGGCGGATGTAGCCAAGTGGATCAAGGCAGTGGATTGTGAATCCACCATGCGCGGGTTCAATTCCCGTCGTTCGCCCATTATTTCTTTTTCTGCTTTTGTGTTAAGCTTATCAATTTTTTTTAATAAATGATTGGCTACAAAGGGATTTTTTTTTAGTGAACGTGTCACAAGCTTACTCCTATTTTTTTTTTTGTAAAGTTTTTGTAAAAACGAATAATTAAATTCTATTTTCTCTCCTATTTACTACGGCGACGACGAATCAAATTATCATATATTTAATCCTTTTTCTATTCTTCTTCCAAGTGCCAGGATAACCCAAGGGGTTGTGGGTTTTTTTCTACCAATTGGGCGCTCCCTTCACCAACCCCCATGGGGAGGGTCTACAGGGTTCATTAACTCTTCCGCTTAATCAGGACGTCTTACAAGCCAATGTTTTAGACGGCTATACCCAACTTTTCTGGTTACCCCCACATTCCAACTGGCCGACTGTTGACCTAGGTTTTTGGATATCAAACGGACCTCCCCAGAAGGTAATTTTAATGTGGCCGATTTCCCCTCTTTTGCAATCAGTTTCGCTACAGCACCCGCTGCTCTAGCTAATGTTTTTTTTTCCACCCCCCCCCCCCAAAACACCCCTTTCCACGTGTGATTCTATTGTTATGAGGTCGTGCCCTAAGGGCATATCGGTTGAAGTAGATTCTTCTTTTGATCAATCAAAACCCCTTCCCAAACTGTACAAGCTTCTTCCAAAGCATACGGCTTTCTGGATGTAGATGATGATATCTATACATATGGATCTTATATATATCGTTTTGAATGAAGTACCACAGGGGTGGTGGATATATAGAGAACCAAATTGCCGAATCACTACTGTTATGATATTTATAATGACTGGGTCTTCCCGTTACGTAATATGCTTATGTTTCCTTCATGTCGCATTAAGACCGAATGACTCTATGAAATACGTCGATACTTCCCAGTATGGGTAACTTAGGAGAATCTCTATTTTTCACACGGGAGGAATCTTTAGATTAGAATTCCCACTGCTTAACTTTCAATTCGACTCTGACCATCAAATGAAATGGAATAACCCGTAATCCTTCTCTTTGAAAGAAGGGGCGCTTCCGGTTATTCGGGATTGAAACAATTCTGGTCCTTCTCCTATTACTATATCTTAGAGTCAATAATTTTATATGAGGAAAACTACTGAACCACTACTTGCTGCGCTTACTCTTCAGTTTTCTGTTGAGGTCTAATCCTGACAGAGGTACTTCAAATTGGATCAGTGAGCGATTTCTAGGTTTGTATAAAACCAAATGGTATTTCAATACGTAAATCAATAGTTCAAAACCGCACGTAAAGGTAGGGTTTACATTTTTATAGGAAATCTGTTACCAGAAACAATGGGATCTCAATTATACACCCTCTGGATGTAAAATATAGCTCTTCTCACAATCCCCATAGGTATGAGACAATGTATGCATTGCGATAGGGTCGTATTCTTGGTTACGATTTACAAGATATGTCTTTTCATTCGTTCGAAAATCGATTTTCGGTATAGAGATTATGCCTCACCCTCTGCCTTTGCGGTAATGATTCCTCTGGCATTACGCCCTTAACCTTACACACGACGCTTTTTTGGTCAATAAGATCAAATTAGTTCGTGATTGGATTTACTGACTGTCTATGGTTCCTTGCGTGTGCTCGGGGTGTAGAAAGTTTTGTATATAAATGTATGCCCTGCTATAAGATTTTATTTAAAGTCTTTTCTTTCTAAGGGTGGAATAGAATAACCCGTTGACGCGTAAGGATCAGACGTGTAATGAGTGTATGTCCCATAATAGGTCCAATTTTTTTTTCGTTCACTAACCTATTATACTTGTTCTTTCAGTTTACTATGAGTATAATCAAAACCAGTAATTCTCTTTAAATTTACATACGTCCTGATGATGATAATTTTTTTCACGGACTATATTTTCAAGCCATCTAATAAAAACATATTACTTCTCTCTTCAATAATTGAGTGTTTTTAATGTTTATTAATGTTATTGATTTATTTGCGAAATTCATAATTCCAAACTAGCATCTTTTAATTAATAGTATTACTTCTCTCTTCATTAATTAAGTGTCTTCTAATGTTAATTGATGTTATTGATTGGTTTTCACAATTCATTATTCAAAACTAACATCTTTGACTTTGTCTTACAAACCAAATATATACTTGTATATTTCCAGTATTCTAAAATAATACTATTAAGAAATGACTTAATAGAGACTTGACTACAAAGACTGATATTGTTTTCCAATATAATGTTTCTTACAGAGAAAGCATCGGAATTACCAAGATCACTAATTTAGATATATAATAGCCTAAATAAAAAAGAATGGTCATGTACGAGGTTGTAAATATAGTTCTATTGCACTTATTCTCTGCTACAAGCGGGATGATTTTGGTGGTACCACCGTAGCCTGAGTCGAAAGGAAATGGTCATGAAGACAGCGCAAGGGGAGATTAAAAAGTAGTAAAAAATTATTATGAAGACAACTAAAATGCATTTAGTTTTGCCAACTGTATTAATGACAATGACCTTCACAGCTGGTTTTACACTGGCAAGAGGTTAAAGGGATGTCGATTCTATTATGGAGAACAATATTCCTTGTATTTGTTGTTTCAGATACCATTGCCTTTACATGCTCCTCTGGTGTTGTCTTTGCCTATTTTGGCATGGCGGCAAATGCAATATCAGGTCTCACAGAGTTAACAGTTATTATCTAGCTTTATAATGTGGCAATTGCATTGCAAATTTATGCAATGGCAGCCGTTGTAGTTGCATATTCAACTGGTATGCATGTTACATTATAACATTCAGTTGGTCTCACCGTTACTGTTTGTTTCATTGGCTGCAACTCTTTGATTGTTTTCTACTTTTCTATGCTTCTTCTTCACGTAAAACGTCCTACATGAAACCTGAACAAAGCTAGCAATTTGTTTGATATTCTTCCGATAAATTTGTATCTAAATATGCAACAATGTTTTATAACAAACTTTCTCTATTTTTGGGTGTTCTTTAATTTTTTCCCTCTTCTAGCAAACCCGAGGCCACCATATGCAAAGGGGTTATAATTGACACCCCTACGTTAATAGTGAATCCTCTGCTAAGCGTTTATTTTTAGTTTAGAATAAAATATAAAACATTGAAGTAAGTCTCAGGTTTCAACCTTTTTACATAGTGTGCACCAGCTAGCTTAAATTATTAGAAGTTGTTGACTTGCATATGGAGGCCAAATTAAATACTACTATTATAATTATATGGACATTGAGAGTCCCATCATCAACACATATGAGATTTTTTTTCGTACAATGTATTTGTTTAATAATAGGATTAATAAAAATTTTAATTATGTAAAACTTATGAGGTAGAGATGTACGGGCAGAGTGATGGTAACTCAAGAAAGCTCACATCCAGAAGATGAAGATAATTGAGATGAGGATGCTCAAAGGGATGTGATATCACACTAAGAGAGATGTGAATAGGAATAAAGTTGTTTGGTACAAGGTGAGAGTGGATTCATGTTGGATAAGATGAGAAATGTGAGACTGAGGTGGTTCAATCATGTTAAGAGTTGGTGCGACCATACGCAAATTAGGAGATGTGAGAGTTTGGTTGTAGCAAGAGTTAAGAGAGGTAGAGTAATACGTCAAAAACATTGTGTCGAGTTGATTACATATGACTTAGCATAGATCAAACATACCAAGGAAATAATATTAGATAGGAAGGTATCAGAGTGAATTATTAAAGGTAGGGGTGACTCAACGTAATTGAGGACTAAAATGAAATTTTAATTAAAGGTCTAAAATTCATATAAATTTTATTTGTATTTATTTATTTTTCTAAAATTTTAGCTGTAACTTATTAATTAATATCTTTTTTATAAAAAACAATTTAATTTTTTTTAATTATTATTTTGAAGCAAAATTTTATCAATTGAACATTAAATTCATCATTTTATTGGGTAAATTATTATATGAATCGATAATAAACTTTTATACGTAATAAATAGATAAATTTTAAATAAAGTTATCTAGGAGTTAGAATCATAGAATATGATTCAAAGAAATAGAAGAATAATTGTAATTTACTTTGTTCAATACTTTAGGCTATTAATTCTTGTTTTTAACAAAATTTTACTCTAATTATCAAAGATTTAAAGAAATTGTCACGACCCAAAACCGAGCCGCGACTGGCACCCACATTTACCCTCCTATGTGAGCGAACCAACCCATCTAAACCTTAACATTTCAAGATATATCAACAGAAAATAATGCGGAAGACTTAAACTCATTATTAAAAACAATTCAATACTATTATTATTATCCCCAAAATCTGGAAGTCATCATCACAAGAACATCTATCTCTAATTACTAAACTAGAGTATTCTAAGAACAAAATAACTAAAAAGCTAGTCCATGCCGAAGTTCAAGGCATCAAACTTGAAGAAGAAGACCCAGTCCAAGCTAGACGCATTAGCTCACCCTGAATTTCCGATGAAGTGAAGACTGGCTAGATCTACTGTTGAGTTGAAGTTACAGAACGTTTGCTCATTTCACAATCAGAGGAAAACATGAAGTAGGGGGGGTCAGTACAACCACACGTACTGAGTAGATATCATCGGCCAACTCAAAATAGGGAACAGTATATATCAATAATAATGTAAATCACTACAATACTCAACATGTAGCAATAACAACATAATCATCAATAACTACAACCGAGTTCACACATGAGGACTCAAGCCCCAATACCATACTTATTTGGGAATTACGTTCATTAGATTGAGTATATTCATTTCTTTCAAGATTCATTTCTTTCTTCCTCTTGTGTCGGTACGTGACACTCCGATCCTCTATTTCTATCCTGGTGCCGGAACTGGCACTCGATCCTCATATTCTATCCTGGTACCTGGCACCCATCCTATTCTTCCTGCAACTCTCCCCTTTTCTATCCTCCGGAACGTGGCACCCGATCTATATCTATCCTGGTGTCGGAACGTGACACTCCGATCCTCATATTCTATCCTGGTACCGGAACGTGGCACCCGATCCATATTCTATCCTGGTGTCGGAACGTGACACTCCGATCCTCATATTCTATCCTGGTACCGGAACGTGGCACCCGATCTCATATTCATTCTATCCTGGTACCGGAACGTGGCACCCCCGATCCCCTAATTCATCAAGCCTTCTTTAACACTAAGGCATTATCATTCTCATTATATAATTTATCAAGCCTTCTTTCATACTAAGCATCATCATTCTCATTATATAATTTATCAAGCGAATTAGGGTTCTTTCAAGATTTGGGATCAATAGCTTCATCATGCTTTGTTAATTCATCACAATTTCATAATCATAATCATGCAAGCATACAACTTAAGCACATAGCAGGGTTTACAATATTATCAACACATAATATTCACTATTAAGAGTTCACTACGAATATCGTAACATAAACCATAACCTACCTCCACCGAAGAATTGAATCAACAAGCTATCTTCTCAAAATCTTGCTATCTTCTTCGCTCTCTCTCTCTCTACTCGTTCTCCTTCTTTTTCTTTCTGTCTTTGTTCTTTCTATTTTTCTTATTCAAACCCTCTTTCTTTACCCTAATTAATATATATTAGAATGAAAGATGGCAATAATAACCCACTAATTAACTTGGTCACCTCTTTAACCCCCAAGTAATTGATTTATTAACATTACCCTCTAACTTTATAATTAAAGCAGGAATAGTCAAAAACGTCCTTTAAAACGTGTAAAGAAATCCGACCCACTGGGATTGCGTAGCCCGTGACGGGCCGTCCGCCTGCGAGTCCGTCCTGCTGTCCGTCGTATGCAACAGAAACTCATTTTGAGTGGATGGCCTGTGACGGCCGTCGCGCCTGCGACGGTCCGTCCTGCCACTCCGTCACGACGTTCAGAGAGTCGATTTTCAGTACCCAATTTCAGATTTTTAAGTGTTTTGAAACGACACCTCCACGACGGTCCGTCGTGCCGTGACGGTCCGTCGTGGCCTCCTTCACCTCTGCCAGTTTTTCCAGAATAAAATCTGTTGCTCAAAACGACTAACAGGTCGTTACATAGATACCAATTTATCCATCGTTCGTCCCCGAACGATCAAAAGAAGGAAAACAATGGCGAAAAGGAGTACCTGAATCTGTAAACAGTGGGTATTTTTCTTGCATATCCGCCTCCTTCCCCAAGTACTTCTTCAACCGGTCGATTCTTCCATTGAACTTTGATGGATGCAATCTCTCTCGTCTCAACTTGCGAACTTCTCTATCTAATATAGCAACTGGTTCCTCTTCATAAGTCAAGTTCTCATCCAACAACACTGAGTCCCAACGGATATGTAGTTTTCCATCTCCATGGTATCTTTTCAACATTGACACATGAAATACCGGATGCACTCCGGACAGCCCTGGGGGTAAGGCTAATTCATAAGCCACCTCCCCTATTCGCTTTAGTACCTCAAATGGTCCAATAACCTGGACTTAGCTTACCTCTTTGCCAACCGCATCACCCCTTTCATGGTGAAACCTTCAACAAGACTTGTTCACCTTCCATGAACTCCAAGTCTCTAACCTTCCGGTCTGCATACTCCTTTTGTCTACTTTGCGCCGCTAGAAGCTTTCTTGAATGCACTTCACCTTTTCTAACGAATCCCTCAAGAGATCGGTACCCCAAGGTCTAACCCGAATGCATCAAACCACCAATGGGAGATCTACACCTCCTCCCATACAATGCTTCAAATGGAGCCATATCAATACTGGAGTGATAGCTATTATTGTACGAAAACTCTGCCAAAGGTAAGAAGCTATCCCAATGCCACCAAACTCTATCACGCATGCCAGCGATGTCCTCCACACTTGAATCGTTCGCTCAGACTGACCATCGGTCTGAGGATGGAACGCGGTACTAAGGTCCAACCTAGTACCCAATTCTGCTGCAATGTTTTTCCAAACTTAGAGTAAACTGCGTACCTCTATCTGATATGATGGATAGTGGACTCCATGCAATCGAACAACTTCTGAGATGTAAGTTTGGCTAACTTCTCTGCATTGTAAGTCACCTTAACCGGAATGAAATGAGCAGACTTTTTAACCTATCAACATCACCCAAATAGAGTCATCTTGCCCAATGTCCTTNTGGAAACTCTTGCTCCCATTGGACCATTTGTATCTATATGCATCAGGATCCCGATTCATGGATCTCTCGGTTCGAGAAATCAAAATAAGAGGCTCGAACCATTTCTTCTGACTCTTTTTCAAATTCGATAAATATGGGTGATCGTATATTTCATTATAGTTCTATGATTCAGAGTATCCTTTCCTATTTGATCCCTTTGAATTCATATTCGAAGTTGCGATCGGATCTATTCATTAAAAAGAATCGATTCAATACATTTCTTATGTACCCATAGGTATATATTGGATTTGAATCAGATTTCGGATCAATCTATATTGAGTGACTGCCTCCATTATGTTGTTGCTAGCAAATACCACTATTTTGGTTTGGATCTTCCAAATCATCCCGCAGGAGATCCTGACCCATTTTTTCTGATCCTTCGAGAAAAAGATTCATTCTCTTCATAAAAAATAGGAGGTAGAACCAATAAAGATTTCTTTTTCGATTCATCCCTGGCCTCATTCAAGAATTGTTTTTGATCCAATCCGCAGGAATCAATAGAAAAGGCAAATCCCTTATGATACACCAGATCCGGCTCGGTTATTGATAGAGTGAATAGATCTGCCATTTCTTGAAATCTCTCTTCTGATGCAAAATCGTAGTGTAACGTGTATCCTCCCCTGTTCCGGTCATGGAATAGATGAAATAAATCAAAAAATGGATTTTTGTTCAAGAATGAAATCTTATTGGAACTGTCCATATCCGGTTCATCCTTCGGAACCATATCACATCCCGGATCTGATGAAATAGGATGAATTGAGACGGTATTTTGTAAATACGTAATTATCTTGAATATATTAACCATTTCTTTCTTTTCCGATCGCCTGGAAGGGACAAAAGAAAGATCTTGTTGTTTCTTCAACAATTTCTGATCTCTAGTGGACCTCTCAGTAGGATTCGAACCCAGATGAAGTTCTGACCATCTATCAGAGAAAAAAGAACGAACGGATCTTGTAGGATTCCCAAGAAATTCTTCGATTTCTTCCGGAAACAGATGATTAATCATCTGCTTCTCACGTTCCGTGAATAGCCGGGACATTGAGGAAATCCAGAAAGGCATTTCGGGAATCGGCCTGATTCTATCTCTTTTCGTTCCGTTTGAAGAAAGGAAGGATCCCAAAGAATCGATCTTTCTTTTCGTTGTTGAATCTCTCTTTGATAATCAATGTGTGATATTCCGAATCCTCATTACTAATGGAATCCAAATGATCTTGGATTGATCAGAAGATCCTTTCAGTTGGCTAGAATCCGTTACTTGAACGAAACTAGATCTTGTGGAATCATATTGAATATTTGACGATACATTCTGTACCTTGCTAAAAAACGATCCTTGTTTACCAACCACACATTGTCTAACCAAATCCAATTCTCTCTCGATAAGTTCCTCAAAAAATCCGATTCGGGCGGATTTCTCCCCCAACTAACGAAGAGATCTTGGCGGAATTGCCACATATGAAATTGAGCACAGTTTTGCAAAGAAATAGCCCACTTGTTCTCGAGAAGAGATGGGAAACATGCTCAATATCATTGATTGAATAGTTGACCCAGCCCCTTGTTGTTTGAAGAAACCCCCCCACTTCAATTGGTATTTTTTCACGAAAAGCAGACATGAGATAAGAAATCCAGTGTTTCACTAAGATTTCGATAGCGGTCCCGAATTCAAGTTGATTCTATTTCGACTCTCCTCAGAGAAAGACGATCAAACAATTCCCAATCTGGTCCTTGCGGATCGGTATCCATATAATATACAAAAGAAACTCCAGATATTTGAGATCTTTCTCTTTGAATAAGATCTCAATTCCAGCGACGGTTTCATTAGATATCTTACAACTAGAATCCCTCTTTTTTCCGATCCAGTTCCTCCACCAACGCGACCCAGTTAGATTCAGGCATGCTACACTTTTTAGTTATTGGGAGAAACCAAGTACTCTCTTTCGGATTCAGGAAACAACTCTCAGAGATCTTTTTTCCTTTGGGAAGATACAGGAGCGAAACAATCAACCTATTGATATTGGAAGACCCAACGGATTCTTCCAATGTATCATTTCTGGGTCCAATGGAATTCATAGGTATAGGAAGAAGCCCTATCAAATAGAGATTTTTTCTTTCGACCATATTTCGATTGTTAATACGATATATAAGGACCGCTACTACAAAGAGTATTACACCCTTGATCGTGAAATATCGATTGCTTGGTGAACCCTGTGAATTGCGTGAAAGTAGGATACTCCAAATTCGGGGGTCAAAGAGTTTTAGAAAACGTTCTTGGTGGAAAAAAATGTGAATGAAGGATCCCACTGAATTGAATTGGGTCCATGAATCTAAGAAATGGTGAGAATTCTTGATCTCTTCAAATCTCTCTCAATTCGAAAATCCAGGATTTGAATTGATGTCCTCTCATGATTCTCAATTGCATTGATTCTCCTAAATTGCATTGATTCCTCCTAAATTGCATTGATTTATCCTAAAGATTTCATTTCAATTGGAATTGGTTATTCACCATGTACGAGGATCCCCGCTAAGCATCCATGGCTGAATGGTTAAAGCGCCCAACTCATAATTGGCGAATTGTAGGTTCAATTCCTACTGGATGCACGCCAAGGGACCCTCCAATAAGTCTATTGGAATTGGCTCTGTATCAATGGAATCTCATCATCCATACATAAACGAATTGATGTGGTATATTCATATCATAAATATGAACGTAAGAACTAGCATTCTTATGGACTATAACTCATAGGGAAGAAAATAGATTTATGGATGGAATCAAATATGCAGTATTTACAGACAAAAGTATTCGGTTATTGGGGAAAAATCAATATACTTCTAATGTCGAATCAGGATCAACTAGGACAGAAATAAAGCATTGGGTCGAACTCTTCTTTGGTGTCAAGGTAATAGCTATGAATAGTCATGGACTTCGGTTGAATTTTACCTAGTAACCTCCTCCCCCGCCCGTTCCTTCTTGATAAACTCCATTTATAGTTCAATGGATAACAAAGCCCGACAATCTTGTGAGGCTATATGAGATAGGAATTTAAAAGGATTTTATTGGGGCTGGGGTAGGCATGTTCAAACTTTTTTGTATTGTTATCTTGTAGCCTGCAACATATAATATTGCTTTATTTGGACCTTCAATATTTTTTTTATTTGTAATCTTATCATCCTTTGTTTATTATTTCTACACAATCTCTTCACGTCCTCATAAGCACTGTAGGAGCAAGAAATTTCATCACTGGTATTCAGGAATTTTTAGAAAAATAAATGAGTTGTTATTTATTTAACCTAGTGTTTCTACCATGAACGATCTCAACATTTGTTAGTGTCAAACATAAACAATAAAGTTTTTTTTCTTTCTTTTGATGCATTGATTTTATATGATAAAAATATATGATTATTATTTTTAAAATAAAATATTGATAGAACAAATATGTCTACCTTTACGAAACATAAATCACACCAGCAGAAAATATAAAAAGAAGAAGATAAAATACATGTATTGAGTTTAGCTTTGGTTTATAGTTGTTAAAATATATAAACACAATTTTTTAATGTAAAAAGTTGGCTTTTTTGTTTTCACCATTTGAAGTGTATTATATCCTACATAAAACTTAGGAACACTTGATTTCTAAAAATTCAAAATTAAATAATTTATTCATATATGTTATATTAATAAATTTTAATATTAATAAAAAAATAAATGATCTCCATGGGATTCGAACCCGCACACCAATGATGCAAATGAACAAGATTTACAACTATGCCATGGAGGAGTTTATTTCAAGTCTTTTAAAGATTAATTATTTATCCCTTAAATTCAGAATTTGACCTCTGTATATCGTGTAATTTTTTGGCAAAAGACGGTCAGCATACCACCTTTCGTTGGTAGCTCCACCCTTGCTCATAAGTCATATATAGCCTGTGACAGTGAGACTTCAATCATAAGAACTACAGAAGGAGACATTGAGTTGTAATTGAGTTAATGTCGTTGCATCCAATCTCATTAAAATCCTTTAGTGACATTTATGTAGATTAATTGTTATAAATACTCATATATATTATGTTTTTCTATTAATAAAAATATAGCACAAATTATATTATTCTCACTTAATCATTTGTTTATTATAGTGAGCTTGTTTATAAGGACTTATGTTTGTGTATAGCTATAAAACTATTAGCTATGACATAAAATTCATCACTAAGTATTATCTTTTAGTGAAAAAGTTTACATTCTTTTAGTGACGAAATATAAAAATTCATAGCAATGTTTTGTTCACTAATGTTTTGCCCCAAAAAATTAATTCGTGTCATTTTGTTAAGTAGTGTTAGTCACAAATTTAAACTTACCGCTGACATATTATTTCATCACTAATAGTGTATGTAATTAATGAAAAACTATGAAATCTACTTCATGACTAAATATTTACTTGTAAAGATAAAATTTACTTTTCGTTTTTAAATATATGAGACACATACCTATAGTACTGAAATATAAAAATTCGTAGCAATGTTTTGTCCACTATAGCTTCCCATCAAAAAATTAATTGGTGTCATTTGTTAGTAATGTTAGTGAAGAATTTAAAGTTATCGGTGAGACATTCTTTCGTCATCGTATAAAATTCATGAAAAATATTATTTGTCTTATAATTTTTAAAATTTTGGACACAAAAAATTTTTATCGGAAAAAATATGTTTTACAATATCGACAAATTATAGTTTTTAGTTACATATTATAAATTTTATCGGAAAAAATATGTAACGACCCATTTGGTCGTTTTAAATATTAGAGCTTTTTATTTCATAAAATAATTTTCAAAGATTCTAAATGAAAATTTTGGACTATTCTAATTATAACTATGAAATTAGTGGGGTAGTTTTAATAATTATTTAGTTGGTGGTTAAAGAAAATAATAGTAAAATAAATAGTGGGTCACTTTTATTATTTTTATAATTAGTTAGGTATACAATTTAGGGTAATAAAAGTTAAATCAGATTAATGAGAAGATATTATTATTCCTGTTCCAAAACAAACTAATGGCGGCTCTAATCCTCCAAAGGATGGAAAGACGAGATAGGCCACAGGTAACAAATTTCAACTAAAATTATTCCTTGCCAATGTTGATAGTTGCAGAAATATAGTATTAATATTGTTAGTATGATATTATGGGTATAATAAATGGAAGTAAAATTTAAAATTGACAAATTTGGTTATTGTATGTAGTGTCTTTATCATTATGAGTATATTACCAATATTTGATGTCTAATGTGGAATGATGAGTTGAATTGGAGGCTAATTATAGGTTAGTGATTGGATATATTTATATGAATAAGGATGTAGCGATAATATGCATGCATTTGATCTACTGATTGGTTGATATTTTTGATAAATATGTGAGGAAGTTAATAATTAAACAATGATGAGATATAATTTGTTAATAGAAAAAGAATTTTTGGAAAAATATTGAATCCATGTATCTGGGAGGCTAAATTAAACTTGCAACAATCATCCTTGTACAATAATACTACGGTCAATTATAATATGTGAGTTGGTCCTTAGCTTCTTAAAATTATGAGTTTGTGTTTTAAGTTCTGATATATCGAGATAGATAATTATATATTAGGTGTATCGAATTATTTAAATTCTATTGAGGTTATGCTAATTGGAGGAATTAAGACATATCCTTAGGGTTGAACTTTAGGAAATTAGTTATAGAAGAAGGTGAGTTTTTTTTTTTAATTCTAAGCTAGACATAGAATAATATCAATGTTTGCAGATTCGTTAACTTACAAATTATGCATATATATTTATTTGATAGATTGAAAAGGTTTAGAGACATAGAGGAAAGAAAAAGCATTGAAGAAGTTGCTTACTTGACTTCGATTCTTCGGTGGAGGTAGGTTATGGTTTATGCTATTTGAAAGTGAACTCTTAATTATGAATGATATTGTGAAGTTTTCTATGTACTTGATTGTGTGATTGTGTGGCTTGGTGGTGTGTTTTGTAATTGGTCTGAAATCCTGAGACTGTGGAATGCATAATCTTAAACCATCACTATCAAAGTGATGTCATAAATAAAGAAATTTCGATGAAATATTATTAACGAATGTAGAAGTGGTGATACTAAATGATAAACAAATGATATTATTGGATCGGAGTGTCACGTTACGACACGGTATTCTTGGATCGGAGTGTCATATTTCGACACGGTATTCTTTGATCAGAGTGTCACGTTCCAACACGATAATATTAAAGGAAAAATATGTTGAATTAATGGAAGATACTCAATCTTCGTAGCGGCTTACACTTCATACTCACATAGGTGATTTCTAATTGTGTTATTGTGTAGATACACTATTTCGTCAACTCTGTCAAACTTTCAAAATACTTAAAACCATTAAGCTTTAATAACTCATTAACAAGTCTTAATGTTGTATCTTTATTCCTGAGAATGTTCTTCATCGTGAGAATTGATTGTGTTGGTTGACAATGTCCAACCGTCATTAACAACTTTATTTTACTCCTTGAATGTATCTCTAGAGATCTCCAGTCTGCTAAATAGAATTACCATGATGATGACTTGTCCTAAGCTGTAAAATTTCCTTAGATGTTCTATCAACTTTATCTGCAGTTATATGTTTTTGTAATTGGATCTAACACATTATCCTTTGACTTTACATAGTAAATTATGATAAGTTTTCTAATTGTATCATGTATATGTCCTATATAACGAGACTTTTCGTCATACATCATGCTTCATTCCATACCTATTGCATCTTGACTATCAAAGTGTATGTATACTAATGCCAATGGTTTGGGAAAGAAATAATATATATCAAGAAATTTCAGATCCTTTAAACTTATTCACTCACCTTATCTAGAGAACCTAGATCAGATATCATTGTATATCTATATACATGTATGCTTTGAATTATTTCCAACTAACTGCTCCTGTTTGAAGAGTAAATAGATATCCACTCCTTTATTTTAGTTCATTCGTCTGTTGATCCAATTAGCATTACTATATCATTTCAATATTGCTTAATATTGTTATATATATTACAAGACATTTTTTATATATTTCTCAAATTCCCCAAAACACATTTTATCGTCATCTAATGAGTTCTATTGGGATCACTTGTGAACTGGCACAGTCAATTAATAGAAAATGTTATATATGATTGCAAACACTTTATGACATACATCATACTTCCCAATACTCTAGCACAACCCAATTGTGAGTCACTTTCACTTTCAATATTTTGCAATGCAAACTCACATTTATTGGGGACTTGACAATATTGAAATCCAAATATTTTCACTAGTCAAGTGCCTTTTCTATGCAATTAGACCATGAAAATTCCAAACATTATGGAGGTATAAAGACTCTTTTAGCTAAGATCGCATCATCAACTCCAATATTTTATTCAAAACTTTCTTTCTATCATACGTTTAGTAGATTTATGTCATTAATGTCTTTATTGATGATCAATATATCATCAATGTAAAAACAAACAATGAATTTTTTATATTAATGTTAACACATTCATCAGTTCCATCATTCTTAAATTCATTAGAAAACATGGCTTGGTCAAATTTATTATGTCATTGTTTGGGTTTTTGTTTTAGTCTATAATGTGACTTAACAAGTTGGCACAATTTCTTTTATTTACGAGGAACCATAAAACCCTCATATTATTTCATGTAATTTTCTTCCTCCGGTTCTCCATTTTAGAGATTTGTTTTAACATCAATATGATGAATTTTGAGGTATATACAACATATAGCACAATTAATATCCAAATGAATTTAATTCTAGTTACTAGCGAGTATGTGTCGAAAAGATCAAGATATTATTTTTGTCTAGAAACTTGACAAAAAGTCTTGCTTTATATTTGCAAAAAGTTTCATTGAATTTTATATTCTTTTTGTTGATTCACTTTGAATCAAAAGGTTTATTTTCTTGAGGAAGATCAACAAACATCCAATAAGATTACTCAAGATTGAACCAATCTCACTATTGACACTATCTGTCCAAAAGGATGAGTCTACATAATACACAATAGATGTTACAAAATCATATTTGAAGTAAGTATATGTCCCTTGACATTTACTACGCCTCCGAATAACTTTATTTAGTACATTCTTTTTTTTTCTTTACAACGTCGTTAAGACCATTCACTAGACTACTCAAGTCTAATTTTGCAGGCCACGGTCTTAAGTCCTCTCTCAATCCTTTTAGTAATACGAACTTATACTTTGGTTAGACACACCCACACTTTGAATTATCAAAGATAGATTTCCTTCCTTTCCATTTTTATATGGAATAAACTATGTCCTGAACAAGAAAAATTGCTTTATTTATAAAAATACAAAACGTTTTGTTGATCCCTTTGTAAGTAGGGATAGTTCTTCTACACAAGCTTTGTGGTAAATACGAACTTATAAATAATGCATCCATCTTTTCTTTCATTATTTGGTTTTCATTAAATTGTGGTGAATAGGCCAATAATTTGATGGATAATTCCACTTTTCAAAACATATTTATACAAAATGAGATTTATGCTCTCCATGCCTATCAGTTCTATATTTTCCCAACTAATTTTTAACTTCTATATTATATTGGATAGATGTTTCTATTTCTTCATCCTTACAATTAAGCATATAGATATAGTCCTTTATAATACAATTGTGAATAAAAGTAACGAGATACGTTTTCCCTCCAATAGATAGTGTTCACCTCATATCACAAATGTTAGTGTAAATCAATTCTAGGGGAGTAGAATTCATTTAAAACAGATTTATAAGAATACTCTACATACATAGATTATGCACAAACTTGACATTTTTATTTATTTCAGTCGAAGTTCGATAAAATATGTAAACTGATCTGTTTTTCTTACAAAGTTTTGTAATTCATATGCCCCAAATTTTCATGTCACAAACATTAACTCAAGCAAGTAAGAACAAATAAAAATATTGAGTTTGAAGAGCTCTTCGCGAGGTAGATTTTTTCTCACTAATAATATGTTTCTATTTCTTACAATTTTGTGGGATACAAACATTATTTCAAGTCATCACCTTGTCAAAAGTCATTTTTAAAAGAGCCTTTCCATAACTTTAAATTTGATTGTTATAGAACTACCCATTGAATCAATTTTTTTCGGGTCTAATAAAGACATTATAATCCAAATGCTTCTGTTACAAAACATGACAAATAACCATTCACCAATATTCATGTATATACGAATAGTTATATTAAATAGACATATAATTTTATGAAAAATCATGTCACTTGAAGTGACGCTTTTTTATAAGAGAACTCAATGATTTTAATCAAGTATACGTATAATTTGGTTGTTTCATACTAGGAACACCATATACTAGTAATAGAGAAACTCAACAACCAAAATGCCAAACATACTACAAGAATTTTATGAGTCTAACATTATTAAAAATTATCATTGAATTTAATATCTTTTTCTCTAAAATTAAATTACACACCAAGTTTAATTGTATTTTTATCATAAGTAAAGAACCCAAAATTTTTAATGTGATCTCAAAATTATTTTTCAAGTAATTGAAAATAGTTTTTTCACATATTTTTCCCAGTCTTTCATAATTTCATTGGCAGTATGAAACCTGTTTTGAAAATATTGTTGTACAAAATAATTATAGAGTTTCAATTCTTTTTGACAATCTTTACATAGTGTAAAACTTCATTGTACAAACTTATCAACTCTAAGTCATTGGTCTTTTTCCTCTATTATAAATAGACATATAACATAATATTTAGAACTGTTCTATATAACATAGACTATAAAACTACAAATTTTTCTAATCCATAACAATCCGACTTAATCAAATTCACAAGGAGAACAAAACTACAAAAAAACAAATTTGTTTTAATATCCAAACGGAATAAAATTATTCTTTACCAGATACAAATGTTTTTTTGGAGTAGTCTTCCAAATTGTAACACCTCATATCAAAACAGACCAAAAACATGTTTTTCAGGAAAAATTACATGTGTAACAAATGGTGGACATCAACAAGCCATAGACTTACCAGCGGACCATCTTGCACATCCATCAATGGGGTCAAAAACTCCAAAAATCTCACCCTAGAAACTTTTGTTAAGTAATGATGGACGAACAGACCTATAGTCCTTATGTAAGCCTACGCTCTGTAGTCCGTGACTATCAATAGACACCCCATTCAACCACTCTCTGACAAGAACCATGGATGACCAGCACGCTGCGCAAGTGGACCTATGGTACATAGGTCTGACCAAAAGGTGGGAACTAGGAGACAGTTAAGAGGGAAACATACTTGGGTAAATTTCAAATAGTCATAAATCACAGCACAAAACAAATTACGTGTCCCATTACATACCCACACGTAGATAATTGAACATTCTTTTCATAGACACCAACCTTCATAAAATAGGACTTACGAGTAAAAAGTTATGCCCATTTTAGTAAAGGTTTGTCGAATAGGTCCAACCTACGGACCAAACGACGTGGCATGGATCAATCGTTAAGCCGTCTATTCTTGTCGTTGTTTGGTCCGACAACAACTTACCCAGGGGTCATTTGGTTCTTTTCCCACTTTGTTTAAACCCTATGTTAGGTCGTTTCTGACCTAAATCATCATATTTTAATTAGTTAAAGTCTACAAACATAACTAAAATATATCTATGTAATTTCATTAAATCAAAACATAGAAAATTAGAAGCAAGAGAGGAGAAAAATCTCAAGAACCCTAGTTCAAGAACGCCAAAAGTTCCAGCAGTTCCTGCCCCGAAACATAGGTATTTTTCCTTTGTTTCATTACCAGGTCTATGGAATTTCACTAGTGTGTTCCTTTCACCCATTGGTTCACTAGTTTTCAGTAAGTTCTTTATTCTCTTTTCATGATTATACCCAAAGTTTCTAGAACTTTTATGGAACTTCATGAATTTATTAAATATATGTTCCAAATTACATTATCATGTTATCACTCAGATTATCGAATGAATTTCAAAACCCTAGCTTTGTATTTATGTAGTTCTTGAATTACACATGCTAGGTCATATGCATGAATTATGCAGTTATTCATGCTTCAATTTTTAATGCATCATTATCAGATTAAATGTTGCATTCTAAGTTTTCATGTTCAGTTTAAAGCTCTAAGTATTTACAAAAATTCATACATAATCACTTAATTTACATTATACATCAGGGGTAGTGTAATATCGAGTTGGACTATAGTTCAGCGTACTCAAATAGTCGCATAACTACTAGACAAGCAGGTTGTAAGTCCCCTCTGTGGAAAATCAGTTAATTGATCACACCAGGATGCCTTTATACCTCTTGTAGTGTATATTGAATACAAAATCACTTAAATGATCACGCCAACATGCCTTTATACCTCTAGTAGTGTATATTGAATGCGAAACACAGGAATGCACTCCAACTCTTTCAATACCAGTTCAAGAACTCTCCAACTTTTAGTTTAGGAATGCTATACAAATGTTGTCTTGGAGTATGAACAACCAGAATCATTAGGTTCATAACCCTGTTAATGAAAATGGTGGATCAACAGCAGCAAGGGTCCGTGACTGTTAGGATAAATCTGTCTAAATTTTTAGGATCATAGACTAATGAGGATCCTCAGAATTTTTTGGATGAGAACAAGAGTATCTTTTAGGTAACAATAGTCACTAGGAATAATCGGATTTAGTTAGAATCATACTAGTTTAAAGATGTGCCTTATATCTAGTACACTCATCTGAAGGAGAATAGGGGGTGCAAAGGCATCTACTATCACTTGGAATTGCTCTAGTGAGACTTTTCTCGACAGATTTTTCCGAAAAGAGTTGAGAGAGACAAAGGTTGTGAAATTCATGAACTAAAGGCATGGTAACATGACAGTCTAAGAGTATGTGTTTAAGTTTAACTCACTCTCCAAGTATACTCCTCACTTTATTGCTGACTGCATGGCCCAGATTAATATGTTCTTGTATGGAGTGTCGGATTTAATGAAAATTGAGTGTAGGAATGCTATGTTACTTTGAGATATGAACATTTCTGTACTTATGACTCACGCTCAGCAGGTTGACGGTGATAAGCTTAGGGAACAAGATAAGGAGAATAAGAAGGCTAGGACTGGAAACTATGACTATTTCAAACCGAAATCGGGTGGTGGAAATCTCTCGCAGAGTCAGCAAAAGTTTTCATCCCTACTTCCTTTATTAGATAGTGCTCCATCCTCCAAGAACAGGTATGACCAGAAGGGTAGAGCACCAGCTCTAAGTCTCACAGAAGTGTTTCAGGCACCAAGACTTACCCCGCTTAACCTAAGTGTGGTAAGAATCACCCGGCGAGTGAATTGAAGGAAAAGAAGGATGTTAAAGGTGCAGACATTCTTGTCAAAGGTTGAGAGATTGTCCTTATAAAAAGGGTCAGGGAGGTGGTAATAGTAGAGCTCAGTCAACGACATCAGAAACACCAATAGTCGCCTGATTCAGTAGGATAATTCATCAGGTACAGGTGGCGGTCAATGCCTGAACTAGTTGTATGCTCTCCAGGATCGCTAGGATCAGGAACGTTCTCTTGATGTAGTTACTGGTACGTTACGTGTCTTTAAACTTGATGTTTATGCATTGTTAGATCTAATGGCTACTCTTTCCTTTGTAACTCCTTACATAGAGGTCCAATTCAGGGTTAGTCCATAAACTCTCTAAGAACCTTTCTCAGTCTCTACTCTAGTCGGTGACCTAGTTATAGCTAGACGGGTATAAAGAAATTTCCCTATCACAGTCTCTTAGAAAGTCAACTCAACCGTTCTACTAGAGTTAGAAATTGTAGACATCAATGTCATTCTAAGCATAGATTGGTTACATTCATGTTATAACTTAGTCGATTGCTGAACTAGGATTGTTCATTTTTAGTTTACAAACGAACCAATCTTAGAATTGAAGGGTAGTAGCTTAGCACATATGGGTCGATTTATTTCGTACCTTAAAGCCATAAATATGGTATCTAGCGGTTATTTATATCATCTAGTTCGGTTTAAGGATTCTAGTCTTGAAACACCCAACTCTTGAGTTAGTTATAGTAGTTTGTGAGTTTAAAGAACTGTTTCCAGAAGATCTTCTCTTTGTCCCTCCTAAAAGGAAAATCGACTTAGGAATTGATCTTCTTCCAAATACCCATCCTATTTCTATTCCTTCTTACATAATGAGCCCAATAGAGCTTAAGGAATTGAAAGATCATTTGAAATACCTTCTATAAAAGGGTTTCATCATAAGTAGTATTTTACCATGGGGTGCACCAGTGTTGTTCGTAAAGAAGAAAGACAGTTCTCTTAGAATGTGAATTAAATATAGACAGTTGAACAAGGTAACAATCAGTAATACATATCCCATCCTCAAGATTGATGACTTGTTTGACCAACTTCAGGGTGCTAAGCATTTCTCAAAGATAGACCTCTTATCGGGTTATCATCAGGTTAGAGTCAGAGACAGTGACATTCGCAAAAGAGGTTTCAGAACTCGGTATGGTCATTATGAATTTGTGTTATGTCATTTGGACTAACTAATGCGCCAGCAGCTTTCATGGATTTGATGAACAGACTGTTAAAATAGAACTTGGACGTGTTGATTATCGTCTTCATTAATGATATCCTGATTTACTCTAGGAATAAGGAAGAAAATGTGAGTCATTTGAGAATTTTAGTTTGCTAAGTTTAGCGAATTTTAGTTTTGGTTACAATCTGTTGATTTTCTTGGTCACATTGTATTTACAGAAGTGGTTCGAGTAGATTCATAGAAGATAAAAACATTGAAATAATGTCCCAGACATTTCTCTACTACAGATATCAGAATTTTCTTAGGTCTAGAGGGTTATTACAGAAGGTTTGTTGAAGGATTTTCATCCAAAGTCTCACTATTGGCTAGGTTGACTTAGAAGATGGTCAAGTTTAAATGGTCAGATGATTGTGCGAAAAGCTTTGTAGAATTTGAAATCTAGATTTGACTCTAGCTCATATCGTGGCTTTACAAGAAGGTTCAGATTGTTGTGTGATCTATTGTGATGCATACAAAGTTGGCCTAGGTTATGTGTTGATGCAACGCGATTAGGTTATAGGGTATGCCTCTAGACAACTAAAGGTGCATGTGAAGAAATATCCAACTCATGACATTAAATTTGAAGTTTTGGTTGCATTGATGATAAAGAGACACTACTTCTATGGTGTTCATGTAGATATGTTCACCTATCATAATAGCGTACAATATGTGTTCACTTAGAAAGAGTTGAATCTTCGCAAGAGGAGATGACTTGGGTTCCTTAAGGATTATGATTTGAGTGTGCATTACTATCCTTGTAAGGGGAATGTAGTAGAAGATGCAGTTAGTAGATTATCTATGGGTAGTGTAGAACATGTTGAGGAATAAAGAAGGAGCAAGTGAAGGGCGTTCACAGGCTTGATCCCTTGGGAGTTCGCCTTATGATAAGATGAGACAATGGTGTAACAGTTCATAATGGGGATGAATCTTCTTTGGTAGTTGAGGTTAAGAAAAAGAAAGACAGCACCCAATATTTCTTGAACTAAAAGGTGCAATGCACATTAAGAGAGTGAAGGTTTTCTTCCAAAGGGGAGGTGGTTTACGTCGCGACCAGGGTAAATTGTGTGTTCCTTATGTGGGCGAGTTGAGATAGAATATTCTTACAGAAGGCCAAAAATCTAGGTATTATATTCATCCAGGTTCCACTAAGATGTACCGCAATTTGCGGGAAGTCAGTTGGTGGAATTACATAAAGAGGGACATAGCAGACTTTGTGAGTAAGTGCCCTAATTACCAGAAAGTCAAGGTGGAACGTTAGAAACCTAGAAGTATGTATGACTTAATAGATCAACATTCCTACTTGGAAGTGGGAAGTGATCAATATGGATTTCATCACAGGGTTACCACGTACTCCCATACATCATGACTCCATTTGGGTGGTAGTTGATAAAATGAATAAGTCTTCTCACTTCTTGGCGGTGAAGACTACATATTTGACAAAGGACTATGCAAAGCTTTACATTAATGGGATTGTGAGTACGTGGGGTTCCTTTGTATATTATCTCATATACAGGTCTTTAATTTGCCTCTCATTTCTGGAGGCCATTTCAAAAGGGTCTTGATAATCAAGTTAACATGAGCACAACATTTCATCCGCAGACGGATTGATAGGAAGAGCGTACCATTCATACCCTAGAGGATATGTTGAGATCTGGTGTGATCTATTTCAAGTGCAGTTGGCATAATAATCTTCCTCTTATTGAGTTTGCCTACGACAATAGCTATAATTTCAAGCATTCACATTGCCCTTTTGAGGCTTTATATGGGCGTAGATGTAGATCTCCTATTAGTTGGTTTGAAGTAGGTGAAACAACTCTAATAAGGCCCGAATCAGTCCTTTATGCTATGGAGAAAGTGAAACTCATTAGAGATAGACTTAAGACAGCCCAAAGTCGTCAAAAATCTTATGCAGATGTAAGGAGAAGGGAACTAGAGTTTGAAGCTTATGATTGTATTTTTTTGAAAGTCTCACCTATGAAAGGGGTGATGAGATTTGGAAAAAAGGAAGCGCAGTCGTACATATGTACGCCCTTACAAGATTATTGAACACTTTCTGATGAAGGGGCACTAATTGAAACCTTCTGTCTCTGCGAGAGATTTTCACCACCCGATTTCTGCTGAGAATAGTCATAGATCCCTATCCTAGCCTTTTTATTCTCCTTAGCATGATCCCTAATCTTACCACCCTCAACCCCTTTATCATGAGTCAAAAGACTAAATATTCTCATATCTCAAAGTAACGTAGAATTTCTGCACTCAGTTTTCACCAAATACTACACTCCATTACAAGAATATTATCTTCTATGCACTGGAGTAAGCAACTATCTGAGTAGCATACCTAGAGATTTGGTTAAACATCAGCCCATACTATTGGACTGTCATGTTACACTACCTCAAGTTCACGAATTCCTGCCCCTTTGCCTCTTTCAACTCTAGTGGGAAAAGCATATTGAGAAAAGTCTAATTAAAGCAATCCCAAGTGATAGGAGCTGAATTTTCACCCCTATTATCCTTCCACTAAGTGTACTAGAGATGAACCCCATCTTTCAAGAGGTATGATGCAAACTCAACCCGATCATTACCAGTGACTTGCATTACCTCAAAGATCTTCTTGATATCATCCAAGAAATTATGAGGATCCTTATTAATTTATAATCCTAAGAACTCAGGAAGATTCATCCTAACAAAGTCACGGATCCTTTCTGCTACTGATCCACAATTTTCATCCATATAATCATGAACCCGATAGTTCAGGTTAGTCATACTCATGGAAAAGATCTGTATGGCATTCTTGAACTCTGCGTTGGAGAGTTCTTGATCTATGACTGGAGGAGCTGTATTTGAATTTTTGGAATTCGTGTTCCTAGCGTTAGCTCTACGAGGAGTCATGAAATTAAATGTAGAAGGTTAAGTTATAATGGAATAAGAACATACCATAAGCACAATAAGAGTAACAAGAAAGTTATGTTCTTTTTTTTCCTAAAACACTTCATAGCATCCCGCTCATTAGTTGTGGTGCACTTCACACCCATGAAAAGGACTCTACTTATTACGGATTTTCAAACATCCTAGGACTTTTGAACCTAGTGCTCTGATACCAAGTTTTCTCATGCCCTGAGCAACCCCTGAGACATGGAAACGGAACCTAGTAACACAAGTGTTGCCAAGCTAACCATGCTGGCATGATAATGATCATACTAAAAAAATACAAACTATTGCGTAAGCTAAATCATACTTAAAATGATTTGATGGATAAATACCCATATGTTAAATTTGATATATATGAAAAACTTATAAGTTTAATACTAGAAGTTATAAAATCAATAATAAATTTAATCTATGTCTTAAAATAGCTTCTAAACTGGATTAGAAATACTGGGACAAACCCCAACTAAGTTAAGACAAAGCTGAACGTAAAAGACTAAATACTGCAAAAAAACTCATGACTATTGTCCTCGGAGGATGAGGACTGATAAAAATCTGCTGAACTGGAGATCAGTAATTGATCTATCAGTTATATGGATATTGACAACATTAACCTACATATAGAGAAAATCTAGCTCACGTATGCGTCAGTACTTGAATGTACTGATCATGTAGGATAGAGTAAAGCTGAATAAAGAAAACTGAATAGGCACCAAAGTAAGTATAATAATTAGAACATGATATATTGAATTCTGAGCTAAGTGGATGCAATAACAAATTTATAACATGCTATAACATAATACTAAATATACTTATAAATAGTCAATGCATGAGAGTCTGACTGAACTGTGTGAGGTACTAATAACCGAAAAATAAACCACATGAGCTAAATGTGGAGTCCGATGTATGCTCCCCATTAAGAGGACCCAATATACCCTATCAAAGGTAGAAAGACATGATACGGTAATCACTAAACATATTGTCCACGGAGGGGACTTACAACATACTTGGCTAGTTGATCTAGGACAATCGGTACGCTGAACCATAGTCCGTCTCGGTAATATTATATTCCAATTGATTTATGTAGTTAACTGATTATGTCTAGATTTTCTATAAATACAAGATAGATCAAAACTGAACATGCAAACGAAGAATTCAATATTTAAACTGATAATGATGCATTAAAATTGAAGCGTATAACTGAAATATTTTACATTAAATGTGTAATTCTAGATCTAAAGAAATACAAAGCTTGGGTTCTGAAATTCATGCAATAATCAAAGAAATAACATTATAATTAGAGTTGGAACGTATATTTTAACTACATCATGAAGTTCTACTTAAATTCTAGGAACCCTAGTTTTAATCATTATAAGAGAATCAAGAGCTGATTGAAAACTAGGGATCCATTGAGTTAATGGAACAAAATAGTGAAATTCCACATATCTGGTGATGAAATACATAGAGAAATATTCAGATTTTAGGGCTGGAACTACTGGAAACTTGTTGCATTTTTGAAGTAGGGTTCTTGACATTTTTCTCCTTTTTTATTCTAATTGTCTAAGTTTTGATTTAACGATTTGACATAGATAAAATACTCCTGGGTGAATTTATGTAAGACCAAACGACGGCAAGGATTGACGGTCCATCTTTTGATCTACCATACTTCATTGGGTTCGTAGTATGGGCTTGTTCGACAGGTTTTTACTAAAATGGGCATAACATTTTACTTGGTGGTTTGATTTTAGCAAGGTCAGTTGCTATGGAAAAGTAATTTATTTATCTATCTGTGGGTATTTCATGGGACACCTAATTTGTTTTTTGATATCAGTTATGACCATTTGAAGTTGATCCAACAACATTTCCCCTTTAATTGTTGATATACCGTGGTTTCACGGTATTATTAATACTTTTTACTTTAGTTTATTGTGTCCAAAAGCCTTTTTGTGCTAATTTTTATATAAGTTTCTCCTTTTTTGCAGGAAATCTGTCCAAATATGAATGCGGAGGTTTTTGAGGGAAGAAATGCAGAAGAGACCACCTACGCATCTTGAGACGGTCCGTACATAGCAGCGTAGTGAAGCTGTTGAAGGAAGATGGGGAAGTCTGACCAAGTGTGGGGTTACGAAAATCATGATGTACCGTCGTAGACCTGACGGTCCGTTCTTCTGGTTCGTCCTGAAGATCAGAAAAGTAGTCCCAGTACCCATATTCAAGGAGTTCAAGTGTTTTGAAACAGAGACCCTCGACGGACCTTTGTGTCTCTGAAGATACGTCATACCTGCCATCGAGGGTAATAAAGAGTATAGTAGAAGAATTTCAAAAGTATGGGATGACGGAGTCCACGACGTCCCATCGTGACCACGACGTCTCGTCGCGAGGTCCGTCGACCCAGGCGCGTTTTGACAGATTTCCATCAAATAGAGTCCATGTTAAATTTGGTTTTTGTTTTTTATAAATATTTCGAAAAATCTCATTTTTGAGGTTAGACTCTGGATTATTTGGTTAGGTCCTTTATTTTGTGAGATTCTTTATTATTATGAGATTCTTGTAATTAATTGTTTGTGATTTTTTTTGATAAATCAAGCAATCTTTCGGATTTTACTCTTTCTCATTGATGTAAGTACATGAATTCTTATACCATATATTTGAATATTGTAATTATCACTTTGGGTAACTAAACTCCATAACTAGGGTTGTGCGAACCATAAGGGAATAATGAGATAAAATCTAACTAAAATAACAATTCTAGAATAGTGTCTTGCATGTATTGATAATTATTTTTCTTAGAAGTCTTTTTAACGGATGACCAACGTTAGAACTAGCCTTAATGCTACTTGCCAGACCAAGGAGGTAGATAATAGAAAAAGAATTATCAACATAGATTTAGTGTATATTATCTAATAGGCTAGTATTGATTGGTACGAGGTAATAACTTAGTCAATTATCGAATACGATTCTTAATATGAGGTAAAGATAATGGTTAGTATAGCAACACACGTAGCCGGACCAAGGTGCGGAGTGAAATTTTCTACATGCCGGACCAAGGATTTAAAAATACATAACTTATCAGTTTGCATGCAAGATACTAGGAAAGAATTGTTATAGTTAGACTTATCAAGTTACGAATCTGTGGGGAACACGTAAACCCTAGTTACTTTCATTAATTGATTAAACTCCAACATTTGAAGCTGTTAAGTGTCTCTTTCAATTTCGCTAGTTATTTTCATTTATTTAGAAATAAAAAACACCCCTTTTATCATTCTTGCTTCACAAGGAAGTAATGGACTGAACAATAGTAATAATAGATTGAAGTTAAGTCTAAACTATTTTCCTCGTGGAAACGATCTCAACCTCACTAGTTGGGTTATTTACTTAACACGACCGATTTACTTCTTATTTGAGAAGTAAGTTTGAGCGTATCAATTGTCTCCTACTTCCCACCTTAAGTCAGACCTACAAACTGTGGGTCCACCTATGGACAGTGCAGGTCATCCATGGTTCTTGTCAGAGAGTGGTTGAATGGGGTGTCGATCGATGGTCACGGACTATGAATCATAGGATGACCTAAGGACTGTCGATTCATCCGTCCATCATGACATAACAAAATTTTCTAGGCTGACATTTTGGGGGTTTCTGATCCTATTGACGGATGTGTTGGACGGTTCGTTAATGGCCACTTTTTGTTGCATGTGCATATTTTTCTGAAAAACTTATTTTTGGTATGTTTTGGATATGAGGTGTTACATGGATCATACGATCTTTCAAGCAAGTTTAAATATGTCCTTATTTGACATGAAGGCGTAGATGTCTTTGGTTTGTTGTATTGAAGTATTGTAACAGACTTAGTAGTAATATATATTTATTGTATGGACGTGTCCTACGTACTCTTTTGTAAAGGATTTGATAAAATTATACTTAGAATTTCTTATGGTTTTTTTTAAAAAGACTTTTTGAAAGTCTAGTCGAATATTTTAAAATGTTTTAATTCTGCACTACTTTTCATATATGTATATGCGATGAACAATATTAGAGGGATTGTACAAGACCTGCAAGAGGTCAAATAAGCCGTGTTGCACCCTAAGAGTGCCATATTTTCTAGGGTGTGCTCTAGGTATGTGACACCTAGTTCAATAACGTAGAAAAGTTCCATCAGTTCTAGTCATGTAATCTAATGATTTCTCTGTTGAATTAATTACCATGTATGTAGAATTTCACTAGTGAGTTCCTTTCACCAATTAAATCCCTATTTCTCGGTTAGTTTCTTTATTCAATATCTTGCTTAGACATATGATTGTTAAATGTTAGAATTACTTGGTTCTTAGATATTAGAGTGTTCCAAATAAAATTATTACAGTAAAATACAATTTACCACATGAATTTCAGAACCCTACCTATGTATTTCTTTAGTTATTGAATCATATACGCTAGGTCATATATTTCAGTTATTCATATATATATTACACACTTGTGAACGCATCATTATCAAATTAATTATTGCATTCTCTTTTTGGATGTTCAGTTTGAGCTATCCAATATTTACATAAACTCAATTGTATTTAATTAAACACTTAATTCATTGAGAGTAGTATAATGCCGAGTTGGATGAGGGTTTAATTTGATACAACGCGCAAAATCTTACCAGGTCTTGACATGCCGCGAATCCTCTTAAAAGAGAGGGGTCCCTTCGAGAACGCTGACATAGGTGGTGCATGGATGTCGTCAGCTTGTGCCGTAAGGTGTTGGGTTAAATCCCGCAACGAGCACAACCCTCATATTTAGTTACCATCGTTGAGTTTGGAACCCTAATAGATCGTCGATGATAAACCATAGGAATGTGAGGATGACATCAAGTCGTCATGCCCTTTATGCCCTAGGCGATGCACGTGCTACAATGGCGGGGAAAAAGGGTCGCGACCCCGCGATGGTGAGCTACCCAAAAAATCCATTCTCAGTTGGGATATGGGCAAAAGTTTTTTTGATCATGCCAGCTTGCCTTTATACTTCATCCAGGGTATATTGTGTATTCTTGAGGGCTTATATACATCAAACTCTACATTTAGCGCATGTGATTTTATTATTATTTTTAAGTATCTCGCACGATTCTGTCATATTCAATTGCATTAACAATTTTGTCATTGTATCCGATATTGAGTTTCGAAATTTTATAGATTGTTCACTGTATTTAGTTATCCCAACATTGAAAATCTATAGCATGTTCAAATTATAAAATTGCTCTATTTCTTTGTTCAGTTATACAATATTTTAGCCTTATTCTATCCTACTTGTTTAGTATATTTCAAGCACTGACACATACTTGCACAACATCTTCTCGTTGATATATGTTCAGGATCTAAGCATAAATATCAAACATAGCTCAATTCCCGTCTCTAGTTCAGCAAAATTAGAGGTGAGTCCTCATTCTTTGGGGACAACAATCATAAGTTTCTTTCGAATAATTTTATTTCTTTAGTTAGAGGCTATTTACAAACATATTTCTTTTCATCTTTGTATTGAGTTTATATCTTAACTGTATTAATCTCATCAATCTTAGTCATAGTATGTGTGTATTCCACCCTATCTTTTCATTTTAATTATGATTTAGCTTCTACCCAGTTTATTTTCTCTATTATGTCATGATCATTCGACCAGGTTTAGCTTGGGATAACTTGTAGTTCTAGGTCCCGTGTTCTCGTATTGTTGGTAGGTAGGGGTGGGACAAACATGGTATTAGAGCACTAGGTTTAAGTGTCCTAGGATGTATGAAAAGTCGCACTAATGACAGTCATTTTCATTGATGTGAAGTACACCACTCTAATTATAGGAATGCTATGAAGTGTTTTAGGAAAAACTTCTCTTTCTTGTTACTATTATGCGTGAGGTATGATCTTATTCCTGTCTAACACGACTTTCTATGTTTCAGATCATGACTCTTCATAGAGAAAACGTTAGGAATAAAAAAAAAACTCCTTCAATCCCATATCAGAAACTCTGCAATGCTTAATACAGGCATGCGATTCACATTTTAGCTTTGAGTGTCGCCAACCTAAAAAATCAGAGGGCTAAAGTTCACGCGAATGCAAATGGGGGATCAATAGTATCTAGGGTGTGTCACTTTGTTAGGACGATCGACCTGAGTTCTTAGGATCGCAGACTAATGAGGATCACCATATTTTCTTAGATAAGATCAAAGAAAAACTTTGAGGTGATGTAGGTCAGTAGGAATGATCGGTTTGAAGTGGCATTACACCAGTTGAAAGATGATGCTCATATTTGGTACACTTAGTTGAAAAGTAAAATAAGGGTACGTATGCAACTCTTATTATTTGGAAATTTTTTAGTGAGGCATTTTTTGGAAAACTTTTCCAGATAGAGTTGAGAGAAGAAAAGTCCCACAAACTTAAGACAAGGTAACATGATGGTCCAAGAGTATGGGATCAAGTTTAACCAACTTTCCAGGTAATCTCCTCACATGATTGCTGACTCTAGGACTCAAAAGAATAAATTCATGTATGAAGTGTCAAATTTTTTAAAAATATACTGCAGAAATGCTATGTTACTAGAGATATGAACATCTATAGGATTATGGCTCATGCTCAGCAGGTTGAGGGTGAAAAGTTTGGGGAACATGCCAAGGAGAATAATAAAGCTCTGACTGGGAACTATTACTACTTTCAGCAGAATTCGAGTTGTGGAAATCACTCACATTTTAAGCAAAAGTCGTCGACCTTAGCCCCTTCGTCAGCTAGTTTTCCATCCTCAAAGAACAAATATGATTAGAATTTTAGGGAATCAGGCACTATGTCTCAGTGAAGTACTTCAGGCATAAAGACTTATCCCACTTGGCGTTTGTGTGGTAAGAAGCATCCAGGCGAGTGTCTCTAAGGAAAGGATGAATGTTTTGGATGATTTTGTTCTGGTCATAGATTGAGGGATTGTCCATCTTGACTGGGTCAAGGAGGCAGTAATGGTAGAGCTGAGTCTACAACTTCAGGAGCACCAGATAGTCCCACGACTTAGCAGGATAACTCATCTAGTATAGGTGGAGGTCAACCTCAGAACACGTTGTATGTTCTTAAGACTCGCAACTATCAAGAAGGTTCTTCTGGTGTATTCGCTTGTACGTTACAAGTCTTTGACTTTGATATTTATGCATTGTTAGATCCAGGGGATACACTCTCCTTTGTAACTCCTAAAGAACCAGTTCAAGAAAGTGTTAGTCTAGAAACTCTGTCAGAGCTTTTGATGGTCTCTACTCCATTTGATGACTCAGTTATAGCTAGACGGGTATACAAAAATTACCCTTGAACAGTCTCTCAGAAGGTCACCTCGGCAGATATTGTTGAGTTAGAAATGGTAGGCATTGATTGCATTCTAATCATGTATTTTTTAAATTCCTTATATGCTTTAGTTGATTCTAGTACTCAAATTGTTCATTTCCAATTTGTAGAAAAACTAATCTTAGAGTGGAGGTGTCACATCCCAAAACCATACCTTAACAGTTAGGGAACAATCTTGGATTGTTACTGGAAAACTCGACCTCTCGGAGGTCTTATATAATACCTTTCATATCATTCATCGCATATACATAGTGAAAAATAGTGCGTAAAACATAATATAGTCTTCAAAATCTCTTTCATATAAAAGTAATAGGAAATACTAAGTCTCAATCTCATCATCTTAGACACAAGAATACTTCAGACACGGCCCATATTTCAAAATATACAAATACTTAGTCTATTAAAACACTTCAAAGAAAACATAAAAGACATATATGCCCCCAAGTCAAATGAGGACATACTTCAACTTCTCTTGAACGTTCTTTTAAGTCCAATTCTTCACTTCTCAAAGGTCCTCACCTACCAAGAACTAAAGATATATAAAAGCATGGAATTAGTACACCCAAATGTACTAATAATGACATTATACATAAAATCATGAAAATGGATATTTATTGGGAGTATGAATCTTTTCATAAGGAAATAATATTTTAATCACAAGAATCTAAAAACTTAGAAACACATGAGGAAACATTTAACCAAAAATCATAACTTTAGAACCCAATTAAATCTAACCCAAGACTCACTTAAGCTACACAAAGAGAGACCGCCATACAACCTCCCTAAGCATACCTAAATGACCCTCAAAACTTCTCGTAATGAGTTACAGATGTACTTTAAGACATCATAAACATCCATGTAAGATTCCTTTACCCAAGGTTATCCTAACTTTACCTTAAATAAGTTGTGAAGCGACCGCCCATACATTCCTTTACACACACTCAATAGAAACTATGGACTGCCTAGGATAGAATAATTCTCACTAAAACACTAACACATAGATGATATGACATTCTCTTCCCAAAGGCTATCAAAAGACCTACTTAAGTATATCAAAAAGATAAAGTCCATAGTGACCTCCCCAAGATTACCTAAAGAGTTCTTAAGGCTACGTAAGGCTTAGATCACGTCAACAAGATAAACCAACTTCCCTAACTAGAGTGATATTTAAAACATCCAAAGCTAAGACATGAAAAGATCATCTCTCCATGCCCTCCACACACTTTTGCTAAGGAATAGTTAAGCCACATTATATTAGGTACTCATTCATTTACATAATTATTAAAATAAGTGATTAGTTTATTAGACTCATACATCTCATAACTCACTCAAGTAATGGCCTTGGACAAGACCTAGGAACTCCACATAACTCATTCAAAGTCTATTGTGCAATGTCTAGATAGAGTCCCATACCACAACCTAAACCTAATAACTTTCTATAATGCTAATATGTATCCCACATTATGAGAATAAACAATGACCGACATAGATCATGAAAGCAATACATGGAATCGGGAGTTTTATCCTAATGAGGTTGTTCTACTTGCAAATGGTAGAACTTAGACACATCCCACATAGTCACATGGTTAAGGAATATGAAGGGCTTCTTTGTATTCTAGTCTCATACTTAACTAGAACTGCTCCCCTTACCTTTCTCATTGGGTTCTAGCCTTCTTTCTCATAAATTAATTCACACGTTAGGTTTACATAAGAGGGTTCCATGACTAGTTAGTTCATAAACCAATCACATTTACCCTACCAAGTAAGGTCTATTAGGGCCACCTCACAATGGTGATAAGAAGCTCATGATGGCTTTTGTATTGATTAATATGATGCCATTCCATCTAACTAACCTTAAGACCATCATTCCTTTACTTTGAAGGATACCATTACAGATAACTACTTCAACAATCTTAACCTTAACCGTAAGTCAAGTTTTTCATGTAAAATTCTCTCTTAACATCGTTTAATGTAACATGTGATTCATATATTAAATACTAATAGTTATAAAACATTGAATAAAGAAATCACATATTCATAACTGTATATACATCAAGCAAGAAATACAACTCATCTAAGACAAGACATCACATACTTCACCTTTAATTCATACGGCAAGTCATTCTAGAAACACCTATAAAACAACCTAACATCTTCAAGTCATCCTATATAAAATCCTAACATCATTAATGTACTCCACATACACTCATAAATCCAAGAAGGAATAGAAAAGACTTAAACCTAACACTATACACATAATGCAAAGAAAAAGTCTAACATGATAACTTAAGGAAACATTAATAGAAAATTACATATATGACTTTACATGTAGATAGATATTTTCATGCTTCACATAATAAATCTACACAAATATCCACATAACTTCAAATAGTTTTCAATAAGGCCAGGCTCATAATATTGCATAAAGTAACGCCGACAAGGCCACGTCAATTGAAAGTAAAACACATAACACCTCCACCATAAGTGGACCCTACTAATTACAGTAGAATAGATGTCTAAATAATATAAAATTCAAGAAAAAAGGGCATCATAACTTCGTCCCCTAATCCACACTTGACTTCAATGCTAAATCGACCAATTAAACATCACAAGGCCCTTACGCATGGCCATGACCATTAATTCAAAGCAATAACCATAAAACTCAATGAGTCTCAATCAATTCAATCATGGTTTAACAATATAAGATAAATTATATATCAATTCAATATAATTCTTATATCATTAGAAATCACATAAGAAACTACATAACAATTCAACAATATTACCTTAATATCAAGTAACCCATAAAGTAGTCAAAAGCTAGGGTTTATCAATTTACATGGGTAAAGAGGTAATTTATGTTTAAATCATAAATACAATATTAATTAGATCATAATTAAATGTTTAGAAATAATTTAAGCAAGAACCCATGGTAGAATCCCGAAATTGGACAATTCACTCTAAAAAACTTTGAAAAACATCTTGAGAGTTGGGATCCTTGATGAAATAAGTTTCAAGGATCAGAAGTCATACCTCGAGGATGATAATTCCTCACATTGATGAAGAATTTCCACTCAAAAACACCGGACAAAGCTGCTTCTTCAATTTGTACTTCAATGGACTCTTTGGGAATTTTCTAAGGTATTTGGGTTTTCAATTTTGAAGAATAAAGTCTTTAAGGTTTTTACCACTTATACATTAAATAAAATACCCAATAAACCCTTAAAAAACCGTACATGACTTAATTTACAAGTGGGGTGAATTTACAATTCACCTCTTTACTTGGCAGAAGACCTGCGCCCAGAAGACATCTTACACTGACTACCCCATCGACTGGGCGTCATCCCACTAACGGGCCGTTCAGGAAACCGTCGGTGTGTTCAAAGTTCTTTGAAGGCTCCCCTCATCACCCAAGAACAAGTACCCAACGACGACACCCATATACGGGGCGTCGATAGGCCCACAAACCATCGACTGCTCCGTCGTTAGGGTCTGCCTGGGACAATTTTGTCAATCAAGTTGGGTCCTTCCTCAAGGAGCCTTGGATGGTCCTTGGAGAAAATTTTCCGGACGTTTCAAAACCAAACATGATAATATATATGTTTATCACCTCTCACATGAATTTCATCTAAAACAAACACGTAAAACTCGAACAAAAACACCTTGATGCACAAGGTTAATTTGAGGCATATCTTTCGAAATCCTTGGATGTTCTTGGTCGTTTGACCAAAAAACTTCATGAAAATTTAAACACTGCCTATTTATGCTATATAAACTCATTTAAGATAAAAAATTATGAAACACACATAAACACATAAAACCACATAAGAAACATTTAGGGACTTAGTTGTCCCATGACGTTTGACTTCCAACACCTCTTATATTTTATCTACTGCCTCATTACTATATTTTAGACTTCTTTAGAAACTTAGAACATCAAGAACAACATATTAGGCTCTAGTTAACCTAAGTTATTTTCGAGGTCTTACAATCTCCCCCACTTGGTCAACATTCGTTGTTGAATGACACTTGCCACTCTCCAAACACTTCCAAGATTAGAGATTCAACTAGAAGCACATAACCAAACCACAAAACACATATCTATATAATAAAACATCAACTTCACATAGTCAAAATATTCACAACACAACAAGAAACTACAAACAACTCTATAACTCATTATGCTACAAAACTCACATTCTTCATTCCAAATAGTAAAACCTCATTTTATATTCAATATTATACTTATATACATCCGTTCTGATGACATTACAACATTTTTAGGCAAAAGAATTAATTAATCATTTTTAAAAAAATATTACAGCAAGCAGTCTTTATCTAACACTGGGTTTCAAGATTTTTTTTTTCATAAATCCACATTTTTGACAATTCATGAGATAAAAATGCTAAGATGCAAAGTAACATCATATAAACACCTCATACAATTTAATCTATACTTCATAAAACACACAACGTAAGAAACAAATGATATTCAATTTGAACAAAGCTCCTAAATATCATGCACAAGTAACAAATTAAAGGACTTCTATCTCATCTACAACAAGACTCCTCCACTTAAGAGGACCTCATACCTTAACAAAAGCAAGAGAACTTACCAACATCATCATCACTCTTATCCGGCTTCTCACCTCTAGTACGGAGTGCATCAAAACACCTCTTTGTTGGAGCATCCTCCTTAGGAACACTAGGAGTAACTTTCTTACCCTCTCTACCTGTTGTAGCAATCATAGGAAAATCTCTCACTTTATGTCCTTCCTTACCACAACCAAAGAATTTTCCGGTACCCAATAGACACTCACCATAATGTTTCTTGCAACATTTTGTGAAATTAGGCTTTCTATCCTTGGAACTACCTCCTTTCTCAACCTTTAACTTTGCATTCGTAGATTCTCCTTGAGATTGAACCCTTTTCTTAAACCTAGTTTGCTCTTGATCACTAACACTACTCCTTTTGAAACTTCTAGCCATCCTAATAAGATTAGAATCATAGATTGTTCGTACACCATAACTCTAGCTAAGGTCATATCATCATGTAGCATAGCCGTACAACATTCTTCCATCACTAAGTTGTCTACCCCTGTAACAAAGCGACTAATTTCATCTCTTGGATTGGACACAAAAGAAGGGACATACCTAGACAATGTTGAGAATTTGAAAGAGTACTCCTCAATACTCATATTTCTTTTCTTGATATTGATAAACTCCTCTACCATAACATCTCTCCTCTCTCGGGAAAAGTACTTACCAAGAAAAGATTCCTTAAATTATTCAAACTCAATAGGACCCGACCCTTCAAACCTATTTTCCTTCTATTGAATATACCAAAATTTCAGAAACATCCCTTAATTGGTAAGAAGCTAGATCCGCCATCTCTCTTGATGTAACCCCCATAGGACTAAATACTACTCAATCAGAGAACTCATGGGGATCCTCATTTACCTTAGATCCAAGAAATATAAGAGGATTCATCCTCACAATATTTCTTAACCTAGATGTCATAGTGCTCTCCACAACCCTAGGAATAATTCTCAAATTTATTTGAGTAGTTACAACTTCAGCTAAAT
Organism: Solanum habrochaites; assembly: GCA_027704765.1. Lineage (NCBI taxonomy): Eukaryota > Viridiplantae > Streptophyta > Magnoliopsida > Solanales > Solanaceae > Solanum > Solanum habrochaites. Next base: position 48,958,088 of record JAKWJA010002495.1, on the reverse strand, counting down.
CCATCAAAGTCTCTCAAATCTCTTGACTAGTCAATTCAGGGGGAACCACCGGAAACTCATTATCTTCCCCTACATTAGGAACTTGATCACCTTAGAGAGGCACTTTGGCGCCTTGAGTACCTTGAATACCTTGCCCACCTTCAGGAACTTTCTCAACTTGAGGAATCTCCTCATTCACCCTCTTCTTTTCAAACCTTCTAAAGGCTATTCTTCTAGTATTCATCTCCTAGAAAACACAAGGAAACTCATAAGAAATATGATCATTGTATTTACTCCACCGCACGACATAGGAGTAGAAAAAAAGGAAAACTATATCGTCATACAACCTCTCGCTTATAGATGTGCCGCGATTCACACAGATGGTCAAGACATTACTAGACGTGACATAATGAGACTCTTGATTCCTAAAACTACTTTCATCAACCTATGATCTGACAAGAATCTTGTCACATCCCGAAACCATACCTTAGAAGTTAGGGTACAATCTTCGATTGTAACTGGCGTATTAGACCTCTTGGAGGTCTTATACAATACCTTTCATATCATTCATCGCATATACATACTAAAAAGTAGTGTGGAATTAAAACTTCTCACAAAACGTAATATTCTCTTTCAAATATCTTTCATATAAAAGTAATACGCAATATTATGTCTCAATCTCATCATCTTTAACACAGGATTACTTGGGACACGGACTATGCTTAAAAATATTGAAATACTTTGTTTATTTTAACACTTCAAAGAAAACATTAAAGACATATATGCCTTCAAGTAAAATGAGGACATGCTTCAACTTCTTTTGAACGGTTTTCTATGTCCAAGTCTCCACTCCTCAAAACTCCTCACCTACCAAGAACTAGGATAGATAAATGCATGGAATTTTTACAACCAGATGTACTAAGTATTGCATTATGCATAAAATCATGAAAATGGACATTTATTGGAAATATGCAGCTTTTCATTTAGAAATCATATTTTAATCATAAGAACATCATTTAACAACTTATAAACACATAAGGAAAAATTGAAACAAAAATCATAACTTTAGAACCCAGTTAGAGCTATTGTAAAACTTATTTAAGCAACAAAAAGCTAGACATCCCGTATAACATCCCTAAGCATACATAAATTACCCTCAAGACTTCTCATAATTAGTTACATACATACTGTAAGACATCATAAATATCAAGGTTAGATTCCTCTACCTAAGGTGATCCTAAGTCTCACTTATATGACTTGTGAAGCGACCACACATACAATCCCCTACACACACACTCAAGATATCCTATGGACTCCCTAGGATAGAATCATTCACACTAAAACACCAAGACATAGATGATATGACATTCTCTCCCTAAAGGCTATAAAAATACCTACTAAATTAAAAAAAGAAGATAACGTTCATAGTGACCTGTCCAAGATTACTTAATAGTCCTTAAGAGTAACTAATGCTTAGATAATGTCATAATGATCAACCAACTTCCCTAACTAGATTTTTCCTCAAGACTTCCAAAGCTAAGACATGAAGAGATCATCCTTCCATGCCCTCCTCAAACTTTAGATAAGGAATGCTTATGCAACTTTAGATTAGGTACTCATTCATTTACATAATTATTAACATATGTCATTAGTTCATTAAGACTCATATATCACATAAGACTCTCAAGTAATGGTCTTGGACAAGACCTAGGAACTCCACATAACACCGTCAAAGTATATTGTACAATGTCTAGATAGAGTCTAATACCACCACCTAAACCTCATAAACTTCTCTAATTCTAATAGGTATCCCACATTATTAGAATAGGCAGTTACTGAAATAAACCATGATAGCAAGACATGGTATCCGGAGTTTTATTCTACTCCAATGAGGTTGTTCTACATTCCAATGGTAGAACTTAGATACGTAACATGTAGGCACATGGTTAAGGAATATGAAGGGCTTCTTTGTATTCCAGTCTCATACCTAACTAGGACTACTTTCCTTACCGTAATCACTCGGTGCTAGCCTTCTTTCTCATAGATTAATTCACACCACAGGTTTACATAAGAGGGTTCCATAACTTGTTCATAACCCAATCACATTTACACTACCAAGGAAGGTCCACTAGGGCTACCTTACAATGGATATAAGAAGCTCATGATGACTTTCCTAAGGATTAATATGATGCCATTCTATCCAACTAAACTTAAGTCTATCATTCCTTTACTTTGAAGGATACTAGTACGACTTACTGCTTCAACAATCTTAACCTTACCCGTAAGTCAAGGTTTTCACATAAACGACTCTCCTAACATTTTAAAGTCACATGTCATTCATATATTCAAGACTAAGTGTTCTAAAAACTTAAATGAAGATATCACATATTCATAACCCTAATACTTCAAGAAAGAAATACAAGTCATCATAAGACAAGTAATTCTAGAAACACCTCTAAAACAACCATCAAGTCATCCTATATACCATAATAACATTATTAATGTACTCCACATATACATATAAAGTAAAGAAGGAATAACCAAGATTTAACCCTAAACACTATAAACATAATGTCAAAGTCAAAACATGATCACTTATAGCAAGATAAATAGAATAATACATATATGATTTTACATGTAAATAGATATTTTCATGCTTCGCATAATAGAACTACAACAATAGACACATAACTTTATGTAGTTTCCAATAACGACATGCTCATAATATTACATAAAGTAATATCGACAAGGCCACATAAACTGCAAGTAAAACACATAACACAACCACCTTAAGTGGACCATACCAATGACAATAGAATGAAAGTCCAAATAATATCGAATTAAATAAAATGGGGCAGCATACTTTCATCCCCTCATCCACACTTCAATTAAATGCTAAATCAACCAAATCAACATCACAAGGCCCTTACAAAGGCCATGACCATTAATTCAAAGAAATAACCCTAAAATCAATGAATCTCAATCAAATCAATCTAGATATAAAAATCGAAGATAAATTAGATATGAATTTAATATAATTCCTATATCATTAGAAAGTCTATAAGAAACTAAATAACAATTCATCAACTTAGCATAATATCAAGTAACCCATTAAGAAGTCAAAAATTAGGGTTTATCAATTTACATGGGTTCATATCTAATTTATGTTAAAATAATAAATACAATACAAATCAGATCATAAATAAATGTTTATAAATCATTTATGCAGCAACACATGGTAGAATCTCGAAATTGGACAATTTACTTTAGAAAACTATGAAAAACATCTTGAGAGTTTGGATCCTTGATTATGTTTCAAGGTTCAAAATACATACCTCAAGGATGATAATTCTTCAATTTAATTAATAATTTTCACTAAAAAACACCACACCAAGCTTCATCTTCAATTTGTACTTTAGTGGAGTCTTTGGGATTTTCTAAGAGGTTTTAGGTCGCGATACATCTTGGTTGCACCCGGATGTATAGAATACCTTCAACTATGAGCTTCTGCCAGAATAGTGTTGATCAAATCATCAATGCGGGGTACACATACCCTTCCCTTAATCCTCAACACACCTTCCTCGTCGATTGTTGCTTCTTTAGCCTCTCCTCGCAACACTTTATCTCGGATTCGCCTTAGTTTCTCATCATCAAACTGTTTTCCCTTAATCTTGTCAAGAAAAGAAGATCTTGACTCCACACTAGCCAACAATCCTCCCTTCTCATTTATTTCCAACCTCATCAAGTCGTTAGCCAGAGTCTGAACCTCTCTAGCCAATGGGCGTCTAGAGGCTTGCAAATAAGCTAGACTTCCCATGCTTCCCGCCTTTCTACTCAAGGCATCTGCCACAACATTCGCCTTCCCCGGATGATACAAAATAGTGAGGTCGTAGTCCTTCAGTAGTTCCATCCATCTCCTTTGCCTCAAGTTCAAATCTTTCTGAGTAAAGACATACTGAAGGCTACGATGATCCGTGTAGACCTCACACTTAACCCCATATAAATAGTGTCTCCATTGCTTCAATGCAAACACTACCGCGGCCAATTCCAAATCATGAGTTGGATAGTTACGTTCATGCACTTTTAATTGTCTTGAAGCATAAGCAATCACATTCTTCTCTTGCATTAGCACTGCACCCAAACCCGAATAGGATGCATCACAATAAACAATGAAGTTCTTACCCTCTACGGCAAGGTGAGGATAGGTGCGGTAGTCAACAAAGTCTTAAGCTTCTGAAAGCTTTCCTCACATTCATCTGACCATACAAATGGAACATTCTGCTTAGTCAAGTTCGTCAATTGGGAAGCAATAGAAGAGAATCCTTTGACAAAGCGGCGGTAGTAGCTAGCTAACCCAACAAAGCTCTGTATTTCTGACACATTAGTAGGTCTTACCCAATTTTTCACTACTTCGATCTTAGAGGGATCCACCATCACCCCATCCTTAGAAACCACGTGCCCCAAGAAGGACACTGCATCTAGCCAAAACTCACACTTAGAGAACTTGGCGTAAAGCTTTTTCTCCCTCCACATTTCCAACACAACCCTCAAATGCTCCTCATGTTCCTTCTTACTTTTAGAATATACCAGTATATCATCTATAAATACGATCACAAAGAGGTCCAAATACGGCTTAAATATCCCGTTCATCAAGCTCATGAACGCAGCAGGGGCGTTCGTAAGACCAAAAGACATCACCACAAATTCGTAATGTCCATACCTCGTTCGAAAAGCAGTCTTTGGTACATCCGTTGCCCGTATTTTCAATTGATGATAACCGGATCTCAAGTCAATCTTAGAGAAGACACAAGCACCTTGTAATTGATCGAATAAGTCATCAATGCGAGGAAGAGGATACTTGTTCTTTATAGTCACCTTGTTCAACTGTCGGTAATCTATGCACATCCGAAAACTCCCATCCTTCTTCTTCACAAACAAAACCGGAGCACCCCAAGGAGATGCACTTGGTCTAATGAAGTCCTTGCTCAACAACTCTTGAAGTTGAGCCTTTAACTCTCTTAACTCCGCGGGAGCCATTCTATACGGGGGTATAGAAATGGGGCGTGTGCCCGGTTCAAGATCGATACAGAAGTCAATATCCCTATCGGGTGGCAAACCAGGAAGATCTGCAGGGAATACATCAAGAAACTCATCCCTTTTCCTATCCCTCAAAGTCCGGGGGATATACTTCTCCATAAACAAACTAGAGAATGAGGTCCAAGTCATAGGTGGTGCCTCTGTTGGTTAACATTCAACATGTGACCGCCACCACATTTTGGCGTTCCCTTGAAATTGATAACTCACGTTCTTTAAGGTGTTTTCCACTTATATAGTTAATTAAAATACCCAAAAAAACCCTTTAACAATCTTCCATGACTTAATTTATAAGTGGGGTGAATTTACAAATCACCCATTGACTTTGCTGTAAATCTGCGCGTAGAAGTTAACTTCCATTGACGACCCCATACACAGTGTGTCATCCCATTGACAGGCAGTGCTGGAAACCGTCAGTGGGTTCAGAGACCTGTGAAGGATCTCCTAATTAACAAATTCCAATTCCCATCGACGATACTCATTGATGGGGTGTCGATAGGCCCAAAAGTCATCGACTGCTCCATTGTTTGGGGTCTACGTGGGACAGTTTTGTACTCCAAGTTGGGTCGTTCCTCAAGGACCCTTGGATGGTCCTTGGAGATAGTTACCCGGAAGTTTCCAACCCAAACACGATCATATATAAGATTAAAATCTCTCATATGATTTTTATTCAAAATGAACACGTAAAACTCGACAAAACACGCCTAGACGGACAAGGTCAATTCAAGGCATATCTTTCGAAAGACTTTGACGTTCTTGGTTGTTTGACCTCGAAACTTCACGAAAAATTAAAAACATTTTATTCATGCTATGGTAACTCATTTAATAACCCTAAAACATGATTTAACACGCATAAACACATAGAACAATATAACATACACGTAGGTGACTTAGTCGTCGAACGTCTCAGTCGTCCCTTGATGTTTCAGTTTCGACACCACTAATATTGTAGTTATTGACTCATTACTATATTTTAGACTTATTAGGGCCTTATAACATTAATATTAACATGTTAGGCTCTACTTGAACTAAGTTATTTTTGGGGTCTTACATGAGGGTTGTAGCTTTGCACCTATAAGACAATCCATTTCTTACTTTAAGGAAAGAAATATGATTTCTAAGGTACGTATCTATAATCTAGTTTGAATTAAGGATTCTAGGTTTGAATCCCTAACTTTTGAGTCAGTTCCAATAGTTAGTGAATTTCCTAAATTTTTTCTAGATGATCTTCATGGAGTTCCTCCCAAAATAAGAATGTATTTTTGAATTGATCTCCTTCTAGATACACAACATATTTCTATTACTCCTTACAAGATGGTTCCAATAGAGCTTAAGGAATTGAATAATGAGCTGAAATACCTCCTAGACAAAGGTTTCATCGAAATTAGTATTTCGTTATGTGGTACAAGAGTGTTGTTCGTAAAGAAGAAAGATGGTTCTCTTAGAATGTACATTGATTATAGACAATTGAACAAGGTCACAATCAAGAATATGTATCCCATCCCGAGGGTTGATGACTTGTTTGACCAACTTCAGGGTGCTAGTCATTTCTCAAAGATAGACCTCTTATTAGGTTATCATCAACACAGAGTTAGAGATACTGACATTCCAAAGAAATCCTTTAAAACTCGGTATGGTCATTATAAGTTCTTAATTATGTCATTTGGACTAATAATGCTCCTGCACCTTTCATGGGTTTGATAAACAATGTGTTCAAACAGTACTAGGACTTGTTTATTATTGTCTTTATAGATGATATCCTCATTTACTCTAGGAATGAGGACGAACATGCAATTGATTTATGAGTTATTCTAGAGAATCTCAACGATCGCAAATTATTCTCTAATGTAAGGAAATATGAGTTGTGGTTGCAATCTGTTGCTCTCCTTCATCACATTGTATCTAGAGAGGGGATCTGAGTGGATTCATAGAAGATAAAATCACTGAAAATGGTCGAAAGCTACCATTGCTATAAATATCAAAAGTTTACTAGGCCTAGAAGGTAATTATATAAGATTCGTGGAAGGATTTTCATCAATTGCATCACCATTAACTAGGTTGACTCAAAATATGGTCAAGTTGCAATGATTAGATTATTGGGAGAAAAGGATGGATGAATTGAAAATTATATTTACTGCAGCTCATGTCTTGACTTTACTAGATGGTTAAGATGGTTATAAGATCTATTGCGATGCATAAAGGGTTGGCCTAGGTTGTGTGTTGATGCAGCGAGATACGGTTATAAATTATTCTTCTACACAACATAAGGTGCATGACAAGAACTATAAAACTCATGACCTTAATCTTGCAATAGTGGTGTTTACACTCAAGATCTAAAGACACTCTTGTATCGTGTTTATGTAGATGTGTTCAGTGACCATATGAGCATTTAATATGTATTTATCAAGAAAGAGTTGAATCTTTGCTAGAAGAGATGACTTGAGTTCCTTAAGTATTATGATATGAGTGTGTATTATCATCCTGGTAAGGCCATTGTAGTAATAGATGCTCTTAGAAGATTATCTATGGGTAGTGTAGCCCATCTTGATGAAGAAAGGAATGAAAAGGAGAAGGATGTTCATACGCTTGCGTGCTTGGGAGTTCACCTTATGAGCATATGGGACAGTTGTGTAATATTTCTGAATGGGGAAGAATCTTCTTTGGTAGATGAGGTTAGGGAAAAGCAAGACAGTGATCCAATCCTGCTTGAACATAAGGTTGCAGTCCATAATTAGAGAGTGGATGTTTTCTCCCAAGGAAGAGATGGCGTACATCGCTACTAGGGTATATTGTGTGTTCTTAATGTGGGAGAGTTGAGACAACATATTCTTACAGAAGCCCATAACTCCAGATAATATATTTATCTGGGTGCAAATAAGATGTAGAACGATCTGCGAATAGTGTATTGTTTCAATGGCAAAAAGAGAGATATAGCAGATTTTGTGACTAAGTGCCCCAATAGACAGCAAGTCAGGGTTGAACATCAAAAACCACTGGCTATTACTCAAGATATCGACATTACTACTTGGAAGTGGGAAGTCATCAATTTGGTTTTAATCATAGGGTTACCTCATACCCGCACATAACATGACTCTATTTGGAGGATAGTTGATAGGATGATTAAGACTTCTCGCTTTTTTAAAATCAAGACTACAGATTCGGCGGAATACTATTCCAAGATTTACATTTATAAAAATGTCAGGTTGCGTGTTGTTTATTTGTCTATCATCACAGATAGAGTTCATCATTTTGCCTTAAATTTTTGGAAGTCATTTCAGAAGGGTCTTGGTACCAGGTTTTAAGGGTTGTTGGGATGCGTACCTTCCAATTATTGAGTTCGCCTACAACAATAACTACCATTCTGACATTCAAATATCTCCTTATCAGGCACTGTATAGGCATAGATGTAGATCTCTTGTTAGTTAGGTTTAAGTAGGTGAAACAAGTTTGGTAGGACCAGATTTTGTCCTTTATGATATGGAGGAAGTGCAAATCCTTATAGATCGACTTAAGATAACCCATAGTCGTCAGAATAAATCATATGAAGATGTATAGAGAAGAGAACTAGACTTTCATGGTTCATCCAATTTTTCACCTTTAACTATTGAAGAAGTGTGTGGAATATCCAGCATCCGTAGTGCCTTTCTTGTGAGGATATATCAATTGAGATTATTGATCATCCGCTTAGATGGTTGAGGAAAAAAGAAGTTGTTTTGCTCAATGTTTCGGGGAGTAGTCACTCTATAGAGGAATCTATTTGGGAAATAGAAGCAGTCATGAAGGCCAAGTATTGTCACCTCTTTTATTCTGATTCCACTCTAGCTTAAGGAAATAATTCCTCTTAATTTATTCAGTCATTCATGCGTGAATTAATCCTTAAAATCAAGTTCCCACAATTTGTGCTTTCCTTTTAAGCGTAATTTTATGTCCTGGGAACTCAATTTAATCCAAACCTCAGTTCTCGTTGTTTAGTGGTAGGGATTGCAGAATCATTCCCTCTATATTGTATTGGTTAGCCCTCATCTAGGGATGAATGTTCGCAAGGGTGAGAAAATGTAAGGTGAAGGTTAGAACTAAGTTTGAGGGAAATTGAAAATTAGGTCAACTTTAATTGGTCATAACTCTTAGCACCAAATGAATTAGTTTTCCAATGACCCATAATCTGATAGATAATTAAATCCTCTTTCCAACACCGCTAGTTTTCAAAAATCTAACATCCAAGTAAAAATTTATGACCATATTATTGTAGTGTTATTGAGAATACTCAAATGACGGACCCAACAATTGATCTTCGTTTGAACAGCAACCCGTCAATCCAATCCGTCGATTTCTTCGACAATAATTATTTCGATGGTCTCTTGATATTTTCCTAGTTCTCTTAACCCCTAAGATACGTTGTTTAAACCCTAAATGATGAGATTTTTGTCATTTTAAACCTAGAAAAATACTAAAAGTTACCTATGTAAAATAATTAATCAAAACTTAGAAAATTAGAAGAAAGAGAGGAGAAAAAGGTCAAAACCGTAGTTCAATAACGCAACAAGGTTCCATCAGTTCCAGCTTAGTAATCTAAAGAGTTCTCCAAGGAATTCACAACCATGTACGTGTTATTTTACTAGTTGGTTCCTTTACTCATTAGATCTATAGTTTTAAGTCAGTTTAATGATTACCATATAATGACTACACTTCACGTTTCTTAAATTTTAGAATTATTGGGTTTTAGCTATTAGAATGATCGAATAAAATTATTACATTAATGATCAGTTTAATGCATGGATTTCATAACCCTAGCTACGCATTTTCTTTAGTTCTTGAATCAGATATGCTACATCAGATATTTATGTTACTTAATTATAAATTTCGAAGTTATTAATGCATCATTATTAGATTTATTGTTGCATTCTCACTTTCAATATTTAGTTTGAGTTTTCCAGTGATCATAGACACTCAGTCATAATCATTTTATTACTTAATTAATTAGGAGTAGCAAAATGCCAAGTTGAACTAGTGTTCAGCGTACCCAAATAATCCGAAAACTACTACCCAAATAGGTTGTAAGTCACCTATTTGATCATAAATTTAGTGATCATGGCAGCATTCCTTTATACTTCTGGTTGGTATATTAGGTTCTATTGATGGAGTGTATATATCCAATCGTACATTTAGCTCATGTTGTTTTATTATAGGTTATGAATAACTCCCCCAATTTAGTTAGGTTCCATTACATTGATCATTTATCAGTACATCCAATATTCAGTTTTAGCACGTTATAATGTGTCACTACATTCAGAATCTATATCCTATTTAGATTATATCATTGCTTTATTGCTTTGTTCAGTTATGTATTATTTAAGCTTCGTTCTATCTTACATATACATTTCAAGTACTCCTTCATACGTGTGCTTCATCTTCTCATGTTATCATTTTAGCTTCTCAGGATCCAGATCATACTTCGATCATCGATCTCTTGTTTAGCCGAATCAGTGGTGAGTCCTCATTCTTAAATGATAACAACCACGAGTTTCTTTCTAGTAGTTTTAGTCCTTTAGTTTTACTTGTGCTAGACTTAGCTAGGGCTTATCCCCGTATTTCTAGTCAATTAGAGTTTTAAAACATATATTCATCTTAGTATTGAGTTAATATCAACTCTGTATTAGACTCATATGTTTTCATATATCGGGAATTCCCCATCTTTTCATTTTATTTATGATTAAGCTTTTGCACCAGTTTATTTTCTCTACTATGCTCGTGATCATGCAAACATTGTTCGCTTGGGATCACTTGTAGTCTTAGGTCCCGTGTCGGCATCTCCGAGATAGCTCGGGCGTGACACTATTAAGTTTTTGAAAATAAAAATGTGTAAGAGTTATTGTAGTTTTTCTTGAAAAATTGTTGTTGTTGATATTCTTAAGTTTATGTAATTTTTAAGTTCTTATAAACATTTATTCAATTTCGGTATCGTAACATCAACATAAGTCAATGTTTTGATTTATTTCAGACCGTTTTCCCTAAATTATTTAACACAACTTCCATTATTTTTAATATTGATCTAGCTAGTAAACGTAGTAAAGAGTGGAGAAATCTTAGCGTTAATCTCACAGTCCATAAAGTAAAGAATGAACCAATTATCAATAAAATGAGCTCATCTATTCATTTAGAAATTAAATTGCATTAAGAAATATTGATAAAGTTTTGCAGGAAAAGCTTGATAGAGATAAAGTGCAATGGAAAAATGTATTGTCGAGAATTTTTGTCATAATCAAAACTCTTCGAAAAAATAATTTAGCACTTAGGGAAACAAATGGAAAGATCTTGCAAGAGAGTAACAATAATTTTGAAAGACTAATTGAAATGATTAATAAATGTTATCCAGCTATACAAGAATATATTTGGAGAATAAGCATGAAAAAATTCATAGCCATTACCTTGGACATAATAAAAAGAGAAATATTAAACTTATTGGCAAGTGAAGTCAAAAGTAATATTATTCAAGACATGAAATGAAGAAAATTCTTCTAAATATATAAAAGCCTCTCTTTAAGATTTGGATTTATACCCACGATCTTGTTGATCGGCCTTGGGTAAACATATAGATTTTTTTAAATGAACAAGTCTGAATGTCAAAAATTTTAGAATAGTAGAAAGACATAGTCAAGAGTAAGTTAAGCCTTCTCCAATGAATATGAGGTACCTCACAAAATCTTAAAACCAAGCCTCGGACACTAATGTTATAGGAGAATCAGGATGACCAGGACCCATAACAACATAAAGGTTAAAAAAAGGGAGTGAGTGATGCGTGGTGAATTTTCACTCATATAGATCTCTTTTAAAAGTCACTATGACTTGTTATATTTTATAACTGGTGATTTTAATTTTGTTTTTTTAATACTTGTAGGGAAATGAAATGAAGATTTGATTAAGAATATGGTTTATGAAATTAAGTAGAATTGGAGCAAGAAAACGCAAATTAGAAGAAAGTGGAACTGCCAGATGTTTGGTAATAACAACCATGTGAAATAAAGGTCGTGATTGCCAGGCCCAAAGTTCAAATCTCCCGATTGTGTAGTTAGAGGTCAGGACACCATGTCCTAGCGACACTACTCCTCACAACTGCGTGAGTTAGTTTTCGCAACCGCGAACAGCAGATGCCTAGAACCTAGGAAGTTAGGATTTTCACCAAATTGATCCTAAAATATATTTGCACAGACACCAACAACCATTGTTCAACTATCCATTATGTACCCATCATGTACACAACAATCCTACTGAGCGAGTTCCATCTTCTTAGCATAGATGAGAAAATTAGTTGTAGATTTAAATTAGGGCTGAGACTTACAACTTTCCTCACAGTTCGCATTTGTCTTTGAGGATTGTATTCTTATAACTAATATTATTTCTTTATTTGATTTCATTAAAGTTCTAGAAATATGGGTGAAATTGTCAAATTCAGATTTGTGTGGTGTGCTAGAAATAGACAACACATTTGGATTTTGATGGCTCACTCTAATATTTTTATCGCATGCTTTCATGATTAGGGTTAATGTAATTTTTATGCTTTAATCTATTATTTGAGAGTGCATTCTTCAATCTAGCTTCCGGTTTTGTGGAATTGTCAAATTAGAATTCCTAAAGTAGATAATTAGATTAATAGTCACATTTGACTTTTATTTCTAAAGTTCAGACAAGGAGATAATTTGTATTTTCTTTATTGAACTCATAAAATAGGGATTCAAATTAAAGTATTTGACTGGTTGTTGGTAAACATAGTTGAACCTGTATGATATTTCGTGATAAAACACTTTAAGACATAAAGAAGATAAGTGTTAATTGATAATGATCTAGTCAACCTTTGATTGATTTGCATGTGTTGAGATGACAATGGATTTTTTAATGAGTGTTGAGTTCTAATTTCCTATTCTCAATTATTCTCCGCTTCATATTTTACCCAAATCCTTTATTTTCTTAGAAAAATGGAATTCTGTCTGATAATCTTGTAGATTAGATGTTCAGATTCAAACAAATATTTATTTATACTTTGTGTTTTCTGCTGTCAACAAATTGTTCCTTTTATAATTTGACCCTAACTCTTAGTTGAGAATTTTTATTGATGATAACTGTTTACTCTTAGAAATTGTTTTGAGGGTAATATGAGTGTTATAGAAAATGGGAACAATTACCAATAAGCAATTTTACATAATTAATTGATTTAGGGATTTCTAGTTAACTTTTTTTATCTCTAAATTGTGATTAGTTGTCTGATAACCCAATTTTTGGCTTAAGGTAGCAGATGTAATATTAATTGAAAAAAAAAAAAGAACTACTCCAATTCTACTAAGAAAAGGAAAAACCTCTCAAAATTAACTTCAATCAGGGGCATGAGGTTGTCAATTTAAAGTTTGAACAATCAACTCGTAGGACCATGGTGGGAACAAGATATGAGATAGACACTGTTCCTTATCCAATATTCAAAAGGAGAGAAGATAAGTCTCATGCCTTGAACCTAGCTACCTGCTGTGAGATAGTACCACTTGAGTTTAAGATCTCTATTTTGGAAGATAATGCTGAAACAACAAAACAAACGGTTGCAGACATTGAGGATATCTTGAACCTTTGCAACAAATCCAATAAATAACAATCGAAGAAGATGTAAAAAAATTGATGATACTAAAGTTTCATAAAAGAACAAAAAATATCATTTATGGAAACTTTAGTTCATGGATTCAATAGTTTCAGTTGATTGAGGGCCAACAATAATGAAAAATAATGCTGAGGTGTTGTAGTGACTCTCACAACCCTAACCAAGAATCTGAAATGTGGTCTGATGCAAAATAGAGTAGGTTTTTCATTTACGGAAAGTGGAAACGCAAAGGGTGATAAATGTACGGTGTTTAAATTGTGCGCTTGATTGGAGGCAATGGATCGATATCCAAATTAGTAGAATTTATCATTTTTGATATGTAGTTTAGATATAATTTTTTAACTAACCCTCATTATTTCACAGTTTGTGGTTGTGTTTACATCACGTTTGAATGTATAAAATTGATTGGAATTGAAATTTTGGGTGAAACACCTTTAAAATAAGAGTTGACAAATTTTTGGATGCTTAGGTGCGCCTTAAATATTGGGTGGATCTCCATGTTTGCTCTGCCATAACCCAAACTGAAAAAATAACTTTAGAAATTCTAACACCGTGTTACTCATCACGATTGCAAGAGCATGTAACTACGATCACAAGTAACCAGTGTCGCATTCATGAAAGGTAAAAAAAGTTTTTGTTATGATTGCGAGGAGAGGTGTCAAGACCATGAAGACTCACGTTATCAAAAAGGCAATATTTTTCTGATTCATTTTAATGTCCCATAAACACTAAAAAATGTCCAAAAATTTCTCATATAAAATAAATTGCTCTAATCAATTCTGGGCAACGAATTGCCTTCAACTTTTTTTTTCACTTAAGGTATGCCTTCTTATCCCTTTCTTCATGTTTTGTTGAAATTGGTGAGTTATTTGCAAAAGGGTGTATTATCACGATAAATTTGAGCCTTGAAATTGGCATGATTCAATGCCGAAGTGACAAATATTTTCTAGGCTGAAGTGTTCTACGCTATGATGATGTTTCATCCCACGATCATGAAGTCTCATCCCACTATCACGATATCTCTCTAAAATCACGATGTATTACATTTTGAAATTAAACGATTGTAATATCAAAACCTACAATCGCAATGACTTGAAAAGGATAGTCTAACTATGGCTATTCCCGTGATCGCGATGAGTCATGTGCTTGCTAATGAAAACTTTCAAAAATAGTAATTTCACCTTCATTCACTTCATTCTTTTTTTCACACATTTCTTTGGCCTAACTTCTTGATGATAAATTGATTTATGTTCCATTTCATTCATTTGACATGTTAATATCTTGAATAGGTATATTTTTTGTAAAATCATTGATGACGACGTCAACCAAGGGTTTGCACAAATGGAAGAAAATATCATGGGAGATGAAATTTTTGATCATGAGAGGTTAGTGTCCTCTAAATTCAACCAATTCGATGACCATGACGGACTTCAATGGGCGATAAGAGGCCAGTGGTTATATGTGTTCTTTTGATAAGCCTATCATGTTTAACCACGTGGTGGTTCGAGAGTTATATTACAATATTGTCGAAACTAATTTCTCTAGTGACTTGATAGTTACGGTTCGACGCAATGCAGTTTTTTTTTAATTCACGGTGACCACTAATTACGATGGTCTTCTTGATGTTAATAATTATATTCACATGATAAGGGCAAGGGAAGTGAGGCAACAGTGGTTCGTGAGACATTGAATGATCGCCATATAATCAAGTGTGCCTTTTGTTCTTTGAATGGCCTTTGGAAACTTGTTGCGATGTAGTTTTCCAAAGACATAATGTTCACAAAACTCTAGGATCTTAACCTTATGACCAGCAAGAAGATCCTCCTTTTACAGAATGTGCATCCCTTTTTCACCCATATGACCAAGTCTCATGTGCCATAACTTAGTCATATCCTTCTTGTGAAATGCTGACGATGCAACATGGGCTGAACCTGTAACCGTGGAACCTTGTAGAATATACAAAGTACCACACATGACACCTTTCAGAATCAGATTTGAACCCTTCTAGACCCGAAAGACTCCATCTTTTCCCGACCAGCTGAATCCCTTGCTGTCCAAAAGACTGAGAGATATCAGATTTTTCGTCATCAATGGAACGTGCCTGACCTCGTTCAATGTGCAGAAGCTACCGTCATGTGTCCTTATCTTGATCGAGCCTGTCCCAACCACCTTGCAGACAGAACGGTTGGCCATCGAGATGCTGCCTCCGTCTACCTGCTCATAAGTCGTGAACCACTCTCTCCTAGGACAGATGTGATAGGATGCCCCAGAATCGAGAACCCACACATCTGAATGATGAGTGTGCTCATCCGCAACTAGGGCAATATCTTCTTCAGAATTGGTGTCTTCTTCAGCAACAACAGCAGACACTGATTGTTTTTCCAATTGCTTCTTCTTCTTCGGACAATCAAATTTCCAATGTCCCTTCTCCTTGCAGTAATTACAAACATCATCCGGCTTTGCACCCTTCGACATCGGCTTACTTTTCTTTCCACCGTTTTTCCTTCCCTTTCCGCTAGTGGTGAACAGACCGGAAGGCTGTATGTCTGTACTTGTGCCGTTAGCCTTATGCCGTAATTCCCTGCTATGAAGGGCCGATCTGACTTCTTCCAGTGACACAGTATCTTTCCCAACAATGAACGATTGAACAAAATTCTCAAACGCCATTGGGAGAGATACTAACATAATCAGGACGGCATCTTCATCCTCGATCTTCACAGCGATATTACACAATTCTAATAACAAAGTATTCAATTTCTCTAAGTGTTCCCTGAGTTGTGTACCTTCAGCCATTCGTCAACTGAATAGATGTCTTTTCAGAAGCAGCTTGTTGGTTAGAGATTTTGTCATGTACAAACTCTCCAGCTGCAACCACAGACCAGCAACAGTCTCTTCATCCGAGACCTCCATGATGACGTCATCCGCGAGACACAGCATGATCGTCGAGTGCGCCTTTTCCTCCAGAATCGACATCTCAGGAGTAACGACGACGTTCTTCTCTTTCGACAACGGCGCCCAGAAGCCTTGCTGTTTCAACAAAGCCCGCATCTTGATCTGCCATAAACTGAAACTGTTCCTCCCTGTGAATTTGTCGATTTTCACGTTATAAGCAGACATCTTGAATTCTCCAAGAACACCGATTAACCGAGAGGCTCTGATACCAATTTGTTGTGCAGAATTTGAGATAATACAAGAAAATATAAATGCGAAAAAATAAGACAACAGATTTACGTGGTTCACTAATAAATTGGCTACGTCCACGGGGAAGAGAGGGAGCAGTTTTATTATGGAGTGGCAAAAACAGAATTACAAAATAGGGTTTGCCATAGCGTCTATATATATTGCTAAGATACGCCCTAACAGGCTTGGGCCCAACACACAGAATTGATAGAAAATTAAGGGCCCAATACAACAACATTGTATACCCCCGTCCTTTCTGTTGTAACGGGTCCGATTCAAGGCATTCAACATGAAGTTTATTGAGAAGATAGTTGAAGAAACCGGGTGATACTGAAGTAAGAAAATGTCAATTGAAAGGAAGTGGAAATGTAAGAAATTTGCTTATCGCAACAGTGTGTAGAAGATGTTGCGATTATGTTGCCCGAGAAATTTAGATCTCTGAATCACATGGTCAAAGGTCATGACCGCGTGACCTAATGAAACTACTCATCGCAACCATGTAAGTTAGTTGTTGCGACATTGAAGGATAGATATGTGGAACCTAGACTTATTAAGAATTCACCAAATTTACCCTAAAATACCTTTTTACACTCAATAGTTATCATTGTTCAAATATTAATCTTGTATATATCTTTTATGTAACAATCCTAGAGAGAAACATTCATCTTCTTATCTTAGAGTAGAGAAAAAATTGTGTACTTCAATTTGGGTTTAGACTTGCAAGTTTCCTAACAATTCACATTTGAGTTTGATTATTATGTTCTTATTAGTGAAATATGATATTCTTTTGTTCATTTTCTTTCTTTAAATTTATAGCACTGTAAATGTTATTGCGTAGTTGAGATTGAGGTTCTGTGCTGGAAATGAATATTTTATTTGGGCCTAGATTTCTCAATCTAAGTATATTTTTATTCTATGATTTGAGAAAATACACTCAATCATGCTTCCGCTCTTTATGGGTTGGTGAAAAAAAAATTCGTGAAGTGGAAAATTAGATACTTTAGCTTTGATTTGTTTCATCCTAACTTTCTAGATATAGGGGTTTAGATTAATGTATGTGACTACTCTTTGATCAATACGATTCAGGAAGAAAGCAGATTTGGTGATAAGAACCATTGAGACCGAAAGGGTATAAGTGGTTATTGATGATGATCTAACCTATCTTTGATTGATTTTCATGTTTTGAATTAACAATAGATGGTTCAATGAGTGCTGAATTTTGAATTTCCTAAATTTCAACTATATATTATTGATATTGTCTTTGCCCAAATCCTTTCTTTGGTTACCAAAACACCGTTCTATTTGATAGTCTTGTAGATAGTATCTATAGATTCCTTGTATCTAGTAATATTTTGTCTTTTTTATCTCCCTAAAAATATTCCTCATGAGTTCTGCTAGTTTAAAATTAAAGTATAAAAAAAAATTCAAAGATTACAATTGAAAATGAAATGAAGAAATAAATATCTTAAGGATGAGGCGTGGATATCTCACTCTTTAAGAAGATTCAAGCCCAGTGCAGCAAATGTTTTCACCTTTCCATCAGTAATTCTATTTGACTTGTCCCCTCCAAGATACAACAACATATTCACAAAAGATAACATAACAACTTTGAACAAAAGTTGTGTCTAAAGCTCCACAAAAGAACACCTCCCTTAAACTAATAATAACTTTCTTTTTGACTAAGTCTTTCACTCGATATTTTTTTTCTTTTGTGTTGTGTGTTCAAAACCAAATGAATACCACCACTATTTATAGTTGATAAGGTCTTCCTAATAATGAAAAGGAAGATAATTGGGTGGTAAATAATGAATATAAATGATGTTACATAGGTTACAAAGAATAATGGAGGAATTAATAATGAAATAAAGTGATGTATAACCAATGTTAATGGATGATGTAGAAGTTGTCAATTCTAATGTTTATTGGAATATTTTTTTCTTACAATGAATTCAGCCAATAAAACAAAAATTAATGGCATTACATGGCTATCAAGACAAATATGAATAATATGATTAATTTGGTAGTTTTAGACACAAATGCCTACCAATGATCATTCTTATAACTCCAAAATAAAGCAATATAATATGTTAAATATTAATATAAAAATTCTAATAATCTAACAATCCCCAACTCATTTTAATATTTTGATATGAGATTATAACAGCTGAAGGAAGACTACTGTGCATAATGAAGGTGTGTGTAAAGCTCCACAAAAGAACACCTCCCTTAAACTAATAACAACTCTCTTTTTGACTAAGTCTTTCACTCGATATTTTTTTCTTTTGTGTTGTGTGTTCGAAACCAAATGAATACCACCACTATTAATAGTTGATAAAGTCTTCCTACCAATGAAAAGGAAGATAATTGGGTGGTAAATAGTGAATATAAATGACCTTAGGAGTTATATGTGTTACATAGGTTAAACAGAATAATGAAGGAATTAAGAATGAAATAAAGTGATAGATAACCAATGCTAATGGATGATGTAGGAGTTGTCAATTCTAATGATTATTGGAATATTTTTATCTTACAATGAATTCAGCCAATAAAATAAAAATTAATGGCATTACATGCCTATCAAGAAAAATATGAATAACATGATTAATTTCTTAGTTTAAGACACAAAGGCCTACCAACAATCATTCTTATAAATCCAAAATAAAGCAATATAATATGTAAAATATTAATATAAAAATTCTAATAACCTAACAATCCCTTACTCATTTTAATATTTTGATATGAGAGTATAAGAGCTAAAGGAAGACTACTGTGCATAAGGAATGTGTGCCCAATATTGAACCTCCACTTAGTGAAACAATAACTTTTAAGCTAGAGTCGTAGTGGTCTAAGACCTGAACTATGATTTCTTAAGGGAAATAAAATATCAATGCTCATACATAATAATCAAGGTGTTGACATGAGCTTTATCAATCACCACGTTATGGCCATTTGTTATCCCGGTTTAGTGAATGCATTTGAGGATAAGCTCCATTCTCATAGGAAGCAACCTACTTTCACACATAACATAGGTGAAATCTGTCCTGAGTGATCCTATAAGATTAACTCACCACCCATACGGGCTACGGATATTCATTAAGAGTTTTGTAAACTCAGCCTTCACAAACTACAGAATACAATGCACTCACATCATACAAAGAGAATAATAGTATTGTGCATTTTTCACAATAAGTCATCATATGATTAGTTTTTCCCTTTGAACCTGGTTATAGAATCTCTAATCCCCAGGTTGGGTTTCCTCATATATGACTCAGGGATTTGTAGGCATGAATCCCTTCCCCCTCGATGTGGTCCAGACCTTTTCTCTTTTAAAGGCCTTCGTAAGAGGATCTGCAAGATTATCACAAGATTTTACCTAATCAACATTAATGGTACCATTAGTCAAATATGATCTTTACCTCCTTATAGGTCTTGAATTACTATTGCAATAGCGGTTTTGAACTCTACCAATTGTAGCGGTGCTATCACAATGAATAAAAATTTGTGGAATTAGTTTTTCAAAATAAGAAATTTGAAACAAAAAATCTCTTAACCAATTCGCTTCCTCAGTAGTTGAAGCTAAAACAACTAGTTCAGCCTCCATGGTAGAGTTAGCAATTATAGTTTGTTATTTTTATTTGCAACAAACAGCCCCACTACCTAAAGTAAAAACATAACATGTGGTAGAATATGAATCACCTGATAATGTGTCCAATCTGCATGACCAAAGCGTTCAAGTAAAACATGATATTTCTTAATGATTAAACCACAATTTTTCGTTCCATTTAAATACCTCATAACTCTTGTTACAATGTACCAATGATCAATACCTAGTATGCTTGTAAACTTGCCAAGTACTCCTACTGCATATGTGTTAGTCCCGCAAACTACTTGATCTAACTACGTGCAGACATGTCAAGGAATTGAGAATTGGTCTTGACATGAATGAGGGCAAAACAGTGCAACACAGGTTCAAGGTGCTTGAGCGTTGGCAAGGCAACTTGAACATGAAAGGTATACGTGTGGGCTAGAGTCATCGGCAAGACAGCGTGTTGGCTTGACAGGGCAAAGTTGTGAAGACTTGACGATGGAAAGAATAAAGGAATTTCATGTGAATTTCTAAGATAATACTAAGTGTTGGAGGGCAGCTAAAATATTTTAAATATTGAAAGCTGGCTGAAATATTCTAAGTGTTGGAATGTAGCCTGAAATATTCTAAGTGTTGGAATATTAATATTTCGTGTGGATAAGGATGTAATTTGAATTAGATTCTATCAGTTAGAAATATAGCTGTTGGAAACTTAATTTGAATCTGTCATGACAAGTGTCGAACAGGTGTCATTTGTAACTACCGCATGTAACTTCCATGTGCAGAAATTTTATAAGGTTGGAAATTTCGTTTAAGTCTATAGATTGTGTTCTAGCCTTAGACAAATTCTTGAAGCCTTCCTTTTGCATTAAATGTAAGATTAATAAAGGTTGGGACAAGTTCCTGTACGTTCTGTCTGTTGTTTAACTTTGTGGGAGTAAGATAGGCTGATTGTTGCAAGAATTTGCAAGACTTCCTAGGGTGGTGTTCGGTAAAAATAAATCGACCCTCTTTCAATTGGTATCAAAACGGGGTTGAACAATGGTGAAAAATGCAGAACTATGGGAACTGACACGAAAAATCGAAGCATTTGTTGGGTTTACAGATGATACTCTAGGAGATCCTTCGTTTGTGGATTTTTTGACACAAGTCATTGATTTATGACTTAACGCTAAGAATGTTGAGGGGGAGATTTGTGTATTTCGACATAATGTTGATGAACACATCACTGAAAGGTTGGGATTGTCCTTCAACCATATTACGTGGGTTAATAATGTAGGAGAAACGTGTAGTACTTCAAATCCTGATGCTTCCTAATTCATATAGAATGACAGTAAAAGAACACCGTGTGATGGCAATGATTTATACAGGAGCCACTCATACGTTTGTAGATGTAAAAATTTCTACAAAATTGGGGTTGAAGTTGTCTAAAAGCCCTTCCTTCGTCAAAATAGTCAATCCTAAGGCACAGGATATAGTGATTTTGAGATCATACTTGGAATTGATTTTCTAAGAAAATTCCAGTTAGTTCTGTTTCCTCACTTGGATGGAGTGATGGTCATGAATGGAAGCAATGCTTGATTTCTTAAAGGAGTTCATCCATTTGGGAAAATTAATAAAGTTTCAAAGAAGAAAGACAAGGGAATGTTCTAGTTTGCTATATCAATCGACAAAGGGCTGAAGAAGGGTGATGACACTATACTTGTTGCCTTGGTTGAAATGAAACCTGATGTTAAGATGGAAGTGCCTGATTGTGTAGCTGAATTGCTTAAACAGTATGCTGATGTTATGCCGCCTTAATTATTAAAGAATTTACAACCAAGGAGGGATAACGATCATAAAATTGAGTTTCTGCCTGGTAAGGTTGCTCCTGCACAAGTTCCTTATCGTATGACTCCTAAGGAATTGGCTGAATTGCGTAAACAATTGGTGGATGCTGGATGTATTCATCCATCTAGGGCTCCATATGGTGCCCCTATTTCATTTAAAAAGAAACAGGATGGGACGATGTGAATATGTGTAGACTACAGGGTGCTGAACAAGGCAACTGTAAAGAATAAGTATCTTGTTCCATTGGTGTATGATTTGATGGAAAGGTTGAGTAAGCCATGCTGGTTCACAAAACTTGATCTTAGGGCAGGCTATTGGAAGGTTAGGATAGAAGAAGGTGATAAACCAAAAACAACATGTGTAACTAGATATGGTTCATATGAATTCCTTATAATGTCATTTGAGCTAACTAATGCTCCGGCAACATTTTGGAATAATGTTTTGTTTGACTATCTTGATGACTTTGTTGCTGTCCATCTAGATGATATGGACATTTATAGTCGAACATTAGAGGAAATGTTCATCACTTAAGTTCGGTCCTATCTCAATTGAAAAAATACACACTTAATGTTAAGATGGAAAAGTGTGAGTTTGCTTAATAGGAGATTAAAATTTTGGGGCATATTTTTAGTAAAAACCAAGTTCGAATGGATCCTAAGAAAGTGCAAGCTATTATTGATTGGCAGGCACCTTGTCATGTGAACAATTTGAGGTCGATTCTTGCCTTGGCTAAATATTATATAAAATTAGTTGCAGGGTACTCAAAAAGGGCAGCAATTTTGACTGACCTGTTGAAGAATGATACGAAGTGGGTTTTGTCTGAATGATGTGATGAAGCATTTCAGAATTTGAAGGAAACTATTGCATCTAAACCAATACTCAAATTACCTGATTTTGAGTTAATATTTGAAGGGCACACTGATGCGTAAGACAAAGCAATTGGTGGCGTATTAGTGCAAGAAGGTCATCCTGTGGGCTTTGAAAGTAGGAAATTGAATGATGTTGAACAGAGATACTCAATACATGAAAAAGATATGGTTGCGATGGTACTCTATACAGGTTTGAAGAGTTTATCTCCTAGGTACTCGATTTGTATTAAGAACTGATAATGTAGCAAATAGATTTTTCAAGACACAGAAAAAGTCGAGTCCTAAACAAGCAAGGTGGCAAAAATTTGTGGCAGAATACGATTTTCTATGGGAACATAAGTCAAGAAAACACAACCAGCTTGCAGACGCACTGAGTAGAAAAGAAGTATTTGTTGCAGTATATTCAATTTCAAAACTCAAAACTGATTTCTGTGATAGAATCAGGTTGTGTGCTGCAAATGATTCATTGTATGTTAAATAGATGAGTCAAGTGCAAGATTGTACAATGAGACGATATTGGATCGAGGATGATCTGCTCTATTTTAAAGTGTTGAGAATCGTTGTACAACATCAGGGTGGATTGCGCAAACACTTAATGAACGAGGCACATGATTCTTCTTGGGATGGACATCCAGTTGTTGAAAAGATGATAGTCTTACTGTCTCGTGTTTATTTTTGGCCAAAAATAAAAGAGGATATAAAGGCATACGTCAAGACTTGTCATATTTGTCAAGTTGAAAAGACTAAACGTAAGAAGGAAGTAGGTTTGTTGTAACCTTTTCCTGTTCCTGAAAGGCGTGGCTATCAGTAAGCATGGATTTCATTTCTAGATTACTTAAGATATATGGCAAAGCATCTATCATGGTGGTAGTTGACAGGTTTTCAAAATATTATGTTTTTTTTGTTGCACCTTAACTATGTTCATCTGAAGTTGCCGCTGATTTGTTCTACAAATATGTGGTTAAGTATTTTGGTGTTTCGGCTGACATCGTAAGTGATAGAGATACAAGGTTCACTGGTAGGTTTTGGACAGATTTGTTCAATATGATTGGAACTGAGTTAAAATTTTCTAGTGCGAATCATCAACAAACAGATGGACAGATGGAAAGAATTAATCACTTGTTGGAAGAATACTTGAGGCACTATGTGACAGCGAGTTATCGGAATCGGGTGACATTGTTAGACAGTGCGCATTTTTTCTATAATTTGCACAAGTCGTATGCCGCAGAAATGATACCTTTTGAAATTATTTTAGGCAAACAACCTATGACACCACTAGATGTTGCCAAATCTAAAAATCAGGAAAAGTGTCCAGCAGCATACAGGGTTGCAAGGGACAGACTTGAAATGTTATCTGAAGCACAGGATATTTTGCGCAAGTCTCAGCGGCGCATGAAGAAGTATGTTGATCAACATCGTCGCTCAGTTGAGTTCGATGTTGGTGACAAAGTGTTACTGAAACTTACCTCACAAATCTTGAAACAGATTGTAAGTAAGAATATACATCGGGATTTGATTCCTAAATATGATGGTATATTCGAAGTGGTGAAACGAGTGGGTGATGTTGCTTGTAGATTAAAGTTTCCGGAAAGGTTGAAAATTCATACCACCTTCCATGTGAGTTACTTGAAATCATACTTTGTAGATGCAGATGATCCGGACAGAAACAGGTCAAAGAGGGCTCCTCCATCATTACCTACGTAGTATGATGCTTAAATTGAGAATATCCTTTATCACCGAGTTTTTGGAACAAGTAAGAAGAATACAAAGACAAAATTCTTGGTTAAGTGGAATGGTAAGAATGCAACTGATGCAGTTTGGGAGAAGTCAAAAAACTTATGGAAGTTTGATGCTCAAATCGAAGACTATCCTAAAACAGTCACGATGAGGATAACGAGTTCAAGTGGTGCGGGTAGTCTGTTAGACCCGTAAACTACTTGTTCTAACTACGTGCAGACATGTCAAGGACTTGAGCATTAGTCTTGAAATGAATGAGGGCAAAACAGTGCAACACAAGTTCAAGGTGCTTGGGGTTGGCAATGCAACTTGAACATGAAAGGTTTACGTGCGGGCTAGAGTCATCGGCAATGCAACATGTTGTCTTGACAAGGCAAAGCTATGAAGACTTGACGATGGCAAGAACAAAGGCATTTCACGTGAATTGCTGAAATAAAACTATGTGTTGGAGGGCAGCTAAAATATTCTAAGTATTGGAAGCTGGCTAAAATATTCCAAGTGTTGGAATGTAGAGTGAAATATTCTAAGTGTTAGAATATTAATATTTCGTGTGGATAAGGATGTAATTTGAATTAGATTCTATCTGTTAGAAATATAGCAGTTGGAAACTTCATTTGAATCTGTCATGACAAGTGTCAGACATGTGTCATTTGTAACTGTCGTATGTCACTGCCATGTGCACAAATTTTATAAGTGTGGAAATTTCATTTAAGGCTATAGAGTTTGTTTCAGGCCTTAGACAAATTTGTGAAGACTTTCCTTTGTATTAACTATAAGATTAATAAAGGTTGGGACAAGTTCCTGTACGTTTTGTCTGTTGTTTAACTTTGCTGTTAAAGTATTTCTATACTTGGTCAAAATTTTTGGGAGTAAGATAGGTTGAGTGTTGCAGGCGATTACAAGATTGCCTAGGGTGTCATTCGATAAAAATAAATCGACCCTCTTTCAATATGCAATATCAGGCCTAGTGCAATCAGTCACATATCTAAAACTTTTTAATATATTATCATATTCCTCTTGATTTATTACATCATTTTCACTTTTAATAGAAAATAAGTTAACACTTGAATCAAAAGGAATAGCGACATGTTTATAATCATCAAAGTTATATTTTTTCAAAATTGTCTCAACATAATGTGACTGGTGAAGGAAAATTCACTCACATGTTCTTGTTATTTTTATTCCAAGAATAAAACTTGCCTCACCATGATCTTTCATATCAAAATGACGTCTAAGAACATTTTTATCTTCATCAATAACATTAATGTTAGAGCCAAAGATCAACAAATCATAAACATATAGGCAAATAATCACATGTGAATTATTCCTAGACTTATAATATATGCGTTTATCACACTCATTTGTTTTAAAACCATTTTCAATTATATAGGAATAAAAATTTTCATGTCATTGCATAGGTGCATGTTTCACGCCATATACGAAATTAATAAGTTTACATACTTTGCTTTCTTCGCCTGCTTCAACAAAACACTCGAGTTGATCCATATATATTTCTTCACTTAGGTTTTCATTTAGACAAGCAATTTTTACATCCATTTGACAAATTAACAAATCAAAAACTGCAGCCATAGCAACTAAAAGTCTAATGGAAGTAATTCTGGTTACCGGAGAAAAAAAAATAAAAAAATTCTAGGCATTCTGGTTGTTTAAAACCCTTTGCAACTAGTCTAGCCTTGTAGTTATTAATAGAACCATCCGGTTTCAAATTTTTCCTTAATACCCATTTTCAACCAATTGTTTTACAATCCGGTGGTAAATCGACTAACTTCCATGTTTTATAAGAAATTAGAGATTTCATTACATCAGTTACAGTTATTTTTCTACTCGAGTTCTTTTACTTCTTCTCATCTCAAAATCATAAACTTCTTTATTTTTCAAAGTGGAAGTAGAAGAACTAGGTAGTGACAAAATATATTGTTCAATTATTTGATCCCCACTATTTTTAGAATCAAATGAAAATTGATTTTTATGAAAAATAGCATCACCATATTATATTACAATATTATCTTAAAGATTAAAAAATCTATAGGTTGTACTGTTTGAAGAATAACAAAGAAAAACACCAGTAGTAACTTTCTTGCCCAACTATGTAATCTTGGGATCCATTCTAACAAAGGCTAGACAACCCCAAACTCTTAGATATCCCAAAATTTGCTTGTAACCTTCCACAATTTAAAAGGTGTCAGTTTTGACTTTTTATAAGGCACATGATTCAATACATAATATGCTATAAAAATTGTTTCACCCAAAAAATTTGAAGGTGCACATGACTCAATAAGAATGACATTACTCAATTCAACAAAAATTCTATTTTTCCTTTCTTCTACTCCATTAGATGAAGGAGAGTAAGGAGTATTAGTTACATGAATTATTTCCAATGACCCAACAAAAGTATTAAAATTATTTGATTCATATTCACGGCCTGTATCACTTCTAATTCTTTTTATTTTTCTTCCAAACTGATTTTCAACCTCATGAAGATAAGATTTGAAATTTTTTAAATCATCACTTTTATTTCTAATCTAGTAAACATATATAAACATAGAAAAATCATGAATTAAAGTGATAAAATATATATTACCTCCACGAGTTAGAATTCCACCAAGTTCACAAATATCAGTATGAACTAATTCTAACAAATTAGTTTTTCTTTCAACTTGAAAAAGAGGTCTTTATGATTTTAGCTTTACTAGAATCCTCAAACTTTTCAAAATTCTTTTTAACCATTGGGATTAATCTTAAACTACTAGTGAGTCCAACATAACGATTATTAATATGACACAAACAAGCATGCCAAAAATTGGTAGAAGAAAGCATATAAAAAAAAAGTAGAAGTTTTATTCATTTTTACATTAAACTTAAACATTCCATCACATGAATACCCCTTACTTACGAAAATACCCTTCTTCTCTATTACATATTCATAATATTCAATTATTTGTTTAAAGCCTACTTTATTAAGAAGAAAACTACATATCAATTTTTTTAGTATCGAAGAAGTATAAAGTACATCTTTTAAAGTTAATACCACTGTAGAAGTAAAAAACAATTTAACATCTCCCTTTAAAAGTACTTAAGTAGTGTGAAAATCACCAAGCATGATTGTTTTGAGCTTCTTAAAATGATTATATTTTTAAACCAGTTTTTGGCACAACACACATGACGGTTTGCACCAATCAGCCAACCAACCATCAACATTCTCAACCATGTTTATGTCGGTAATCACCTCAACAAAATGTTCTTAACTAAAGTTTATCTGAGTATTAGGACCACGGCTTGGGAATCTGCAAAATCAAGCAATATATCCACTCTTTCCACAAACAAAGTATGGTCTCTCTGCTTAAACTTGTTGATTTTGTGCTTGGTGATTTTCACCACTTTTTTCATGGGAGGTCAACCATTATTTTTTTGACCCTAAGAAATATTTTTGTTAGTTTCAAGAGTAGCATTATTTCATGTTATTAAATTTACCTTCTACGTGATGTTGTTCTCTTCTTTTTGTAAAAGTGCATCTTTGCCCCTTGCCTCTTCTTCCATGAAGATTTTCATTACCAAGTTTTCAAGAGAGGTTTCCTTTTTTTTGTGGCGGGTAGTTTTTTGAATTCCTTCCAAAAAGGTGGAAGCTTATCTACTATGCCACAAACAATAAGATTATCTCCAATTTTAACCTTTTCGGACCTAAGTTCTCCAACTATCATGATGAAGTCTTGAGCTTGATCTACCATTGATTTGTTGTCAACCATTTGTAAACGAAATAATCTACTAGCTGTATATTTTTTCGCTCCATCCTCTTCGGTATCATAGTTACTCTGCAATGACTTCCAAATTTTATTTGCACTAGAGTAAGTTCTAACATAATAATCATGAAAATTTTCAGACAGACAAATAAGAAGATAATATCGACACTTACAGGAATAACCATCATACTTTTCTACTTTCTCTAGATGAGAAATAGTTTCATCATCATTCATAGATGTGATGTCTTCTTCATTAGGATTCTTCTCAGTTAACTCATTAGAAACATTGAGAAGAATCATGTAGAAAATTTCATTACCCTTTAATTGTAACGACCTGTTTAGTCGTTTTGAGCAGCATATTTTATTTCTGGAAAAACTGGCTAAGACGACGGATACCACGACGGGCCGTCATGGTCACGACGAACCGTCGAGGGGGTCTCGTTCCAAAACACTTAGATTTCTGGAATTTGGGTACTAAAATCGACTCTCTGACTTTGTGATGGAATGGCAGGACGGACCGTCACAGGCGTGACAGACCTTCACAAGCGTGACGGACCGTTACAGGCGTGACGGACCGTCACAGGAGTGACGGACCGTCACAGGCCCTTCAGTAAATTTCAGTCTCTGAATTCTGTGACAACTCAGCAGGACGGACCGTCGCAGGCACGACGGCCCGTCACAGGCTGCGTAATCCCAGGCTGGGTCGGATTTCTGTTAAGTGTTCTAAGGGGCGTTTTGGACTATTCCTGCTTATAATTATAAAGTTAGTGGTTTAATATTAATAATTTAATTACTTGGGGGTTAAAGTAGACAACCTTGGAATAAATAGTGGGTTACTTTTACCATCTTTTATACTTAATTATATGATTATTAGGGTAAAAGAAAAGGGTTTTGGAATAAGAAAAATAGAAAGAACAAGAGAGGGAGACCGAACGGGAGAAAGGGAAGAACGAAGAGGAAAGCAAAGACTTTGGAGATTAGCTTGCTTGATCACGAATTCTTCGGTGGAGGTAGGTTATGGTTTATGCTATTCGTAGTAAACTCTTAATAGCGAATGATATGTATTGGGTAGTATTGTAAACCCTTCTATATGCTTAATTGTATGCTTCTATGAATGTGATTACATAATTGTGATAAAATAAGCATGATGAAGCTATTGAATCTTAATCTTGAAAGAAACCCTAATCTACCTTGTTAATGAGAATTGATAATGCCTTGGTATAAAAGAAGGCTTGATGAACTAAAGTGATGAGATTAGTGGAACGGGTGTCACGAACCGACACGTAGAATTAGTGGAACGGGTGTCACGAACCGACAGGTAGAATTAGTGGAACGGGTGTCACGAACCGACACGTAGAATTAGGGGATCGGGTGTCACGAACCGACACGTAGAATTAGGGAATCGGGTGTCACGAACCGACAAGTAGAATTAGAGGATCGGGTGTCACGAACCGACACGTAGTATATGGAGCGGAGTGTCACGTACTGACACGAGAGAAATAAGCATAATGAATCTTGAAAGATGTTAATATACTCAATCTAATGAACCTAATTCCAAAATGGGTATGGAATTGAGGCTTGAGTCCTCATGGGTGAACTTGGCGGTGCGTATTAATGATTATAGAATTTGTTGTTGCTACATGTTGAGTATTCTAGTTGATTTATGATATTATTTGATATATACTGTTTTCTATTTTGAGTTGGCCGATGATACCTACTCAGTACTCGTGTTTTGTACTGACCCCTACTTGTATGTTTCTTTCTTTGTTATATGTGGAGTGCAGCAAACATACCGTCGTCTTCAACTCAACCGCAACTCTAGCCAGTCTTCATTACACCGGATTACAGGGTGAGCTAATGCTTCTAGCTTGGACTGGATCTTCTTCCTCATGTCTTGATGCCTTGAAGTTCCGGCATGGACTAGCTTTTGTTTATTTTAGCTTCTTAGAATACTCTTAGTTTAGTAATTTGATCATAGATGTTCTTGTGGTGATGACTTCCAGATTTTGGGGGAATAATAGATGTTGAATTTTAGAAGTTATTGAATTGGTTTTCATTAATGAGTTTTAAGTCTTCCGCATTGTATTTTGTTATTTATGGTCGAAACGTTGGGAATTGAATTGGTTGGTTCGCTCACATAGTAGGATAAGTGTGGGTGCCAGTCGCGGCCCGTTTTGGGTCGTGACATTAATCTATTAAAATAGTTATCATTGAATCGAAAGGGCTTGTTAAGATCTCCCTCTTGACATCTGCGGTTTTTTCAATTGTAGTAATTTTGAATATTCTTGAAATTGTTAGTGAAAAACTACAATATAACAAAAAGTTAAAAGATTACAACTGATAATGAAATGAAGAAATAAATTTTTTCAGGTTGAGGTGCGGATATCTCGTTCTCTTTAAGGAGTTTCAAGCCCACTACAACAAATGTTTCACAGGTCCGGCAGTAGTTCTAAGTTACATGTCCCAACCAGTATACAACAGCCTATTCACAAAAGTTAACTCAACAATTCTTGAAAAGATTTGAGCCTAGATCTCCACAAAACAACTCATTCCTTCAACTAATAAGAACTCTCTTTTTGACTAACTCTTTCACTCTATTTTTTCTCTTGTGTGTTGTGTGTTCAAAACCAAATGAATAACACCACTATTTATAGTTGACAAAGTCTTCCTTACAATGAATAGGAAGATAATGGGGTGGTAAATAGTGAAGCTAAATGGCCTTATGAGTTACATAGGTTACAAAGAATAATGGAGGAATTAAGAATTAAATAAACTGATGGATAACCAATGCCAATTGATGATGTAGAAATTATCCATTCCAATGTTTATTGGAATTTTTTTATCTCACAATGAATTCAGCCAATAAAGCAAAAAGTAATGGCTATACATGGTTATCAAGTCAAATATGAATAGCATGAAAAATTTGGTAGTTTAAGATACAAATTCCTACAAACGGTCATTCTTATAACTCCAAAATAAAAAATTTAATATGTTAAACATTAATATTAAAATGCTAATAACCTAACAGTTTCTATCAAGCTGGAGGCTACCCCTTGATGTGAACAACATCTAGGATCACGATTGACCAGAAGCTAACCTTGATCTAGCATATCATAAGAATATTTAATAATTTACTGAAAGTAGAAATATTGTGCAGAAGTATAAACATGATTTAAATTGAAAGGATGGGTTATGCCAATCCTTAGTCTTAATATATAAATGACTAAGAGTTCGATAACTACTGAAATATCAAACTCAAATCTAAAACTGAATCTAACTATGTCTGAATAAAAGTCTCTAACTGACTAGAGATCATGACATATGACCCTAGTGAACTCTACACAAACTTGAACTAAAAAGACTAAAAAATTAAAGAAAAGATGTCCATTAACCTAAAAGAATGAGGACTTACAATCCATACTGCTGACTTGGAGATCGGAAATCGATTAGTTAGTTATCTGAATGTTGCTGACCTGAATCTACATCACAAGAAGATGTAACACATAGTATGTGTCGGTTGTTGAAGGTATTGTTTATGAAAGACAGAACAACATATTCAACAATGATTTAAAATTTACATGATGAATATACTGAACATACTAAACATGAACAAAGCTTAATACAATGACCAAATTCATAATATGCCGAAACATTGATTACTTCAACAATATTTTCACTTACTCAAATAATATCGGAGCTTCTAGTGATTCCTTCTTGAGATATTTAGATACTTTGGTTAATAATATTACAATGACTCTCTGGAAGATATTCCTACCAAGGAGGAGATTAAGAATGTTCTTTTCTTAATGGATCCTAATAGTTCTACGGGTCTGACGGATATAAGGTATGTTTTTTCAGTGTGCTGGGAACACTGTCGATCATGACATTACTAACTATGATTGTATGGTAAGTTTTTTCAGGTTTCTACCTTGAAAACATCACATATCACAAAAAATATTAAAAATATGATTTTGTTCTCGCATAAAAAAATTGATAAATTTCGTCTATAAAAACTTTTGGGGACATCAAGAGAGATTATTTTGTACCAGTATTTTTGGTTAAAAAATTAGATTAGAAAAGCATGTGCATTGAAAAAAAACAAAAAGTTTAAAATTATATCCCTGATGGGTTAAAATTGATAGCCCTGATGGGTTGAAAGGATTGCAAAAAGTGCTTGCGAGTTAAAATTATTTTTAGAGTTCTTTCAAAGATTTCACAAATCCCGTAAGATTAATGAAGCTCTTGATACCAATATTGGTGTTTTTAAAAAGTTGCTCTTCATACCAATATTGGTGTTTTTAAAAAATTTCTCGTGATACCAATATTGGTGTTTTTTTAAAAAATGGGGTTGCACAAGAGAATTGAAACGTGTCTCAATATATTGAAATGACTTTCAATTTATTTCAATAATTTCTTAAGCATTGAGGGGCTATATATAGCCAACAATAACATAATCTTCATAATTTTAAATTTTAAACAACCTCAAAAATGTTATCAATTCAAACCACCTAACAAAAATTCAAAATTCCTACTCATCTTAAACTAAATAACTTATTTTACTAAAAGTTACTATAGTAACTAAAAGCAAATTTTAATAGGACAGACTATAATTAGACTTGAGTCTTATTTTTCAATACTTGTGGTGTCATATTTATATGGGAAGAAACAATACTAAGCTATTCACCGAGTTAGACACTATGCTTATAAATAAGTTTAGTTGATGGGAAAACAACAGACACATTCTCCAATCACAAACTCTTCATATTATGCTGCTCTTGAAACCGCCAAGATTATTTCTCTAATTTATGTTTGGGTCAATTTCATTGGTGCTCTTGGAAGAATATTTGTAATTTTATTGAAGAAGGTAGTTTGGGTTTCAAAAGGTTGGTTGATATTTCAAAAGTTTTAATATCAAAGAGGTGGTGGAGGCTTAATAACATGAACAATTTATGATCTAACTTAAGGAAAGGCAAATAATTCCCTAAAACCAACATGGTGGCCAAACTTTTTTTCTCAAAAAACTCCAACGCTTGGAGAAATCTTCTTCATATCCGGGCTATTGTGGAAATTCGATTAATTGAGAGATCAGTGAAGGCAAGATGTATTTTTGATCGGATAATTGGTCTCTACAAGGTACATTAGTCAATAAAGTAATATTCAAAGAAAATCTTTAGCAGCACTATGAGGTACTTAATTATTGATAGTCAATTGGATCAAGACTCCCTTTGAGAGACATTAGTTCTGATAAACTAGTTCTACACACGATTCAAGTGTACATTGGAAATATGGAGGAGAAATATCATTGTGTTTGGACTCCTACTACCGATGGAAATTTTTCTTGCTCTTCTACTTGGGATTTCATCCGCAGAGACAATAAATAAATTACATTTTTAATCATATTTGAGGAAAATGAATTTCTTTTAAGATCTTTTTATTCATACGGATATTGAGCGAAAGAAAACTTTCTCTCAATATTATCATTACTTTTACACCATATTTGTTTAAACACTATTACTAATGGAAACAAACTTTGCAAAAATACGAAATTACTACAATTTAATGAACCATTGAAGAATAGAAGAACATAAATACAATCACAAAACTAAAATATCTAAAATGTACCAGAATGTAGACAAATAAAATGGAAAGAAGATCAAGTCAAATTAATGCACAGTGTCACTTGAGGAAATTATTCCCCTTTAATATCCGAGGTTAATTTGAAATATGTCGTCTAAGAATAGAATGATCTCACTCACCAGTGTATTAATAACACAAAATGTTGTTGTCAATGAGCCACTAAATGGCAGTAATGTACACAAAGAAAACTTTTGCAGATGAAGAGATCAAATATTTTCATAAGTAAAAAGTACACTATGAAAAAAGAAACTTAAGCATTAAGAAGCTTTATATAACCAACAAAGAACATAATCAACATAATTTGAAATTTAAAACAATCTAAAATATTTCAAAAATTCAAATAACCTAACTAAATCTAAAATTCAAATTAATCTTAAACTAAAAAACTTATTTTACAAAAAGTTACTGCAGTAACTAGAAGGAAACTAAAACAACTTTAGTTACTGCAATTGAAAAAGTACTCCTCAATTTTTTCTTTGGTAGTTGATTTTGTAATTATTTTTGAACTTGCAAAATTTCTTCCTTTTTCATCTTCTTCTTTTGATTTGTTCTTCAAAAACTCCTTCCATGAAATTGTCTTGAGCAAGAAATTATTTGAAAGTCTTCAAACTGAATGTTTTTATGTTTTTGCAAAATATTATTGTAAAGATTTTTCTTTTTTCACAACATCACGTATTACACAGGTTTCAAAATAAGTTTTTATCCTCACAAAAAAAATTTGTTAGTTTTCGCCTATCAATGTTTTTGGGGCACTCAAAGAGAGATTGTTGTTTACTATTATTTTTTGTTAAAAAATTGGATTCGAAAAGCCCGTTCATTTAAAAAAACACGGGTTGAATATAGTAACCCTGGCGGGTTCAAATGGATAGACTTTACGCATTATAAAGATTGGAAAATAGCCTTGCTGATTAAAAGTAGTATGGTAATTCTTTGAAAGATTTCACAAATCCCGTAAGATCAATAAATCTCTTTATACCATTGTTGATGATTTTAAAAAATGGGTCTGCACAAAAAGATTCATGCCTATCGATATATTGAAATGACTTTCAATAACATTCAATTTATTTCAATAATTTTCTTTTGCATTGAGGGGTTTTATATAACAATCAAACATATAATCTGCATAACTTTAAATTTAAAACAACCAAAAATATCTCAACAAATTAAATAACCTAGAAACAATTCAAAATTCAAATTGACCCCCCCTCCACCCCAAATACTATCCTTTATAAAATTGAAGGTTATTTCTCTTATTTTCTCTAGGGTCAAGATTCTCTCAGACACATTCTTTCTTATCAACTAGTTTGACCACTTATTCAAGTGGACATTGGAAATATAGATGAGACAGATCATTGTATTTGGACTCCTACTACTAATGGAATGTTTTCTTGATCTTCTACTAGGGATTTTCTTCAATAGAGACAAAAACAGAAGTGCATACTAGAACATTTGGATATATACCTTTCAAAATAATTAATGCTAAGTAAGGTAGTGTTCACCGACATAATGTGACACACGGTCTATAAGAGTCTTCCTTCCGCCCGACCGAGGGCCCCAAATCCATATTTGCCGCATGAACTTGAGAATTATAAGAATCTTGCAAAGAAAACCCTCCTAAATAAAAGAATGTGCTGGCTGTTCCAATTAACAACTTATAGTGGTCATCTATATTTTAGGATTCAAACCTCCTAGATAAACAAATGTGTTTTCAGCTATTGAGTCGCAAGGACATTACATTCTCTCCATGGTACTACAGAACTCTCTTTAAGCCCCCGCTATAACATTTACAAGTTTCCATTTATCATGAGTTACCCAAACAAGGAATATTCTAATTTATATCATCATACGAAGACTCACATGCCATTTTGACCATGTAAATGTCATATTTATCCTATTAAAAAGGCATAATACATATATTGGACCCTAAATATGACTTCAAATTTTAACTTTGACCTTCAACTTTCATATTGCACAAATAGTCACCTTAACTATCAAACTTTTAAATGAATAAACTCACGAGTCCTACATGACACAATACACGTAGGATACCATGTACGACAAAAAATGACATGTAGGATGATATGTAGGACATGTGTGTCTATTTCATCAACTTTATACAAATATAAGTGCCTACTTGTGCACACCAAAATTTGAAGGGGATAAATTTAATTCGAAGCTAAGTTAAAGGTAATATTTATGTATTATTCCTTTAAAAAATTATCTCGCCCCTTAAAACACAAAGACTCATTTATATTAATACAATATGTTCAATTTCATTATTCGAGTCTTTCCAAGTTATAAGACAATATATAATACAAGATTATTAGCATATAACTAGGACAAAAACTGAGCGTTTGTTCATCATTTTAAACAAAAAAAAATTGAAAGACACATAGATTTCCAAATCATTTTTGTATTAAAAAAAACCATTTTCAATCATTCGAGACAATTCACACATTAAAAAACTAATAGTCCAATACGTGGATTCATAATAAAGTATTAGAACACAGTTAAGAAGAGAGGAATATTTGTAATCAATTTTCATGAAATCGTCTCTCAAGTCAAACTTAATAAATTTTAATGAAATTGTCTCTCAACTAAAGTAGAAAAAATGAGTATAGAATCAGCCTTTTGACAAAATCTATTAATTGATAACATATTGTATCAGAAGGAACATACAAGACATAAGAGATTGTGACATTTTGCAGAATGAACACACATCCAGCCTGAGTGACCTTAAAATCTTTGTGAATTAGGAAGATTTGCATAAAAGGGCTTGATAAGAGTTTGAAGATTCAACAAAAGGTTAAAGTCACATGTCATGTGCTCTGATGAACCAGTATCTTATATCTATATAAAAAGAATTTATTTTGAAAGAACTCATCTTCTCTTGAGAATTATGTTTGACCTGTTGTATCAATTGGAAACGATGATTGTTAGTTCTTTCTCCAACGTATAAGCAAGGTGACTACCCTCATTTTCATTCATGGTTACTGCGTTTCCATATACATTACCAGATTAAAATCTCTTTCCTTTTGTGAATTTGAAGTGCGCACGTAAACCTATTATCCTGTAGCTCTTGTCTAAAAAATGCCCAACCTTTTTACAGTGAGAACAAATGAGATGATTTCTCTTTGCTTTAGAATCTCCTCTCATGTCTAAGTTGAAAAGTTTGTGACTTTCATTTTTTCCCTTGTTTCTCTAAAGAAAGATTCAATAGAGCGTTGTCAAACATGCATCTCCCTTTGCTTTACATCTTGGATCAGAAGGGAATACACATGGGTTAACACTGGGTAGTGGACAAACCATAAGGATGTTCGTCTTTACACCTTAATATTTCTCATTTAATCCCATTAGGAATTAAATGAGCCTGTGATCTTATTAAGACTTGAATTCCTTAATTTTACCTCCACAACAAAAGTCAAAAGAGCAATAATTGCAAGTATCTAGGCTATCTAATTCA
This sequence comes from Solanum habrochaites, assembly GCA_027704765.1. Lineage (NCBI taxonomy): Eukaryota > Viridiplantae > Streptophyta > Magnoliopsida > Solanales > Solanaceae > Solanum > Solanum habrochaites. Next base: position 48,920,317 of record JAKWJA010002495.1, on the reverse strand, counting down.
TCCAAGATTTTTTTTAATTTCGTGTAATATCTTGCTATGTTAGAATTTCCTTGAACTAATCACTTAGTTATTTGTGTAGTAGATAGAGCAATGCTCCATTGCTTTGAAAAAATCGGTCCTCCAATCCCTTCCAATTACTTGTAGTAGTTTTTTAGTACAAAACTCTCTCTAAAATATCTTTTGATAGATAGTTGAGAAACCAAGAGATCACCATGTCGTTACACCTATTCAAGAGTTGATTTGTTTCATATAAAACAAATGTCTCTATGATTGACCATCCTCAAAACCCAATTTGTTCTTAGCAGAAAGACTTATAAGGACTGCTCTTCTCCAACCAACATAGCTCTTCCCATCGAAAATAGTGTTGACAAGAATAGTTCAAGGTGATTTCAAGGAACGAAGGAATAAAGGATGAGCAAATTCTATGTTAATGGTGGTTTGAACAGTTTGACTACTAGAAGAGCCATCATCAGTTCCATCGGTGGTTGAATTAGGGTTTACCATTACTAGAGAGTATGAGAAAAGAAAAATTGAAAATTTAGAAGAAGAATAAGGGATATTAAGGATTTATGGCTCGGAAACCATAAAGAAAGATTTAGACAAATGAGTTCGGTATGTTTTGTTGAACTAGATTTACATGTCTTTATACAACCGAAGTAAAGGAACGTGTATTCCAACTTCTGGAGAATTAAAATGGGTCATGGAAACATCGCCAATACAAAAACAACATCCAGAAGACTTCAATATTTCATGTGACATTTGAAGTTTAGAATTTCTCAGTAGCTCTTCCACCATAAGTTCACACCATGTGAATCAAAATCAAAGACAATAATATTCGTGATCCTTGAGGATAAATATAGACCCTTTCTCCTGATTTAGTCCAAATTCCTCATATGTTTCTTTTACTATGTTGTCCATACCCATATCATTGATGTTATTTTGTTCAAGCCATTGAATATTACCTATTCTAATATGTCTCAAGTTTACTTTAATTTTCCCATTAATATATTTGAAATTATTAGTCACAGATAAAGAATAATGTAATCTTGAGTCCGACAGATCTTCAACTAGGTTTGTGCTTCTTTGAGAACTAGCTTTCATCTCCCTATTGCTATTGTTGTGTTCTTAAATACTTGTGGTGTTTCTTACAACCTTCTCATTTTCTGAGAAGTCATGAACTTCTAGAATCTTACTAATGTCTTTCAAGGATTGATAACTTTGGTATCTTTTCTTTCCCTCCCTTATTTACTGTAGTACTCTTCTAGTTTTTAAAAATCTCCATTACAGTTCCTTAATTGACTTTATACAGTGCACGTCTTCTTCTTATTATTTTTTTCTTCTTATAACTGGAAATCTTCTTAAGAAAATCCTTAGAGCTCTTTGAAGGAATATTTCAGAAATAGGACTAGTTTGTTGTCACGCCCCGAGCTACCACAGAAACGCGGACATGAAACTTAGAACCATAAATGATCTCATGCTAGTCCTGTTGGCATAATCATGAGCATACTAAATAATATAAACTGATGAAAAATATAAATCATAATTTATTATGAAAAGATGGGGAATAACTATATTCTATAACTGAGATATCTGAAAACAATGAGTTTGATAAAAAGAAATACTAACTCAATACTAAGATGAAATTAACAATGTCTGAAATAAGCCTCTGACTGACTAAAAATACTGGGACAAGCCTGTGCTAAATCTAGCAAAAATTGAAAATAGAAGAGTAAATTCAGAAAAGAAACTCATGATTATTGTCCTAGAAGAATGAGGAATAATCATTGTATCTGCTTAACTAAAGACTAAATATTGATCTATGCGTGATCTGGATGGTGAAAACCTTAACCTACTTCACGAGAAGTGTAGCACACGTATGCGTCAGTACTTGAAAGGTATTGAGCATATAGGATAGAGTAAAGCTGAAATAAAACATAACTGAACAAGCAAAAAACAATTATAATAATCTGAACATGATATACTGAATTTCTGAGCTAACTTAATACAATGACAAATTTATGATATGTTGAATCTGAATGCTAAATATACTTATAAATGGTCAATGCAGAGAGTCTGACTGGTATGTGGGAGCTACTTATAACTAATATAAAACAACATGAACTATATGCGGCGTCCGATGTATACGCCCCATCGAGAAGACCTAATATACCCTAAAAGAGGACTAAAGGCATGCTGGCGTGATCATAAAACGGATTGCCCCCACAGGGGACTTACAATCTACTTGGCTAGTAGTTCTGAGACTATTGGGTACGCTAAAAGCTAGTCTAAATGGGTATTATGCTACTCACAATGAATTATTTAAATCAACTGATTATGTCTGAGTTTTTGTAAATACTGGATACCTTGAAACTGAACATGCAAACTTAGAGCGCAACATTTAATATGGTAATTATGCATTTATAAATGAGGCATGTATATTTGAAGCGTCTGAAGTATCTGACCTAGCATGTGTAATTCAAGAACTAAAGAAATACAAAATAGGGTTCTGAAATTTATGTGATAATCTCAGTAATAACATGATCATATGATTTGAATCATATATTTAATAATTTCATGAAGTTCTATCAAATTTCTATAAACCCTAGGCTTAATCATGATAAAAGATTCAAGAACTCATTAAAAACTAGGAATATAATTAGATATAGGAACCCACTAGTGAAATCTCACATGCTTGGCGATGAATTTCACGGAAAAATACTGAAGTTTTTGGGCTAGAGCTGATGGAGGTTTTGGCGTTCTTGAACTGGGGTTCTTGTGATTTTTCTCATCTTTTTTCTTGTTTTCTAAGTTTTGATTTAATGATTTGACTTATATATGATTTAAATATTTTTCTAGGCTTAAACTAACGAAAATATGATCATTTAGGATCAAAACAACTTATATTAGCGTTTAAACAGAGGGGTAAAGGTCCAAAAGACTCTTGGGAAAGTTTCTGTCAGACCAAACGACATCCAGGACTGACGGTCCGTCGTTTGACCGACCTTCTCATCATTGGGTCCATCGGTTGGACCTTTTCGACAGTGCTTTACTAAAATAGGCATAACTTTTTACTTGGATGTCTTATTTTAGCAAGATTGGTGACTATGGAAAGATAATTCGATTATCTATTTGTGGCTAGGTTATGAGACACCTATTTCATTTAATACTAAGAGTTATGATAATTTGAAGTTGACCAACTGCATTTTTCCTTAATAGTTTGCTGATTTCCAACCTACGGTCAGACCTATTGACCGTTGGTCCACCTATGGACCATGATCGTCATCCTTCGCTCTTGTGAAAGAGTGGGTGAAGGGAGTATGGATCGACGTTCATGAACTATGGATTGTAGTCTGACCTACGGACCATAAGTCTATCCATCGACAAACCATTTGCCAATTTCCTGGGCTAATATTTTTGGGAGTTTCTGATCCCATCGATGGTTGTGCAGGACGGACCGTGGGTTAGGATATGGTCCGTCGATGGTCAAGTCAATTGCACCTGCAGATTTTTTTCTGAAAAATTGATTTTTGGTATGTTTTGGCTACGGAGTGTTATATCTTCTCCTCTTCTTGCACCTTTACTTTCTCTATGTTGGTTTTTATCCTTTGTTTGTTTGTCCTCTAGTTTCATTTTTTCGGTAATAAATATTGTGATTCTAGGCTTCTCGTTTCTTCGCTTTGTGATTTTGGTTTTGGTTTTGGTTTTACTTATATCCTCTAATCTTAGAATTCTTAACCTTTGAAATTATCATATTTTCTTGTGTAAGAACAGTAGGAATATCATCAGCCATTGTTACATTAGCCTTGGTTGGATTAACCTCTAACTTATCGCTTTGGCAGTAGAAATTTTGTTAACTTTTTGTATCTAAACTTTTAAAGTAAAAGCAACAAAATTATCAATGTTAATGGCTGAAGTATCATTAAAATCAACAACATTAATCGCTTTATGAATTTTTATCACATAATCTACAAAATCAGTAACATTCTTCTGAATAGAATTTTTGCAGTTCTTCAACTCCTTTTTCCTCTTGAGTGGTCTACGTTGAAGGGTTGGATTCCCCAAAATATTACAATACTTTCGAAAGTTTGGTTGTTGAAGTAAGGAAAGTCCTTTCTTTATTTTGAAGGGTAGTTTGATCTATTCCTTACCCTTTTATATTAATTCATCATTGATAATTACATAAGGGTCTAAAATGAACTTACTCAGTTTCGCGTTTAGCTTGTGGATTTCATTTGGGTAATCCCTAAAATGTATATAAGATCCCATAGTGTTTGGTTAGTTCACCTACGCACCAATCATGATTCAATTTCAATGAATTTATTTGATTTGAAAGTAAATCCTTGAGTTCTTGATGAAATTCGTTTGAATTCTTGTGGGTTGTGTTGTTGGAGTTTTCTTGTGATTGATTCATGTTTTTAGTTGTGTTTTTTCAGTATAATCTGATGTATATTGAGGGTATACATTATTCCAACATTTTGGGGAAAGAATCATTGAAGTATAGAGAGTTTAGAGATGAAAAGCAAGAAATAAAAGTCGTCAAACACTTGGGGATAGGGGTGCGGTGCGCGCCATCCAGAGCTCCCAAAAGGATTTATTAACTTACGGTTCTTGCACTTTGCGCCTGCCAGAGCGCCCAAGCAAAACCTCTGATCTTTTAGGGCTTGTGCCCTATGCCTCAGTACCAAGAAGGCTAGTTTTTCCCTTTTTTCCCCTACCTTCTAGTACTTATTACTTAGGAATATGCCTATGTTTTCAAGTTAATTCCAACACTCTAAGGTACACCGAAATATCATTGAAACATCCATAAACATGAGATCATGAACCATTAATCCATTATCATATTCAAGGGAAGGTAAGATATAAGTCAATAGAAGTTAAGGTTCATGTCTAGAAGTTAAGAAGCAAGTCGAAACATAGTTTATAAGTTTTCAAAAAATGTTTTAACTTTATATTAAGTTTAAATTTCACGTTAAGCAAAGAGTAAAGAGTTTAATTCATTTATCAAAAAACAATAAGGGAAGTAGGTATTCCCAAAGAGTTTATTAATGTTTGTGTTTGGAAACAAAAAAGAGAACATGGATTACAAAAGAGGTTTTAAGATAAGTTTTGAGTAATAATCTCAGACCATAGAATGAAGTTTGTTTTTTATAAACATATGAGCTAAGTATATTTTGAGAGTAGTATTGAGCATGGGTAATAAAAGATCATACCTGATAGATGACTCCTTAAAATGTTTTTAGTATAGACTAGTGGATCCACTAAGATAAGCGGCCTACATGACGGCAAAGTATAGGAAATTTAAGGTAGAGTGGGCAAGGTATTGTATCACCACTTAGGCTCATAGTGGTGGTTGCCATTTAGATAAATTCTCACAAAAACTATATTACTTTATTTTATGAGTAAAGTTGAGTTTGTTATTTAATTTTCATTAACAATTAAGTTGATTTTATTATTTTAGAATGTTATTAAAATATTGAATGTGTTTCATTGCTTTGTTATTAGTTAAGTTATTCATGAGTTAAGAGAACAAGAGGTAGTGTTTCCTTAATAATCTTTACAAGCATATATTATGTTTAGCATTCCAAATCGCATACTTGTACTTTCAAATTACAGATTCCAATTGACCTAAATCATCTTATAATACAACAGCAGGTAACGAAGATAGCATCCAATGCCTTATTAATCAAGTTCATCATTCAGAAACAGTTGGTGATCCTCCTTGCATACTGGAGGACTCTACTTTTTATAATTTTATTTTGTAGTTTTTAGTTGTTAAGATGATCAGGGGTCCTATCCTGACACATTCTTTATTTTAGAGGCTTAAGAGACAATAAGTTATAGTTCTTTAAGCTTATTCATTTAAGTTGTATTTGTTTAAGACTTGTGCTGCTATTTTGTCAAATATATTATTTATTAAGTTATTTCATGAGTTACATATCTAATATTTAAGTCTTCTGCTGAGCATTTTATCCAACACAAAGGTTTTCTTGAGCTAAAATTAGTCTTTCTTAAGTCCCTTATTATAGGACTTAAGAAAGATTCTCTAAGTGTTCAAGAATATGCTGAAGTTCACAAAAATGTCCCGTTATTCTCCGGAGATGGTTGCAAACTTGAGGGTTAGGATAAGTTTGTTTATTTGTAGGTTGTCCCATCTATTAAACAAAGAGGGTAGGACATCTATGTTTATTAAGGAAATGGACATATAAAGGTTGATGGTCTATGTGTTGTAGGTTGTGAAAGAGAAGTCCAGGGATACAAATGAATTTAGAAATAAGAAATCTAAGACAGGCAATGAGTTTGGGCAATAGAAAGGTATCCCTTTCCGCGAAAGCAAAAGGGGTCTGCTCTATCATCTTTTAGTACATAGGTACCCTAAATCAATAGTGAGTATAGTGGTAAGAATTCCCAACACTTAGTATTTAAACAAACACTGTATCAAGGAAGTGGTTGGGTTACTCTGTGTTTTAGGTGTGGTAGAGCACCAGAGAACTATTGTGATGGCTAGACATATTGTTTCGAATGTGGGAAAGAGGGCACTTCATTAAAGAGTTCCCTTAGAATAGGAAGGGTAGTGGAAATCCGGGCAATATAACCCAATCTTCATCAGTTACGCCACTAGGCAAGGCTGCACCTAGAGGAGCTACTTCGAGTACCAGCACAGAAACAAATTGTCTTTTTGCTTAAGTGTCCAAAATCAAGAGAAGTCTCTAAATTTTTTCAGTGGTATGATCAAAGTATTTATTTTTAGATGTTTACTCTTATTTATACCCAATAGCTAGATATCTTTTTGAACTCTTTATGTTGCGACTCTGTTTGATGTTATTCTTGAGAAACTCTTTGAACCATTTTGTGTTTCTACACATCTGTTTGTGAGTCTATTCTATCTTATTGAGTATATTGTGATTGTGTAATTTCCACCAATCAAATTGGTACCATGGATGATTCAATTGAATTAGACATGGTAGATTTTGATGTCATTCTCGGTATAGAATTATTTCATTCCTATTATGCGTCAATAGATGGGAGCACTCAAGTTATCTGGTTCCAAATTCCTAATGAGTTAGTCTTATAGTAGAAAAGTAGTTCAGGATTACTAAAGGGTCATTTAATTTCATATCTTAAGGCAAGAAAGTTTCCAAGGGGTGTGTCTATCACTCAGTCCGATTTTAATGACTCTAGTGTAAAGATACATGTTATCTAGTCAGTTCCTATAGTACAAGAGTTTCCATAAGTCTTTCAAGATCATCTACCCAGAGTCCCTAGAGATATAGCCTTTGGCACAGATAGTCTTCTATATACTCATGATATCTCTATTATGACATATGGAAAGGAACTCTAGAGTTGAACGAGCTTAAAAAGCAACTAAAAGGTCTTTAAGATAAGTGATTTATTCCATCAAGTGTCTCACCTTCGGGCGCTCGAGTCTTATTTGTGAGAAAGAAGCATGGTTCCCTTAGGATGTAAATAAATTATTATGTTTAACAAAGTAGCCATCATAAAAAAGTATCCTCTTCCTAAAGTTGATGATCTTTTCGATCAGCTTTAGGGTGCTTCTTGGTTTTCAAAGATTGACCTCAAATTGGTTCTACCATCAGTTAAAACTAAGGGAATGTTATATTCCTAAGGCAACATTCAGGACCCATTATGGAAATCATTAGTATCTGTTCATACCATTCGGATTAAGTAATGCAGCTGCAACGTCTATGGACGTTATGAGCATAGTTGTCAAACCTTATATTCATATGTTTATTATCGTCTTCATTGATGAACTACTAATATATTAAATAAATGAAGAAGATCATGCAAGTCATCTCAAAATAGTTCTTCAGAATTTTAAACATAAAGAGTTATACGCTATGTTCTCTAAATGTGTGTTTTGGACTGAATCTATCGCATTAGAGTTGATACCCAAAAGATAGAGGCAGTGCAACATTGGCCTAGAACCATATATTCAATTGATATTAGAAGTTTTTTTGGTCTTGCCTAGATATTGTCGAAGGTTCTTAGAGAAATTCTCATCTATTTCGTCTTTTTTAAGCAAGTTAACTTAGAAAGAAGATAAGTTTCAATGGTTTGAATCTTGTGAGTAAAGTTCTCTAAAGTTGAAAAAGAGGTTGACTACTGCCCCACTTTTGACCTTACAAGAAGTTACGCAAGGTTTCGCGGTGTATTGTGATGTATCTAGAGTTTGTTTGTGTTGTATATTGATGCACATGACAAGGTTATAGTTTATTACACCAGACAACTTAAAGTTCATGACATAAATTACCCAACCCATGACTTAGAGTTTCATGTAGTAGTACTTTCTTTGAAGAGATGGCGTCATTATTTGTGCATTGTACATATAGATGTGTTCCAGATTACAAGATCTATCAATATGTGTGTAATTAGAAAGAGTGGAATAGCAGAAAAAGAATTTTAATTATGACATTAGTATTATTTACCACCTAGGTAAGGAGATTGTTGTTGTTGGTTCTTTGAGTAGGTTTTGTATAGGTAGTACCACCCATTTTGAAGGAATAAAAGAGACAGTTAGCATAGATGTGCATAGACTTACATGTTTGGGAGTCCGGCTAATGGATTTCATAAAAGGAGGAGTAGTGGTGATGAATGGGGTTGACTCATCATTTATGTCAGAATTAAAAGAAAAGAAAGACCAAGATACAATTTTGCTTTAATTGGCGGTAAATTTTCATAAGCTAGAAGTAATAACTTTTGAAAATGGTGGAGATGGTGTATTGAGATATCAAGGTAGGTTGTGTGTACCAATAGTTTATGGACTCCAAGAGAGGATCCTAGAGGAAGCTCATAGCTCCAGACATTTCATTCATCCAGGTTCCAAAAACTTTTTTCTTAATTTTAGAGTAGTATGAAGAAAGGCATTGCAGAAGTATTAGCCAAGTGACTGAACTACCGACAAGTTAAAGAAAAGCATGAAAGATCCAGTGGTTTGGCTCATAATATAAAACTTCTTGAATGGAAGTGGGAGATTACTCATATGAATTTCATCACGGGTTTAGCAAAGTCTCGCAGGCAACATTATTCCATTTGGGTGATTATGGATTGCATGACACAATCAAATCATATTTTCCAAGTAAAGACTACCCATTTGCTCGAAGATTTTGCAAGATACATATCCAAGAGGCGGTAAGAACCCATGGGTTTTTGTTATCCATTATCTCACATAAAGGTGCACAATTTACTACACAGTTCTTCAAATCTTATAGAACAGATTTGGATTAAAGGAGAACTTAAGTATTGTCTTTCATCCTCACACAAATGGGAAAGCAGTGCACACAATTCAGACCTTAGAGCATATGTTGAGGGCGTGTGTGATTGATCTCGAAGTTAATTGGGATGATCACTTAACTCTCATCGAGTTTTCTTACAACAATAGTTACCAATAGAGCATAAAAATGTCTCTTTATTCATTCTTCATGAGAGAATATGCATATCTCCTATTGAATGGTTTTATGTTTTTGAAATAGGTTTATGGGACAAAAATTAGTTCATCAAGCTATAGAGAAGGTGAAAGTGGATCAAGAGAAATTAAATACACAAGAATGTTTTTAGGTATTTATATGCTTATAAATGTAAATGATATGTATATGATGATCTTACATATAATGACACTAAATGATGTTGATTAGTCTTATGAACATATTTGTTCTCTATTGCTAAAGTATGATATTATGTACTCTTAATGTTATGTTATGTGAAGTTGGACGTTTATGGTTCTTGCTAGGTTTACTTGATTGTGTAAGGTTATTGAACTTTGCTTAGTCACTGCACAACAAGACTTAAAGAGGGTCATGAGTAATGATCTTTCTTTGGTTATGTTGAAATGTGCTCTTATTAATGCTTGTTGTTATTATAACTTGGTTATAAATTTACTTTGACTATGTGTTAAATTATATGATATGCATGTTGACTTTACTTGACTTTGTATTGTTGGCCTTGTGATGTACATTTCTCTTACTTAATAAAGATGTCTTATTGACTGGTATGGTATTCTTGAATATGCATAAGGCTTTCTAAATGTATATTAGCATGTTTTAATGAAATGTCCCTTTGTAGAATGATTTCATGATATGCATATGGTCTCATACTTAGTACAAGTGACTACACCCATTTATTCCTTTACCAAACATTTTAGGTTCCATCCGTTGAAGGGCATTTGAGATGACTTTGAATGATGAATTGGAACTCTCATTCATCAAAGTTGGGTAGGTCCTCACTTTTCGAGGACAATGCCACTATTAATCTTATGAAGTTATTTTAGTATTAGGACTCTTATGCTCTTTCTTTGTCACTTAGATACTAAACATTGTATTACGTATATGTGGTCTTGTTATATTGATGTATGGTCTAGAACGAAATTGTTACACTCTGTTTAAATGGTTATGAGATCATACATGATTTCTGAGACTCTCATATTTTATATATTTATGTGCAATAAAATAAGAAGTCTAAGTAATCTTCTTATACGAAGGGTCTATTTATTCTCAATAAATTTCCTATTTGTTTGCAGAGGATATGTAAACCTTAATGTAGAAGTAATGAAAATATTTTTAAATTTCGGCATTTTAACCTATGAAAGTAATGATGTAAGCTAAGAGGCTATTTTTAGTCCTAAAAGAGGACGACGACGCCGATAAAGTCTAGGAGGTGCTCCCCTGATGTAACAAAGTATACGGGGACTATGTTTGCCCAATGAAATTGAAAATATTTTCACATTTAAATAAGAACAAAAATAGAGGTTTCAAAAGAGTCTTTAGGCTATATTTCAGAAAAGAGTATAGCTCTTTAAATTAAACAAGAAGGGAAATTGAGATTTAATTGATAGTTTTTTAGTATAGTCTTTGAGCACTTATCTCAAATCACAGAACAAGTATATTTTTAAAACAGAAGAACTAGTGAATTTTGGGAGTAGTATTGAGAACCAAATTGGGGATGAGCACAAGTTCAGATAAATCATATCCATATAATCATCATGGGTACAAAAGGGTCATTCTTTTAAGGTTAATCATTTTCGCAATAGACTAGTGGATAAACTTAGTAGTTCAGGTCCTATACCTTATTCCGGGTATAGGATCCACTGTTAGAATGTGGTGATCGATGTATCATCATTATAGCTGTATTATGATGGTTATCGATTAGAGAAACTCCAAAAAAAAGAAATTTTATTTTATGTACATCTGTTTATTGGATTTTCACATACATGTCATAGTTATTTTGTATCCTTGTTATATACATAGAGTTGGTATTATTTTTTTAATCAACTTTTTTTATATTGCATTTGTTTTAAACCTCTTTACATTAAAATAAGCTTAGTGAAGTATTTATGAGTTGAGAAGAGCCAAGGATTTGTTTAGAATTCAAACTACCATACTCGTATATTAAATATATTATCGTCAGTTGGCTTGCATCATATTATGATGCTGACACGGGTAACTACTATCATCATTCTAGCTCACCGTTGATCCAGCGAGAAGTTCAGAGTCATTTTGCGAGCCTCTTTGAATTCTAGAGTATCTTTGTCAATTGCTTTCTTGTTAGTCCATTAGGATGTCATGGGTCTTATCCCAACATAAATCTCACTATTTTTAGAGGCTTCATAGACAATCAGTCGTTAGTCCTTTAGGTATTTCCATTAAAATTCCTTTTTCTAAGACTTAGGTTTTCACTTTTGGCCAAGTTGAATGTTTTAACTTTATGCATTCTGTGTTATTTTTCGTATATAGTTCACTTAAGTGATATGTTTTAACTTTATGCTTTCTGTGTTATTTTCGTATATAGTTCACTTAAGTGATATTTATATTTATTAATAGGATATTTTCTTTCACTAATTTAAGTAAGTCTGGACAAAATTTCATTTGGGGACAACAATGGTCTTCGAGTGAAAGTTCCACATAAGAAGTAAGCTCGAGGGGTGACAAAGTTGACATCAGAGCACAGAGTTAAAGATTTCTAGGACTTCTATGAATTTATGTATGTAGAGTCGTAGTAAATGGTGTTATGTTTGCCACATTTATAACTCGAAGGGTGCTAAATTAAGGAATTATGTTACTTCTTTCATAAATTTTCTGAGGTAGAGTTTGATCTCTAAAAAGCTTCCCTCTAATTCTTGCTTCAACGTGTTTAATATATCAATTCTCCACGAGTGGTTAGAGGTTGTCCAGCTAAAGGAATATTGAAGAACAAGATTTTCCAAATACACCTCAAGTGAAACCACGAGGTGAAGTAACTAATGTTGAGTTCAGAGAGATAATTAGGATACTAAATAAAGTTTTAACTAACCACGTTGGTGAGAAAATAGTAGATCAACTAGAAGATGATGAGACTTTGAGGATTAATCCCCTAAGTTTAACTAGTTCGAGCACTATTAAGTATCCATATAAATTCACTAAGGATTTGAAAAACGTATTGAAGGTAATGCATGTTTCTAACACTTAACGAGTTTAGGTAATCCCCTAATTTCTAGCTACATATCAATTAAAGAATGTTGTTAGGACGTATGTTCATAAATGGATGGAATGTAGAGTTGATAATGTGCCATCTGCAAGTTGAGCATGCTTTGAAGAGGCTTTCATAGGGATTTTTTTTTCCTAATAACTGAAATCGGCCAAGGTATGTCAGCCCCTCACACTTAGGCAGGATTCTATAATTGTTCATGAATATGAGTTGAAGTTAACCCAACTATTCCGTTATGATCTTGAGATGGTTAAGGACATAGAGAGTAGCATAAACTTATTTGTTGTTGGGTTGGGTGGTGTATCAAGTAGAGGGTCAGGCATCAATGTTTGTCGGGAAAATGGACATTTCGAGGTTGATGGTGTATGTGCAAGGGGTAGAGAAAGAGAAGATCAGAGATAGATAGGATTTCTATAAAAAGAGGTCTAAGAAAGGGATGAGTCCAGGAAGCACAAGAGTAAGTCGAACCAGTCCTCTTTCCAACTAAAATAAATGAGTGTTGATCCATCTTCTTCAAGTGCACCTGTACCTAAGAACAACGGTGAGTACTATGGCCATAATTATAGAACTAAACATGCTTATTTATAAGGTAGTGTGGATCAAGGAATTAGCAAGCCTCATGCATGCGCCAAGCTTGGTGGGAACCACTCTTGTATTTGTCCTGAGGGCTCCACTAGTTATTTCAAGTGTGGTCAGACTTGGAATTTCATGCGATATTGTCCAAATAATAAACAGGGAAATGGTTATGGGGGAAATAGAGCTCAGTTTTCATCTGTTGCTCCTCCAGTCAAAGAATAACCTAGAAGAGCTACTTTTATTACTAGCGGAGGAGAAAACCGCCTCTATGTGATCACTAGTCACCAAAAGCAAAAACATTCCCTTCATATTTCACTAGTATTATTTGAGTCTTTGACTTTTCTGTTTATGATTTGCTAGATCCAGGAGAAATTTATCTTTTGTAACTCTATATGTTTCTAAGAACTATGATGTTATTCCTGAGCAACTTAGTGAATAATTCAGTGTTTCTACACATGTTGGTCAGTCCATTCTTCCAGACAAAGTCTATAGTGAATATCCCCTTTTCGTCAATCACAAGAGTAACATGGCTTTTTAATTTAGTTAGATATGGTAGATTTTAATGTCATTTTTTGTATGGACAGGCTTCATTCCTGTTATACCCCAATTGATTGAAGAACTCGAGTAGTCATGTTTTTTTTTCAGGTGAGCCAATAGGAGTTGAAAAGCAGTTAAGTAGTTCCTAAGGGTCGTTTCATTTTATAGCTTAAGGCAAGGAAGTTAGTTTCTAAGGAGTTTGTCTATAACTTGTTCTGATTTAATGACTTATGTATTGAGTCACCTTCTATTCAGTCAGTTTTAGTAGTAAAAGAGTTACCAAAAGTCTTTCTTGATGATCTCCCAGAGTCCCTGCCAATAGAAAGATAGACTTCGGTATAGATCTTCTTCCAAATGCTCGTTAGATATCTATTCCTCCATATAGAAAGACACAAGATTAGTTGAAATAGTTAAAAGACAATTTTAAAAATCTATTAGATAAAGGCTTTATTAAACCAAGTTTCTCACCTTTGGGTACTCTGGTCTTATTTGTGAGGAAGAAGGATGGTTCCCTTAGGATGTGTATAGACTACCCTTAGTTGAAAAATATTACCATTACCAACAAGTATCATTTTACTATAATTGATGATATTTTCAATTAGTTTCAGGGTTGTTCCTTTTTCTCATAAATTGACTTGAGATCAGGTACCATCAGTTAAGAGTAAGGGAATGTGGTATTCCAAAGACTGTTTTCAGAATCCGATATGGTCATTCTGAGTGTTTGGTCATATCCTTTAGTTTGACATATGTGCCAAAAACTTTCATGGACCTTATGAATAGATTCTTTTAACAATATTTAGATATGTTTCTGATTGTATTCATTGATGAAAGACTAATAAAATCATGGAATAAAAAAAATCATGCTAGTTATCTCTAAATAATTCTTCAAACATTGAAAGATAATGAGTTGTATGACATGTTATTCAAATGTGAGTTTTTGCCTGAGTTTGTGGCGTTCCAGGGTCACATTTTTTTCAATGATGTAATTATAGTTTATACTCAGAAAATTTATGCGGTGTAGAATTAGCCAAGACCCACTTATATAATTGATATGAGGAGTTTCTTTGATTTAGCTTGCTATTATAGAAGGTTTGTTGAGGGTTTCTCATCCATTTTGTACCCTTTGGTGAAGATGACTTAGAAAAGTTTAAATGATCTGAAGGTTGTGATTGAATCTTTCAGGAATTGAAATAGGTTTACTACTGCCCCAGTTGAACTTTAATGGAAGGTACTAAAGGTTTTATGGTGTATTGTGATGCATGTATAGTTTGCTTGAGCTTTGTTTTCATGCACAATGAAAAAGTTATAGGTTATGCCTCCAGACTATTTAAATTTCATGAGAAAACCCAACCCAAGACTTAGAATCTGTAGTATTCGCTTTGAATATATGGCGTCATTATTTTTATGGTTTTCAAGTTTATATATTCAGTGATAATAAGAGTCTTCAGTAAGTGTTCACTCAGAAAGAGCTTAATCTCATACAAAGGAGATGGTTAAAATTACCTAAGGATTATGACATGAGTATTATTTACCACCAAGGTAAGGCTAATGTTGATCCTGATGCCTTGAGAATAATGTAGTCCACCAATGTTGATGAAAAAAAAGAGAGAGTGAGAAAGAGATAGTGCATATGAACACTTTGGAGTCTGACCTATGGAATCAGCATAAGGAGGAACAGTGGTTTCGAGTAGGGCTGAATTATCTCTACTTTCATAAGTTAAAGAAAAATAGTACCTAGAACCTATTTTTAGAGTAGGCAAATATCCAAAAGCAAAAAGTGTTAGCTTTTTAACAAGGGGGAGATTGTGTATTGAAATATCAAGGTAGATTGTGTGTACCGATGTTGTATGGACTCCAAGAGAGGATCATGGAAGAAGCTCATAGATCCAGATATCACAATTTGAGAGAAATGTTTTAGTTAAATAGCATGAAGAAGGTCATTGCAAAATATGTTACTAAATTTCCAAATTGCAAGCAGGTGAATGTTAAGCACTAAAAGACCGGTGGTTTGGCGCAGAATATAGAATATCCAGAATGAAAGTGGGCGATGATAAATATGGGCTTCATCATATATTTACTAACGTCTAGCTGAAAACATTATTCTATTTGGCTTATTGTAGATAGAATGCCAAAATCAACATATTTTCTATATGTTAAAACTACTCATTCTGCATAAGATTATGCAAATTTATATATTCAAGAAGTTGTAAAACTTCTTTAGTGCCAGTCTAAAGTATTTCGGACAAAGGCTTTAGTTTGAAGGTGAACTTAAGTACTGCATTTAATCCTCCTATTGATGGTCAAGTAGAGAACTATATTTAGACATTTGAAGATATGTTAAGTGTTGTGATTTATTTCAAAGGAAATTTGTATGATCACCTACCTCTCATTGAGTTTTCTTACAAAAATATTTATCACTCTTGCATCCAAATGCACTCAAAGTTTGACAAAACTTTTATGTTGATAAATTTTCCTTACAATATTTTGTATTAACATGTCGTAAGTGTTCATGTCACATACAATTTGACTCAGTAAGTAAGAACAAAAAAATGTTGACTTTGAAAAGCCCTCTATGAGGTAATTTTTTTATCACAAATATTTGTTTCTACTTAGTTCAACTATTTCTGATACAAACATTGTTCAGAGTGAGCACATTCTTAAACTTTCTTTTTCCATTAATTTTTATTTTGTTGTTATAGGTATACCCATAAACATAGTTTCTTGAATCGAATAAGGGTATTATGACCCAAATGTTTCTTTTACAACACAAACGTGACAGACGAATTTCCACAACTATTATTGTGTATAGACATGGTTATATTTTAATTCCACGCCAGCGCAGGACCAACGTATGTTAGTTTTTTTCTTTCAATTTATGTGACACAAATGAAATTTGAAAAAGTGAACTAAATTTTTATGTGTTTTTTCAAAAAATATTTTAAATTGTTAATTTATGTACCTTTTTATAATTTTTTAATAATATATGTTAGTACATATGTTCAATTTTATGTTATTTTAGGAGTGTCAGTGTAATTTCTTATATTATTTCATATATTTTTAGTTGTCCTTTTACTGTGATTCATAGTACTTTTTAGCTCTTACTTATTTTCAAACAATATATGCCACTTTTTTTCAATAAAAATATGGAAATCAACCAAATTTCATTGTATATGTTTTTCTAAAAATATCTTAATTTGTTACATTGTGTTTTTAAGCTTCTTTTTTATGTATTTTTCAAATTTGTAACAAATTAGAAATCAAAATGAAGAATTAAAGTTTTCAAATCATTATATTTTTATATTTAAAATGTTTAAATCAATAAAACTCCACATATATGCACAAATTAATAGAAGGAAGACAATCAAATTTTTTTAAAAGAAAATATATGAAAGGTCATTTAATTATAACATACACACACACAAGCACAAACGCACACACACATATATACTTCATTTTTAATATATGACTCCCTCCTTTTCGATTTATATGAACTTAGTTTTTTCTTTTATTTTGAAAAGAAAAAAATTTCTGAATTTTAATTTTTTTATATAGTATATTTAAGATAAAAAATTTAAAAATATTTTATGACACAAAAATTAAACATACATATAAATTTTAATTTTAATTTTTATTGGTTCTACCTAATAGTATACTTGATGTATAATTATTAAAATCTAAGTGTAATCATTATTTTCTTACTTCCATATAACAAATAGATATAAAAATAATTCATAAATATGAAGAAATAACAAAAGATGAGGTAATACTAATAATAACAACTAAAGATGCTTCTATAACTATTTAATTTTCTTGTTATCATTCTTGATAGATTTTTTCTTTCATTAAATTACATTTTTACCTTTGATCATTATTCACTTCATATATCGAAGATGTTTCTAGAATTATTTATTCTTGATCGATTTTTATTTGAATGAAATTACATTTTTATTCTTGGTTGTCTTTAATACAAATATACCATCATATTTATTGTTATTTTAAAGTTTCTTTTTAAGATCTTTTTCTTTAATTTCAATCTAACATATATTATTATTTTAACACATTTTTTATTTTCAAGTATATTAATTATAGTTAAATATAGATGAAACTAATTAATTCATGATAAATTTTTATTTAAAAAGTAGGCATTTTTATAAGCATAATGAATAGAAAAAATATTAAGAATTTAAATTAAAATAGTAGTAAAATAGAAATTATTACTATATAGAAGAGTGAATTGGGAGGATGACCAAGGAAAAAAAATGTAATTTTACGATAAAAAAAATCTATTACGAAATATAATATGTAATTCTAGAAACATAGTTCTATAAATGTAGTGAATAATGATAAAGGGCAAAAATGTAATTTCAAGCTAAAAAAGTATACCAAAAATAATATCAAAATAAGTTAATGGTGATGACAATAACTTAAGAATGTGTAACAACCCTAAAAATGGATATACTAAGTGAAGCTTAATGTGTCAAGAATGTGTATGATTAGACTAGAGTTCACACGGATTGATGTGCATAGAACCAAACTTTGAAACCCGTTCTACAGCCAAGACAACTAACTTGGGGAATTATTTGAGGTTCGAATGTTTGGGTAAAACTATGTAGGGCTCTCGAATATGAATATTTACTCGAAGGAGTCTTTTACCGGACTTAAAAAGAAGAAATCATAGGTTTGGAGGGTCTAGGGGTAAAATGCTCTTTTTCCTGGCTAAGAGAAATATCGTAATTTCCCTAAATATATAATAAATTATTTTTTTAATAAAGTGGAGGGTCATTTTGGGGAGATAGAGCCGAAATTGAGCTCTTGAAGTGATGCCTCGCTTCACCCAGGTTCGAACCTAAGTTGAAGCAATGAATTAATGTGATTTTAATTTAAGCAATTGATTTAATATAATTAATTAATAACAATTATTCATTAGATTATTTAAAATAAAATAAAAATATGTTTTTTTAATAATTAAGTCAACCTTATTTGACTAAGTCCTAAACTAGACTCCTAAGCCTAACATAACTCCTACTCTCTCACGTCTATCTCTCAACTTTCATGCTCAATCTCCCTTATTATTTCACACAAAATTTCTCTGCCACAATAAGATACAAAATCATCAAAATAATCCAATTTTTTCACTCTTGACTAACTCCACTAAATTACAAGAAAACAAACATTTTTCTCACACTAGGCTAAGGGAGGTAGTCATTCCAGTGGAGTTGATATTGAGGAGGTTTAGACGGGTTCTTGGGTGAGGTTTTTGGGCCGAAATTTAAGTTTTTAATGTCAAAAAGTTATGGGTTTTATTCTCTCTTGGTCCTTTTTCAAAAGAAACCCCTTAAGGTTCATATAATTCATTCGAAAACTAGGATTGTTTCCCTTCTTGCATACCCCTGTCACTAGGTCCCAATAAATCGTAGGTTAAGTATGATTGCTGATAGAATTAGGTGTATGTTATGTTTCCAGATGAATATGATTAAGTTGTGTACTTGAAATCGTATGATAGGCAACCATGTATTGAAAGTTTGTGCAAGTGTGCGCATGTGCAAAAAAATGTTACTGTGAATGTACTGGATTAAGGCCGAATTAAGGCTTCAAGTTTAATATTGTTTTGGTTGTCATTTTACGTACATAAATCTATGTAATCGTGATGTTCATTAAAATGGAAATGGGGCTGATTTGAGTGTTAACATTTTGTCTAAACGAATCCATGAAATACCCCCCCCCCCCTAAAAGTGTTAAGCGATCCATGAATTGTCATAAGTTTTCAAGTGGAAATATTGATGAAAATAAGTTGAGAAAATAATTAAGTTCTTGACAAAAATATAACTTTTGTTTAGGCTAACATATAGAGATGAAATCTTGAAAATTTAATTGATTTTAAAGGGATGAGTCCACAAGGATTCGAACCTGTGACCTCATCCCTATAACACCTTAAATTCGCAAGAAAAAGAAAAGGGGTCCGGGGGATTTGAAATGGTGTGTATTGGCTGAGAAAGGAGAGTGCAATAAAATTAAATATATAAAATAAGAGGCGTGGGAATCGAAGCCACGACCTCCAGGCAGCGAATGAAGTGAAAGAAAAAAACTAAAGTAAATAAAATGTGAGGCGTGGGAATCGAAACCACGACCTCAAGGCTGGAAAAGAGAAGGGAGAAATAATTATGAAGATAAAGTGAGGCTGTGGAGGCTCGATCCTACAACCTCACTGCCAAACGCCTAGCTAAGTGAATGTTAAATAAAAATAAAATAAGGAGGCTATGGGGGGTTTAAACCCACAATCGCACAGCCCCTAGAGAAATTAAAGAATAAATAAGGAGAGGCTGTGGGGGTTTGATCCCACAACCTCTTGGTCTAGGCGAATTAGACAACACAATTTAAAATGAAAAAATAAAATGGTTTTTGGGGGTTCGATGCCACAACACTTTGGCCAAATAATAGGACAATCCAAGGAGAAAAATAAAGATAGAATGTTAATGTTGGGGCTCGATCTACGGTCCTAATGTCATGAAGACTAAAAATAAAGTAAAGGAAAATGTAACTATTGTCCAGGGGGTTCGAACTTGGGTTCCCTTGCCCAAATTTCTATATTGATACATAAATCATACGTGAATTAAATTTTCAAGAACAATCTACCTACTTAGATCGAAATCGATATCTTAGCATAAATACAATATACATAAGTCTTGTACTACATAATCTTAGGAAGATATGATTCATTTAACAAACTATGAATGGCTTGTATGCATAGACCCATAAGTCTAGCATATGATGAAAAATGAGTGAACCAGATGCATGTAATAAAATGATGAAACCCCAGAAGGTTTAAGTACTAGTGTAAGATACACTAAATCGCCAAGTGCATTGGCATTTAATGAAATGAGCAATGAAATGATGAAATGAACATTCACGTTAAAAGGGGTTACTAATTATGAAGAGCAAATATGATAATGTTAATGAATGTGGTGACAACATGATATGAGGCTATTGTAAAAGATGAGAGCAATCTCAATTGATATTAAGTAAGTGTTACTAAAACGTACTCACGTATGAAAGTTTAAAGTTAATGAAAAGACCAGTATCTATGAACACGCTAATGAAAGTATTGAGATTAACACACTTAATACTAATGATGAGATAAGAAATCATTTATTGAGCTATAATGTCCTCATACTAGACGCCAGCTTCCATGACGTACGTGTAATGGAACTTTAACTGAGTACCGATGGACTAGCTATGAGAGGCAATGCCTTCATTCGAGAAAGGCGGAGATTCATGTTACTCTCATGATATGATACTGTGCGGCATGTCTGATATGGGTTTCCTTATATCTCTTAGTCTTCGAACCTATGCTTCCAATATAGGGATCTGGCGGGGTTCAATTCCCATGTACGCTAGCATGTTTTGCGTCACTTTGGCAGGTGATTCCACCTCTTTTTGATGTGGGGTTTCATGGCACTAGATTTCATGATGTTCACATGATGAATGTCATTTAAATTTAAAGTTCCCAATGAATGAAGGAGGCTAGCCTTAAATTATGCACATAATAAAACGAAAGATACCAAAGGTGTTAGGATAGGATAATCAAAAGTTGAGTTAGATTCATGTAATGACATTAGGTCATTGTTTGTTATTGCACAACGAACCCGATGAAAGTCTTAAACTAAATCCTAGGTATAGCTTGTGTTTACAGTGGCCCATAAATGAAATGAAATGGAGTACATATGAATGAACGAAGAAGACTCTGTGCTTGCTAAAATAGACTCCCTAGTTGAGGTTCCATATGTTGTGCCCTCATTTCTGTAATGTCTTAACGTTAAGTAAATTATTCCAATGTCTCATGGCATATGAATGAATGATATGAAAGATGTTATCTTCTATATGCAATATGATATGTGCTAAGTGTAAGATGTTATTTGTTGTGTGCAATATGATAAGTATGATAATGCATGTTATCCTCATTGCATGAAATTATTAATCCAAATTATTAAAACAAACTGACTTTACTAATCAAAATTTTGAAAGCTCAATGACTTTCCTAATCCAGATGGTATGAATGGATATTTTTTTCAGAAATGCTGGCATATTATTAAGGAGGATCTAATGGGTGTTGTTAAGGCTTTCTTTAGTGGCCAGATGATTCCTAAATACTTCTCTCATTCATGCATTGTTCTGCTCCCTAAAGTCAATAATCCAAATAAATTATCTGAGTTTAGGCTTATAAGTCTGACTAACTTCACTAGTAAGATAATCTCTAAAATAGTGAGTACCAGACATAGCCCTATTCTTCCTTCCCTGGTATCTTCCAATCAATCCGGGTTTGATAAAGGTAGAACTATTTCTTAGAACATCATGCTTGCTAAGGAAATAATCCACCAACTTAAGTAACCCAATGTTGGGAGTAATGTCATCATTAAGCTTGACATGGAAAAAGCTTATGACAGAGTCTCTTGGTCCTACATTTGATTGGTTCGTAGGAAAATGAGGTTTGAAAAAATATTCATTGATATGGCTTGGAGAATAATTGCAAACAATTGGTATTCCATCATAGTAAATGGTAAGAGTCATGGATTATTTCACTCTATAAGAGGTCTCAAACAAGGTGACCCATTATCCCCTGCTCTATTTATTTTAGGTGCACAAGTTTTATCCAGGTCCCTTAACAGCTGACATGCTCATACGGATTATAATGGCTTCTTCATGGAAAAGATGGGGCCTCAAATTAACAATTTATTTTTTGCAGATGACATTATTCTCTTCACCTCTGGGAGGTACAAAACCTTGAAGCTTTTCATGAAAACCTTAAAGGATTATTAAGAGATTTCTGGACAGCTCATCAATGAAGACAAGATTCATTTTATGCTACACTCTAATGCATTCATAGACACAAGATATAGAATAATAAGACTCACTGGCTTCAAGAAAAGACAAGGCCCCCTGACCAACCTAGGCTGCCCTTTATTTGTTGGTAGACCTAGGATTATTTACTTTTCTGATCTTGTTAACAAGGTTGTATGCAGGATTACAGGATGGCAAACTAAACAACTTAGTTATGGAGGAAAAGCAGTTCTCACCAAGCATGTCTTACAGGCCATTCCCATTCACTTACTTGCTGTTGTAACCCCTCCATCCTCTGTGCTTAAACAGATTCAAAGACTAATTGCAGATTTCTTTTGGGGATGGAGAAATGGGAGGAATAGATATCACTGGGCATCATGGAAGACCTTTCCTTTCCATATGAAGAGGGGGTAGGAATGAAAAACTAGAAACATATTTGTAAATCTTTCAAATTCAAACAGTGGTGGACCTTCAGAACCAAACACCCCCTAAAGGGTGATTTTATGAAAGCTAAATATTGTCTAAGAGCAAATGTGTTATGCAAAATATAGGATAATAGAGGATGCTTATCTAGGAAGAACATGCTGCTGAATAGACAACATGTGGAAGAACATATTCAATGGAATCTGCAGGCTGAAAATTGCTCTTTTTGGTGGGACAATTGGCTTGGAAATGGCCCTCTTACACAATTTTCCAAAAATAGCAACAGATATAACAACAAAACAATCACTAAATTCTGGGAAAGAAGAAATTGGAAGTGGAACAAGTTGATATAACAGGCTCCTGCCAGCCAGTTCTCCAGCATTATAAGCACTCAGATTCTAGATCAGCAACACCTTCTCTATCAGGCTGTTTGGACACTTAACATTCATGGCAAGTTCACTTGTGCCTCTGCATGGGAGGAGATCAGGGAAAAAAGGGATAAAATGCACTTTAACTCTTTGTTATGGAATAATAATATCCCCTTTAAATTTTCCTTTTTACTTTGGAGGGCCCTAAAAGGAAAACTCCCTACTAATAACAAACTAACTATTTTTGGCATTGAGCCATCAAATTGTTTTTGTTGTCTTGATAATGCAGGCATGGAAAATATTCATCTGGATCTTCAGCTCAGGCCAATTTGCAACAAAAGTGTGCAACTATTTTGCAGCTAGTGCTGGTATGCACAAGGCAACTAAACACTACAGCAACACCTGCAAAACTGGTGGTCAACAAAGGCCAACAATGCAGCCCACAAATTGATTCTTCAAGCCACTTCCATCTTCTTTTGCTGGAGCTTATGGAAAAACAGATGTTCAGTCAAGTATGCTGGGAAAACAACTAATATCAGCTGGGTAAAGTATGCAGTTTACAAGGACAATTTCAAGATGCTGAGCACAACATTCAACCACTTCAGATGGCCAGCCAAGTGGATTGACTTGATCCAAAAATTTGAAGGATGTATGCAAGACACCAAAGTGAGTGTGCTTGCTTGGAATAAACCTTCACATCAATGGATCAAGATAAACACTAATGGCAGTTCTCTTGATAATCCACGGAGGATAGGGGATGGATGCATATTGAGGGACAACAATGGCCATTTGTTGATTGCATTTGCAACATCACTTGGAGTAGGAACAAATAATAAGGCAGAGATTGAAGCAGCAATTTTTGGGTTGACTTGGGCATTACAGCTGGGGTACAAAAACATTATTTTGGAGCTGGACTCACAGCTTGTAGTAAAATGGATAAATCAAAAAACTTCCCCATAATGGAACCTGCTAACTCATCTTAACAATATTCAAAAGTTGATCAACCAAACAAAGGAATTCAAGTGCAAGCATGGCTATAGAGAGGCAAATGGGGTGGTTGATGCACTATCAAAACACAGCCATCAGACAGGCAATCCACAGATTTACATCAGCCAACATCAACTACAGAAGGCAGCAAGAGCATACTATCGACTGGACCTAATGGAAATGCCAAATTTTAGGAGGAAAAAAACCAAGGAAATTAAAGAGCATCCATGACTTCATATTTTCAAATTAGCTATAATGCACTTCTTTGAATAGGTTAATCTTGCATAGGTTGTAGGTTATTTTGAAAATGTAAAGGGAGAGTCTCCCTTGTATTTGTTTCATAGATGCTATGTAAGTCTCCCTTGTATTTGTTTCATAGATGCGCTATGTAAGGAGAGGAATCCTCTCCGTCAGGTACTTAGAGTTTTTTTATTCATCTTATTGTAAGGGGAGGATTTGAATTCCATTTTGAAAGGTTGAATCCAAACCATCAAATTATGGAGCTTAGGTTTATGCCCCCCTCCCTGTATTTGTCTTTTTGTTATTAATAATAAGGCTTGAGGTAATGCTCAGCCCTTGACCCACCTCAAGGGTCATTTCTATTTAAAAATAAATAAATCATGCTGTTAGGAAAGAGCTATGCTTAGTCATTCATGTCCTTGGTGTGTGCCTGCATATATCCATACTTAGTACAAGTGTGTACTAATCCCATACAACTCTATATTTTTAGGAGCAGTCACAAGTGGATGCTAGAGCTCACAGGTTGACGTTGCAGCTATTCGGACGTGGAGTTTTTCATCCGTATTTGGTAGGCCCTAATGATTTCGAGGATGTCTACCATTATTATCTAGCTTAGATGTAGGTTTTAGCTAGTGGAGCATGTTTCACTAGAGTTTCTTTCTACTTTCATTTCAGACATAGTATTGGTGTCGTTTTAGCAAAAATATGTTAAATGCAATTATGAACTATTTCTTTTATTTGATTAACTTTATATTAGATGGTTGATTTGTGAACACCTATGATGTTATGTTTAAAATTATTAGAATGAAATAAGGAGACAAAAATTTCAAATTTTCCGCTAAAATTAACCTAGATGAAGTAAGGATAACGTATGTAGGCTTGTCTGTGACCTTTGAAAGGTCAACGATAACGGTCTCCTCTCGGGTCTAGATTCCAATCGTGAAGAACTTTGTATCAGAGAACTAGGTTAAACTTCGAGAATAATAATTTCAAATCAACCAGAAAGAGTTGTTTGTAAGTCATGGTAGTGAAGTGCACCATTATCAAGGATTAGAGACTGCATGATGCGTAGGAAAATTTCCCTTCTTTTGTTCTTATCATTCCTTTCCTAATGTTGAATTTCTTGGTGTTATGAGAGAGTCTAACATAAATCCTTATTGTTTTCAAAAGAATGAATATTAGGAGAAACGTTGGTCGGAGGAGAAGAGGAGAAGTTATTGGGAACAATCAGATTCCACCCAAGGCTCCAACTGAAGGAGTGGCTATGCCGATTAACCCAGCTGGGTTGACAGATGCGTAGGTGCAGACATCTCTGGCTTAGATTGCACAGGCAATCACTATGCAGGCCCAGGACATGACTGTCCAGGTCAATCGGCAGAATGTAAAGAGGGAGAACCCACCAGTGCGTAGTATGGCGGACAGGCTGAGAGACTTCACGAGGATGAACCCTCCTACTTTTACAGGGTATAAGACTTCAGAGGACCCCCAGGAATTTGTGGATGAGGTGCATAAGATTTTGGTGGCTATGGGGTCCACCGATTCTGAGAAAGCAGAGTTTGCTTCCTATCAGCTCAAGGATGTTGCACAGACTTTGTGCAAGATGTGGCAGGATAGCCGAGCTCTTAGCGGAGTTCCGGTCACTTAGGAGCCGTTTAAGATATCCTTCGTAGGGAGATTCTTTCCCAGGGAGATAAGCGCGGCGAAGGTTGAGGAATTTATCAACCTTAAAAAGGGATCAATGACAGTCAGGAAGTATTCCATGAAGTTTTTCAAACTATGAAGGTATACTATTTTAGTTTGTATCTAACAACAAGGATGAGATGAGTACTGAGGTTTGTTAAATTATTAAGGAATGCTAAATCCCTTGTATCTAACAGAAGGGATGATATGAGTAGGGTCTTCACATGAATCAACGGAGATCTGGAGGAGGACTGTCGGTCTGCGATGCTCTATGATAAAAGGGACCTCTTCAGGTTGATGGTTCATGTCTAACTGATAAAGGATAATCGCAAAAAATGGGGAGTTCGTGATAGTAGGAGGCCGCAGCCTCAAGATCAGGCAGGTCCAAGCCATGGAGGCCATAGTAACAATTTTAGCGTTCGTGAGCAGCCCAGGTTCAAGAAGGGGAAACAGAGTTCTGGGAATTCTAATCCCCAGAGGTGTACAACACTTGAAGGAGGAAGACCTGAGCATAAGGAGGGAAATGGAAGTGAGATGCAGCTAACTAAAAAGAACTGTGCTAAGTGTGGCCGTGCTCATAGTGGAGAGTGCAGACAGGGAACTAATGCCTATTTCAGTTTAGGTAAGACTGGGCATATGGTTAGAGACTGCCCACAGAACAGAGGTCTGGCTTGAGGTAATTCTTAGACTAGGCCTAATCCACAGGGTGCAACAACAGTCGAGCCTCCTAAGAGGAACAAGTTCTGTGCCCTAAAAGGCAGGGAGGAGAAGGAGAAATCCGCTGATGTGGTCAAAGGTATGAAACATGTATTCTAAACTTCTTTTTATGCTTTACTTGATCCAGAGTCTACGTTTTCCTTTGTAACTCCTTTGTATGCTCTCAGTTTTGAAATATTGCCTGATATTCTGCATGATCCTATAGGGATTACTACACCTTTAGGTGAATATGTAAGAATTGATAGAGTATACAAGGATTGCCCAATAGTTGTAAGTGGTAAGACTATGTGTCCTGACTTGGTTGAGTTACCCATGAATTATTTTTGATGTAATATTTGGCATGGATTGGCTTCAGAGTTGTTATGCTTGTTTGGATTGTCGTCGTAGAGTGGTGAGATTTTTTTTCTCTAATGAAGAGGAACTTGTATTGGAGTGGTACATCTCGAATCCTCCTAATACCTTGATTTTGAACCTTAAGGCCAATAAAATGATGTCCAAGGGGTTATTATGTTATAGTGTGAGTGTTAATGATCTGGATCATGTTATTCCTTCCACAGACTCGGTGCCTGTTTTTCATGAGTTCCTAAATATGTTTCCTGATGATTTGCCTGGAGTCCCTCCTCCACGAGATATTGACTTTGGTATCGACTTAGAACCTGATAATAAACCAATTTAGCTTCCTCCTATAGAATAGCACCAGTTGAACTTAAAGAGTTGAAGCTGCAGTTAAAAGATCTCACTGATAAGGGTTTCATTCAGTCGAGCATATCTCATTGGGGCGCTCCAGTGTTGTTTAAAAAAAAGAATGGGACTCTTAGAATGTGTATCAATTATTGGCAGCTCAACAAAGTCACTATAAAGAATAAGTATCCATTTCGCAGAATATATGATTTGTTCGATCTGCTCCAAGGGTCTAGTTTCTTCTCTAAACTTCGTTAAGGGACTCATAAGCATAGGATTAGGAATTGGATATATCCGAAAGACAGTATTTCGTACTCGTTATGGTCATTTTGAGGTCTTGGTTATGTCATTTGGTCTCACGAATGCACCTGCTGCATTTATAGATCTCACGAACAAGGTATTTCGAGAATACCTTGACACATTAGTCATAGTATTCATTGATGACATTCTCATCTACACTAGGACCAAGGAAGATCATCAACAACATTTGATACTAACCTTGCAGGTACTTAGACAACATCAGTTGTACGCCAAATTCATCAAGTGTGAATTATGGCTTAGATTAGTGACCTTCCATGGTCATATTGTATCCGATCATGGTGTAGAGGTGGACCCCAAAAAGACTGAGGATGTTAAGAAATGGCCAAAACCTCTTATTCCCACATACATTCGTAGCTTCTTTGGATTGGCTCTTTACAACCGCAGATTCGTGAAGGGATTTTCTTCCATTGCTACCCCACTGTCAACTCTGACTAAGAAGAAGGCCAAGTTTGAATGGACGGAGGCTTGTTAGAAGAGTTTCCTGGAGCTCAAGGACAGACTCACTTCAGCCCCGGTTATTACTATTCCATAGTGTGGTGAGAATTAAATTGTTTATTCTGATGCATCTAAGGTTTGTTTAGGTTGTGTTATTTTGCAAGGTTGTAAGATGATAGTCTATGCATCCATACAACTCAATGTTAATTAGAAGAAATATCCCACTCATGACCTGGAATTAGAAGTTGTGGTGTTTTCACTGAAGCTGTGGAGGCACTACTTGTATGGAGTGCATGTTAATGTGTTCAGAGACCACACGAGTGTCTAGTAAGTGTTCACACAGAGGGAGTTGAATCTACGTTAGTTGAGATTGTTGGAGTTGTTGAAGGATTATGAAATAAATGTTCACTACCATCCAGGTAAGGCTAGTATTGTTGATAATGATTTGAGCATGATAAGCATGGGAAGTACAACACACATTTAGGATGAAAAGAAAAAGTTAGCGAAAGATGTACATAGACTTACCATACTAAGTGTGTGATTGGTTGACTCTACTAGTGGGGGTGTTTCAGTTCATCTAAGTTCTGAATCATCCTTGGTAGTTGAAGTCAAGCAAGGTCAACATCTCTATCCTGTGTTGATAGAGCTGAAGGACTCAGGGTTGATAAATATGAATGAGTCTTTCGCTTTGGGAGGTCATGGCATACTTAGGTTTCAAGACAAGCCTTTTGTACCAAATGTGGATGATTTGCGGACCAAGATTGTTGTAGAGGCCCATGATTACAGATATTTCATACATCCATATTCCACAAAGATGTATCATGATCTTAAGAAGATTTATTGGTGGGATGTCATGAAGAAGGACATTACAGAATATGTGGCCAAGTGTCCTAATGGTTAGCAATTAAGGTAGAACATCTGAAGCCTGGCTGTCTTACTCAGATTATTGAGGTTCTGACTTTGAAATGGGAGGCCACTAATATGGATTTTGTGGTTGGTCTTCCAAGGACTGGGAGACAGCATGACTCCATATGGATTATTAATGATAGGTTGACTAAGTCTGCGCACTTTATCCCTGTGAAGTCTACTTACAGAGCCGAGGAATATGCAAGACTCTACATAGATGAGATTGTGAGATGGCATGGGATTCCTTTATCTATCATTTCAGATAGAGGAGCTCAGTTTATTTCACATTTTTTTAGACCTTTCAAGAAAAACACGGGCACGCTGACATAGCTTAGTACTGCCTTTAATCCTCATACTAATGGGCAGGAAGAGCGCACCATTCAGACATTGAAAGACATGTTGAGAGCGTGTGTGATTGAATTCGGGGGTAGCTGGGATTACCATTTGCCTTAGATAGAGTTCTCGTATAATAATAACTATCACTTTAGGATCGAGATGACACCGTTTGAGGCACTGTATGGTAGGAGGTGTAGATCTCAAGTTGGGTTGTTCGAGGTTGGAGAGTCAACCATTTTGGGTCCAGAAATTCTTCATGAGGCATTACAAAAGGTCAGAATGATTCGGGACAGGTTGACTACTGCTAACAGTCAACATAAGTCATATGAAGATAACAGAAAACGACCCTTGGAGTTTGATGTTTGTGATCAGGTCTATCTTAAGATATTACCGATGAAGTGGGTGATGCAGTTTGGCAAGAAAGGGAAGTTTAGTTTGAGGTATGTGTGTCTTAGGAGATCTTATAGCGTGTAGGTGAGGTGGCCTATGAGTTGGCATAACCTGCGGAGCTAGCTTCTGTCCATCAAGTGTTTCATGTTTCCATGTTAAATAAGTGCCTAGGAGACCAAACACCGATTCTACCTTTCGAAGGTTTGGGAGTAGATGAAGACTTGTCTGATGAGGAGGTACCTATTGAGATCTTAGACAGACAAGTCAAGCAGCTGAGGAACAAGGAGATTTCCACAGTGAAGGTATTGTGGAGAAATCATCTTGTTTAAATATGTGGGAGGCTGTGGTCGATATGAGATCCTGTTACCCTCATCTTTTCAGCTCTTGAGGTTAGACTTCCTACTCTTTAGTCCAAGTTTTCCTATCTATCCATATTTTATTGCTATTGCTTGAATGTGCGTAGTAATTATGTTATGATCTGACTAATATTGCGCTAAATAGTGGTAGTGTCATTACAGGACGAATGTTGCAAAGGGGGAATAATGTAACAACCCTAAAAATGCATATACTAAGTGCTGCTTAATGTGTCAAGAATGCCTATGATTAGACTAGGGTTCACACAGATTGATGCGTGCAGAACTAGATCTAAGAACCCTTGCTACAACCAAGCCAAATAACTTGTAGAGTTAGTTGAGCTTGGAAAGGTTGGGTATAGCCACGTAGGGCTCTCTAATACGAAATTTTACTCGAAGGAGTCTTTAGAGCACTTAAAAAGAGGAAATCTTAGGTTTGGAGGGTCTAGGGGTAAAATGGTCTTTTTTTCCAAACTAAGGGTAATAACATTATTACCCTAAATATATAATTTATTATTTAATCAATAAGGTGGAGGGGCAATTTGGGGATAGAGATCCGAAATTGAGCTCTTGAAGTGAAGTCTTGCTTCACCCGAGTTCGAACCTATGTGGAAACAATGAATTAGTCTGATTTTAATTTATGCTATTGAATTAATATAATTATTTAGTAATTATTATTCATTATATGATTTAAAATAAAATAAAAATCAGATGTTTTAATGATTAAGTTAACCTTATTTGACTAAAACCTAAACTAGACTCCTAAGCCTAATATAATTCCTAGTCTCTCATGTCTCTCTCTCAACTCTCACACTCAATATACCTTATTATTTCACACAAAATTTCTCTGCCAAAATAAGATACAAAGGCAGACAAATAAACCAAGTTCTACACACTTGAAGAACTCACAACAAATCACAAGATAACAAACATTTATCGCATACTACGCTCAGAGACGTTGTCATTCAAGTGGAGTTGATATTGTGGATATTTAGACGTGTTCTTGGGTGAATTTTTTGGGAAGAAATTAAATATTTTAAAGTCAAAAAGGTATGGTTTTTCTTATCTCTTTGTCCCTTTTCTAAAGAGACCCCTTACGGTTAATATTATTCATTCGAAAACTAGGATTGTTTCCCTTCTTGCATGCCCCTGCCACTAGATCCCAATGAATCGTAGGTTGGGTATTATTTCTTGTAGATTTTAGTGTATGTTATGTTTTGTGATGAATATGATTATGTTGTGTACTTCAAATCGTATGATATGCAACCATGTATTGGAAGTTTG
Organism: Solanum habrochaites; assembly: GCA_027704765.1. NCBI lineage: Eukaryota > Viridiplantae > Streptophyta > Magnoliopsida > Solanales > Solanaceae > Solanum > Solanum habrochaites. The sequence continues at coordinate 48,888,774 of JAKWJA010002495.1, read as the reverse complement.
TGAAAGTGTGTGCATGTGCAAAAAAATATAACTGTGAATGTACTTGAATGAGGCAGAATTAAGGATTCAAGTTTAATATTATTTTGGTTGTCATTTTACATACATAAATCTATGTAATCGTGATGTTCATTCAAATGCAAGTGGAGATGATTTGAGTGTCAACATTTTGGCTCAAAAAATCCATGAAAACACACCCCTAAAAAGTGTTTAATTATCCATGAATTGACCTATGTTTTTCAAGTGGAAATATTGATGAAAATAATTTTAGAAAAAGATTAAGTTCCAGCCAAAAATATAAGTTTTGTTTAGGCTAAAATATACAGGTGAAATCTTGAAAATTTAATTGATTTTAAAGGGATGAGGACACCAGGATTCGTACCTGTGACCTCAACGGTATAACACCTTAAATTTGCAAGAAAAAAAAAAGGGTCAGGTTGATTCTAAATGGGGTATATTGTCTGGGAAAGGAGAGTGCAAAAAAATAAAATAAATAAAATGGGAGGCGTGAGAATCAAACCCACGACCTCCAAGCAGCAAATGAAGTGAAAGAAGAAAATTAAATAAAAAAAATGTGAAGTGTGGGAATCGAAACCACGAACTCAAGGATGGAAAAGAGAAGGGCAAAATAAATAAGAAAATACAGTGAGGCTGTGTAGGATCGATCATACAACATCACTGCCAAACGCCTAGCTAAGTCAATTTTAAATAAAAATAAAATAAGGAGGTTGTGGGGGTTTGATCCCACAACCTCTTGGTCTAGGCAAATTGGAAAACACAATTTTAAATTAAAAATAAAAGGGTTGAGGGGGTTCGATCCCACAATTCTTCGGCCAAATAAGAGGAGAATCCAAGGAGAAAAATAAAGATAGAATGTTGATGTATGGGCTCGTTCTACGGTCCCAATGTCATGAAGACTAAAAAATGTCAAGGAAAAATGTAAATATTGTCCAAGGGATTCGAACTTGGGTTCCCTTGACCAAATTTCCGTATTGATACATAAATCACACGTGAATTAAATGTTCAAGAATAATTCTACCTACTTAGATCGACATCGAGATCTTGGCATACATACAAGATACCTAAGTCTTTTTACTACATAATCTTAGGATAAAATAATATTTCTATGGCCAAATGTATCTTGAGGTTGAAGTTTGAGTATTTTTAAGCCATAATTTAAATTTTACATCAACAATAAATAGTTTCTCATTACAGTATATACAAGTTTGAAGCATATAATTTATAAGTTCTAATTAAAAGACCTCATCAATTTGGTACATATGCAAATGATATAAACACATGATATATTACGCAACATATTTGCAGTCATCATCATAATTTTTATGTTAATTATTTTTATTATTGTATCACATATACATCTTCTTTTTAACTTTAGAGAAACATTGTACATATTATTTATGAAGAGAAAAGAATAGTACAATTTTTTCATAGAATTTCTCTTTAAATAATGAGTATAAATTGAGCAACACAAACATTTAAACATGAATTATTGTAGATATTTGGTGAATTTGAAGAATGAATGTTTCCACAAATAAATAATAGATTAATAAAATCAATATTTTAGTTATTTCTTTCACTACTTATAAATAATAATCTCAAAAATATATTTATACTAAAGTAAAACACTCTATCGAAAGTCGCATGTCAAATAACAGTTTAATCTTTTATTATGAATTTCTTCAATAATTAAGAAATATAGTAGAACATGAATTGTATATCACTAATTTACATGTTGTATCAAAGATATTACAATATAAAAAAAATCATAAGAAAGTAAAACGATCGAAATATTAAAAAAGGACATAAAAAATACTTATGTCGGACAAGGAGGAGAGAATAAAAACAAAAGGAACTTACTGCAATAAAAAATGATGAACACGATTAATTTTTGCTTGACAATCTCTCATCAGCCTCTTATCATTTACATGAAGAGCATTTTGTGTATTGGATTCATGCATTCATTTAAATGAATTATTTATTAAATATTTAGTTATAGTTTATGACATTAATATTAATTATTTCAATATAAGGGTAAAATGGTAATTCAACTTTGAGTTTTGAATCTTCTCACTTATAATAATATATATGATAATAAGGTTACCTTGTTTAATCCTTAACACAAATACCAACAGTTCTTCCGGCACATTATTAGTTCGACCACGCTAAATAGGGAACCAAAATCTAGAAGAGTAGTGAAGTAATCTTGTATATCCATGATCAGTTTCCCTCAAGTAGTAAAATACAAAATATACCAACAGTATATTAATTTCCTTAAGATACTTAGTTTTAAAACATTGAAGAACTTAGTAGGAAAAAATAAATATTAAATAGTATTTACCATACTACAGAATTAAATCAATAGAGAAAAATATAATTTGTTAATGATTGAAAAAAGTCTCAAATCAGTGGTTAATGAGATGGCTGGAATCCTTATAAGGCTTGGGAAATACTCCTCCTTTTGAGCTAGCTTTTAGGATTTGCGTTAGGCCTAAGACCTAATTTCATATGGTATCAGAGCAAGGTCCATCTCACCCGATGTTAGGGCCCCAAAAATCAATAATTTTCCATGCACTAGATGCTAAGCATTGGATACAATGTTAGATGTTAAAGAATAACAAAAATCCAACATCGGTGGTTAATGAGATGGGTGGACTCCTTAAAAGTCTTGGAAAATCATCCTGCCTTTGAGCTAACTTTTGGGGTGTGATTTAGGTCTAAGACCTAATTTCACTTAATTAAAAATAAATTAGAAATAATATATGAAGTATTTTATCAAAGAATAAATCGAGTACACTGAATAAAGTGTTTTCATAAGGAAATTACACCCCTTAAGTACCTGGGGTTAACTGGAAATGTCCTGTCATGATAGAACGATCTTACTCATGGGTGCATCAATACCTATATCCATAGTGTCATCGAATCACTCAATTGCAATAGAGTACACTTAGTATGCTAAATTTTTAGTAGAAGAAGTCAAGAAAATTGGTTGTTATAAAATGTTAGGAAATCTCTCTATTTATAGGAAACAAAGGATAATATGAATAAATATTTATTATGTTGTATCGGAAAGTTCACAACCATTGATAAGTTACAAACCTTCAACAGGTCACAACTTTTCATAAAAGTCACAACACGTCATAAAAGTCGCAACTTTTAATTTAAGTCACAATTCTTAAGAAAAGTTGCAACTCTTCTCTTTTCATTTGAATATTTTAAAACTCATCAAACATATTGTTAAGAGGTAGGGGAACTTTTTAGATACAAAGAACACTATACATTACTTTTTATGTTTTTCTACAATTGAGTCATTTTTATTATTTGTAATTTTTAAGTACACATCGATTCTAGAGAATTTATGGAGGGTCTCTTTAGTAATGATGCCATTTTATTTTTTTGTTGTTGAGGAGATTGGGAGATTAAATTTTACTTAAGAAACAGCACTTCAAAGCAGTATGATATTAATGATTAAAATTTTATAGTGAAGGTTAAAATAAATGAAATTTGATGCAATGTAAGTGAATAAATTAATTGGTTAGGTAATAAGGTTCATTCAAGAGAAAACATTAAAAGAATGTTATATTTGACATTAAAAATGATCCATTTTTAAAAAATTATTCATTTACCATTTTTTTTCTTACTCATCAAATTAAATAAATTAATATTCAAATTTTACCCTCTGTGGTCCGAGCTGCTACTCATCAAATTAAATAATTGAAAAAATATGAATATAATTAAAATTTAAGATTTACCTTCTTGACTCCTAATCAACAAGTTAAATTAAATCAAATTCCAAATTTGCTCTCCTATAGTCCTACTAATCAAATTAATTTCGTAAGAAAATAAAAGAACTAATACTCAAAATTACCTTGTTGGCTCCTACTCATCAAAGCAAAATGAAATAATATTTTGATGTTACTTTCTTATCTCCTATTCATCAAATTCAGTTCTTAAGAAAATATCACAAGAACCAAAATTTGAAAATTTTCCTTTTGACTCCTAATCATCAAATAAAATAAAATAAAAAGCTTAGAATTTATCCTCGTGACACTTGCTCATCAAATTAAATCAAGTAAAATGTTGTTATCAATTAATAAAATTACTAATCCTCATGGAACGTACTCATCAATACATAATGTATTACCACAATCTTTAAAACTTTACCATATATACAAATTTCTTCACTCTCTTATAGCTTCCAATCCTCTTTAATTTGCATTCTGAAACAACCCAAGTTATCATCTTCAATGTAAGTTTCTTCGTCAACTCTCTCTATCAAAGTCAAGTTCTTTTTTGTTTTCATCACTCAAAGAGTGATCATTATATATTTTTTTATTTGTTTGTGCGGTTCTAAATCTTGTTGTTTCAAATTTGATTTTTGTATGAATCTTTTGTCTTTATGATGAATGATTGATCTTTACTCATTCTACACTAGTGATGAACTGCAACAAAAAACAGGCTACCAATGCGAGAGGCATTTCTTAAGAGATGATGGCCAAAGGTCATGTTCCTGAAGGATCCTTTGAACTAGACTTGCCTCCTTACCTAATTACCAAATAGGCGTTTCTATTTCATCCATAGACCAAAGAGCGATAACAAATTTCATGGACTTTTGGAATTTTGCTAATAACTGAGTTGTATCATTACCTAATCAGGTTTGTGAACACAAGTTTTACAAATTTGTTGATGAGCGAACACTAATGATTTTTCAAAATGGCCAATGTTGCACGACATATAACGATGAAGATGCCTTGCCTCGTTAATACGGGCAGATAAAGAAGACAAATATTCTCCTTGAGTTTGTGTTAGGTGTTGCATGATTTTATGTGTGCGCTCACTCATTGAAATTACTCTAGGGTGTCATGATAAAAAAATGTCAATTGGTTGTGGATTGATTGAATTTCAAAATAGTTAGCTGAACAAACATAATGTAACCAACAACTTTTCATATGTAGTAGCTGCAGGACCCTTGAAGAAGGGTGTATACAAGATCTTCCTTAGATCATATAGAGTTTGGGCAGCATATAAAAATTGGAGTGCTCAGATGATGAAAGGTAATAAGCTAGAAGATTTCCAATACGAGATTCTTGAAATATTGGATGTTTCCTTTTATTATGTTGATGTGAAATTTTTAGAATTGGTAAAAGTCTTCAAGTCTGTCTACATGGATCGAGTGGAAGAAGAGGCCGGCAAAGTAGTGAAAAATATATATCACAACATCTAATATTCTCTCATCAAATTCTTGCTTTTCGTCTGAGAGAAGAAAGAGGTGGTAGCTTGCGAGGCTTCTGGGCGCTTGATCCATTAGGATTGCCTCTATATTTACTATGTACAGATTTAAGCATCTAACTTTTCATTTCTTTTTCACAGGCGAAAATGAGTTTTTATTAAATTCACTTATGTCTCAAAACAAATTGAGATTCCAAATATATTATTCAGAATGTTTTTTAAGGGGAGATAAAAAAGTAGATTTTTAATGCAATCTGAATTTGCTTTTACTTCTCTTATTAATTATTGTGAGTTGGTAATTCACAATAATTAATAATAGATGTATAAGAAAATATTGATGGAAAAATCTATACTTTTTAAACCTTAAAAGAATATTTTGAATTATTTATTTGAAATATCATTTTCTAAATTGAGTTTTAGAAATCCATAAAAACTCATTTCGGTCAACGATAAAGAAAACAAAAGTTTGATGTTTCAATCAGTACATAGTAAATATAGAGGAATTCTGCTAAATCAAGCTCCCATAAACATCGCAGGCTACCACTTCTCTTTTCTGTCAAACAAAAAGCAGGAATTTGATGAGAGAACTTGAGATGATCCGGTACATTTTTTTTCACTACTTTGTCAGTCTCTTCTTCTTCAACTCGAGCCATGTAAACATACTTGAAGTACTAAGATCTTCACATCTACCTAATTATCGGAAACATCAATTATTTCAATAATCTCTTATTCAAGATGATCTACATTATTACCTTTATGAGCTGAGCACTCTAGTTTTTTTATACTGCCCAAACTTCACCTGTTCTGGGGAAGATCTTGCATAAAACTTTATTCAAATGTTCTGCAGCTACTACATGTGAAAAGTTGTTGGCTACGGTATATTTGTTCAGCTTACTGTTTCAAAACATAAACACTTGAAAACCAATTGGCATTATTTTGTCATTCCCCAGTATTGTACTTTTTGGAAGTGGACACACATAAAACCATCCAACATGTTGCTTAAACTTAGGGAGAAGATCTATCTTCATTATCTGCCCATAGTACTGAAGCAAGACATCTTCAACGTCGTATATCTCCCAACATTGGCCAATTTGAAATTTCTCCGGTGATTTCTCATCAGCATATTTGTAAAACTCGGGTTCAGGATCCTAATTAGGTACTAATGCAACCCAATTTTCAACAGAATTCATAGAGTCCATGAAATTATTATTTCTCTTTGGTCTATGAATGAAGCATACACACCTAATTGGTATGAAGTTATGAAGGCAAGTTCTAGTTCAAAGGATCTTTTAGGAACATCATCCTTCTCCATCATCTCTTCTACAATGCCTCTAGCCTTGGTGACATCTTCTTTGTTGCAGTCCATAACTAATCTAGAATGAAAATAGAGCAATCATTCATCATGAAGATAAAAATAATTATAAAAAAATAAAACCTCAAACCATAATGATAAATAACCCCACAAAAATAAAAGACAACCGATTACTCTTTGTTTGATGAAACAAAATAGAACATGACTTTGATTTCTATACAAAAATAAATTACAAAGAGTTGATAAAGAAACTTACAGACTTAGAATAAAGCTGATAACTTTGGGGTATTTTAGAATTCAAATTAAAGAGGATTGGAAGAAAAGCTAGAGTTAAGAAACTTGTATATATAGGAAAAAATTCATGATTATGGTAATACATTATTTTTTTATTAGAAGGATCCTGATGATTAGTAAATTCACTTAATTGATTATCACATTTATTTGATTTAATTTGATGAGTAGGAGTCAGCAAGATAAATGTTAAAGTTTATTTGATTTAATTTGATTAGTAGGAGTCAAAAAGAAAAATTTCAAACTTTAGTTCTTGTGATATTTTCTTATGTATTTAATTTGATGAGCAGTCAAAAAGGAAAAAATTCAAATTTTAGTTCTTGTGATATTTTCATAAGCATTTCATTTTTTGAATAGAAGTAAGAAAGAAAAATTTAAATACTATTTAATTTACTTTGATGAGTAGGAGCTAAGAAGGTAAACTTCAAATTTTTAGTCCTTTTATTTGATTAAGCATTTAATTTGATGAATAGAGCTATAGGAGAGTAAATTTGGGTTTTTATTTAGTTTTATCTGATGAGTAGGAGTCAAGAAAAATTTTGAATTTTAATTTTAGTAATATTTTCCCAAATATTTAATTTGATGAGTAGGAGCTAGGACCTTGGAGGGTAAATTTGAATTTATTTTATTTAATTTGAAAATTGTAAATCGATAATCTGTTAAAAATTTGATCATTTCTTATATCAAATGTAGTATTTTGTTACTATATTCTCTTGAATGAACCTTATTACATAAACAATTAATTTTGTTCAGTTAGATTTCGTCAAAGTTTTGTTATTTTAACCTTAACTATATAATTTCAATCATTAACATCTTAATTCTTTTAAGTGATATTTCTCAACTAAAATTTAATGTAGACCTTGACGAGACCTTTGCTGTTGTAGCCAGAATGGAAGCCATCAAAATCTTATAGTTTTTGCTGCCTACATGGAGTTCATAATGTTTGAAACGGACATGAAGAGTACCTTCTTGAATTGGTATATAAAAGAGGAAATGTATGTAAAACAACCTTAAGATTTTGAATATACTTATCTCCCAAACCATTTGTTGAAGCAGGATAATGCTCTTTGTGGTCTAAAGTAACCTCCTTGATCTGGTATAAGAGCTCGTTAATATTTCTTCTTGCAAATGGGTTCAAAAGAGGTAAAATTGATAACACTTAATTTCTAAAATGCAGAGATAAAGAGTTAATGATTGTGGAGGTATATGTAGATTACATTATCTTTGGCGCTACTTAAGATTCACTATGTTAAGAGTTTGCCGGTTTGATGATTAGTAAATTTGAAACGAACATGATGGGGGAGATTACATTCTTCTTAGGGAGGCAAATCAAATGGTCATATCATTGAACATCAATATTTAAGTAGAAGTACATAAAAGATTTGCTAAAAATATTTAACATGCTTGAGGCCAAAGTTTTTGATACTACCATGAGCATAAGTGTGAAAATTGACTTGGATAAAGAAACAGTAGATGTAAACAACACAATGCACAGAGGAATCATTTGTCACTTCTTTACCTCACTGCAAGCAGGTCTAACATAGTATTCAATGTAGGAATGTGTGCCTGATTCTAAGCAGAACAAAAGGAATCACACGTGAAGAGAGCCAAACGAATAGTGAGATACCTATAGGGAACACAGGACCTGGTCCTCTTCTATTGTTCAGGTGAAACTTTTTATCTGATCGCTTATGTTGATGCTGACTACATAGGTTTTTTGGTAGATGTATAAATTACATCACGCATGACTCATTTCCTAGGATCAACACTTATTTCATTGTGTACACAAAGGAAAAATTGAGTAGTTTTTTCAGCAGTAACTGAATATGTGGTTTTTGGCTCATGTTATTCTCAACACCTATGGATCAAGTAATAGATCGAAGTGTTTAGTGTTCTCGTATACACTATTTCCCTCATATGTGACAAAACTATTGCAATAAATATGGCAAAAAATCTATTCATCATATGAGGACTAAACACATAGAAGATGTGGTGATGAGATTTTGTAGGACAGAAGACCAAGTGGTTGATATCTTCACAAAGCCTTTGAGCAAAGAAAGATTTTTAAAAACTATAATGAAGCTAGGGATGTGTCCTCCTCCCATTCGTCGTTTCCATTTCCGATGTCCCTTCAGTTTAAATAAAAATGTCGGCATTATTCAGGGATTCAACAATAATAATCTCTTCCTAACTCTTTTTTAAATTCAATGGTTTGTTTATTTTATTTTCTCATCACATCAAAATATGTCCAAGTCTTGTTATGTTTAACCCTCCCTGTCTCCCAACAAATTGAAAATATCAATTCATTCAATTTCTCCATTCCTCCTAGAACAAGATTCGTCTACTCCAGTATGTAGAGTTAATGAGACGGGTGAATCCAACACATCAAACACTGAAGTGGTGACCTCTTATGCAAACCAACCTGGGGACATCTTTACTTGTTCTCCAACCTTAGCTCTATCCTTTGACATATTACTACTTTTCAATGCTCAGTCAATTGCAAAGCCCACTATTGATCTCTCCACTGAGCAAAGAAGTGGATTTTATGGATATTCCTTCTTCCATGTATGAGTGTCTTTTGGAAGGATATTTGCGTGAGTTAAAGGGTCCTGAGTCTAATATTCTAGCAGCGGTAGAGGATCTGGTGGCCATACAAAGCATACCCTCTCTTAAAGGATATGTTCAACCAACCCCTTTGGAAAAAGAGTTGAGATTGTCGTAATATGTCGGTCATAGTACTCAACCCATGTTCGACCAAACTCTTAAGTCTTTTGATGTTAATTTTGAGGAGTAGGTGGAAGAGGAAACTCTTTTAGTGTGGAGTACAAAAGGGGCTCGATGTACTAATATCTCAACAATGGTTGTCCCAAACCTAGGAGGTGTTGATGATGATAATTAAAAGTAACTTGAAAATGAACCTACTAAGTCTGAATAGGAGAGGAAAATAAAATGGAAAGGGAAAATGGTAAAGTCTCACAAAAAAAGGACAAGAAAATATATTCCACTAGAGGAGAGGTGTAAAGATGATGCAAAGTGGCATAGAAGCAAATGAAATGCAAATCTAAAAAATTATTAAGAGAAGTAGAGATGGTATTGTACCCAAGGTCCCTACTTCAACTCCTCTACTTGTAGGGTGTAGTGAGACTGAATGTGATAACATTCCTATGATTGTGACTAAATGAAGGAAGGAATGAGAGACTCGAAGGGTTAAAAAAAGAAGTCACAAGTCAATGAAGAAATCTCCAGTGAAGAAAGAGAGTGTGTGTAAAAAGGTTATTGTGAAATCAGAGTCCTTCAAGGGACCAAGTTCTCATGTTGAGAAGTAGTTTGAGGAAATTGTGGCTATAAGGGGAAAATGTATATTAGATATGGAAAATCAAAAGGTTTTGTGTGCTAGAGTGTTCGACCCTGAAATCCTAACACAATTCGGTATGAACAATCTTGTAAATTATGTTTCCCTAGCAGGTTGGCGTTACCTATTTGAGGGCCCAGCAACATACTTGCATGCATGAGCTATAAGTGTGTGAGTTTTACTATAATATGGACATGTAGAGTGATGGGGAGTTAGGTTTAATCTTAGAGAGATCAAGATTTCTTTGGATAAGGAAACTCTAGAATCATTTAGGGCGTGCCTGTGAAAGGGATCTTATCAGTTGAAGTATACAAGCCATTTAGTGAATTCACTAAACATACCATAGAGAGTGGGGTCATCAAACATGCAGGTCTGCCAAAGAAAATTCTAAAAGAGATTACCAATTGATATTTAAATTTGTCAACAAGGTGTCGTAGACAAAAAAAACTGTAGCATCTGCTATTGTGTTTCTAATGGAAAAATTGCATAAACTTGAGGAAAGTAATCTTCCCGCGATAATGTTCGAACGTATGCAAAAGGTGATGAATTGAAAGACATCCAAACATGGCATTCATTACGTTTTTTTGTTAAATCATGTGTTCAAACATTTCGAAATGCCTCTTGGATGGGGAGTACCTGAAACTGTGAATGCAAATGTTCACTATTGTCACTATCTTTGAGTGTGAATATGTTGAGGGAAAGGAAAAGGGTATGTATCAGGTCGAAGATATTCTAGAGCAGTAAACGTCTCTCCAAGGAGTCTTGAGTAGTCTTACAATGGTCCTGAATAATAAGTAGGTTGAGATTGCACAAATTAAGTCTTAGTTGAAACGGACTATCTCCAATGGACCTGGTACCGGTGTCGTGGATGGGAAAAAGGTTGTGAATTTGAGAGCTTAAAATGAGAAGTTGTTGAAAACATATGCCTCACACAGTGAATAAGTCAAATCTCTCAACAAGCAATTAATTCAATATCATGTTGATGAAAATGAACGGATCTCTTTCATAATGAGAACTTTTAACCCCCCCTCCCCCTCTGTCCTAAATATTTCTTGTCACCTGTTTCTTTTCTCCTCCTATCGAACTTTAAGTGGCAAGTGTACTCTTTTGGTTGACCACATTAGACAGCTATGTGATATAATGAAAATGTTTCTTTTGCCTTGTCTTCAATGCTTTTATCATCTCCGTCACTACTTAATTTTATATGCAATGTGTGGCCATGACTCTCAATTCCTTACGTTTTGGATGCATTTTGTGTATGTTTACTGCTGCTCCTTTTAAAAGATGTCAAAAGGGGGCCTATATAGATTGCAATTCTTGTGAAATCAGATAACGGGATGTACTGGCCATATTTTTTTTGCTTATTAAAAAAGGATGGATATTAATGATAGGGGGTATTAATGTTTTTGATTGCACAAATGTTAAATTGATGTGAGGAACTTTCACGATTGTTTTTCATCATATAAAAGGAGGAGAATGAAATGTCTTAATACTCCCAAATGTTTTTATGATCTCCTGACAAATGCAAGGACCGAGACCTCTGCAAGGAATGTTTGTGCAGGCCCATATTCTATACAGGTGTAAGTTTTCGCGTCTCAGAAGTTTTTCAGTTTTACAGTGTACTACATGAATCAGAAGGGACGACTTTGTTTGTCTAACATGTATTAACTCTTGATATTTGATATATTCGAGATGACAAACAACAAATTATTCATTCATGCAAGGAGAGATATTTAAGCTTCAAAAAACAAGGGACCTTATAAACCACCTGAGTGCTTCATGAACCAAATGTTACGTTCATTACTTGTAAATGCTTATATTGTAGGATTCATTTCAATTGTGATAGAAATTTTTCGACTTTGGGTGAATCATTTTAAGAACTTAGTTGAGGGAAACTTCATGTCTTACATCAAAGCCTATATTAATATGTTGGGTTAGTATAGTGGAAAATGCAGGCATTCCTTTGTCTCATTGAGTGATAATATATTACTTAAAATAGAGATTAGAAGATTACTTTTGTGTGAGTTGTAAACTTGTTTTTACTTTGTCTTGTGAAGTTTAGTAAAAGAAGTTTTAAAATCCTGGGAGAGAGATTGTGGTTTTACTCCCTTGATCAAGGCGGTTTCCACGTAAAGTTGTGTGTGTTATCTATATTTTCACTACTTATTGTGATAAGGAACTGGTCCTATTGTACTTAGTTGACATGTTGATTTAAACAAACTTGATGTCCATTTTTGCTCATGTTAAAACCTTTTAAATCCGCTCTGTTTTTCAAATGATTGAGATCTTCGAGAGGTCCTAAAAAAAAAAGTAGGTGAAAATGGATCTCCCTGTTTTAGACCTCTATATGACTTGTCCCATTAACAAATACAAAATACCAAATTTTTAAAATGATTCCATAATTGAGTTCTATAAAATGTTCTCTTGACCCATGCTTTTTGAGGAAACAGATAAGTAAAACCCAAGAAACATTGTCATAAGCCTTTGACATATCTAATTTTGATTTAGGAAGGATACGACCAAGACTTAAGGAAAGAATTCAGGAGAGTATTTTGTCGGTAAAATTATTCAAGCTTATAGGCCTGAGTTGTGAAAATTCATCAGAAACCTTTACTTTTGGAACTAAAACTAATCAGCAGTTGGAAACAAACCCAGTTAAATTAGCTCAAGTGAAAAAAGCTCTTACATAGTCAGTAATGTCTTGCTTGACAGTGCTCCAATAAAACTGAAAAAATATTCAATTATATACACCTGGACCTGCCCAACTTTTAATTTAATGTTTGTGTTCCCACTTGTATGTAGCTATTTTCACCTATTAAATGTAATCAGCCTAAGATTTTTGAAAAAGAATTCTATTGTGATCAGGGTTATTCATTTGGTATTGCTTCTCCATTAACCTGTTATGTTCCACCTATTGTTGACGTATCAAAAACGTCTCCAATGCATTCTTTAAACCATTTTATAAGAGCTTAAGAATGGTTTTTGATTCTTTTGAAATCTCCACATTGGGTTTCCCGTTATCTCATTGTCCAAATCTTCCTTGACCACGTCTATGAAACCTTCTTGTTGTGTCCAAAGATTCAAGAACTTAAAATTTTTAATGTGGGTGGCCTCATCATGTGCACCTTGAAGCAATAAAATACTATGATCAGAACCAGTCTTAGGCAGATGATGAATTCTTGAAAGGTGAAATTTTGAGGCACATGCATCATTATTAATAACTATGTCAAGTCTGTTATTGATTGTCCACCTCATTCCCCTACAATCACAAAAATTTTAATCACTTCACCAAGTCCATAAGAGCACAATCATACATAGAACTTATAAAGTCCAAGGTCATGGATAAAGTATGAGTCACGCCACCCTTCTTCTCATCAGCATTCACAATAGTATTGAAATCTCCGAACACAATCCAAGGAGCACTAATCATACCACAAACTATCCAAAGAATTCTCCATAATATCATTCTTCTGCTAGAGTTTCTTTTAGCGTATACAAATTGTGACCCAAATAGCATATGAGTCATCGATCTTCTTTACTATAAAGGTGAGTTGTTGTTTGTGATGGGAGACGAGGCTGAATTTATTTACTTTTGATATTGAAGATAGCATGATCAAATCCAAAAGAGTCCGAAATTCCTCAATGTTATTGGGAATGAGGAAGGTTTCTGGTAAAGCAATAAAATTTACATTGTAAAGATTGACAAGTCTCATGAGTCTATCAAAAGACCCTTTCAACCTCATATCTGTAATATTCCATCTGATTGCTTTAATCATTTAAACATATGGGGATGAGAGCATTTGCATTTGATTCTGTCATGTAACAGTCCTGCCTGACTTTCTTTTTTTCTTTCTTTCCTGTGTTTTGGGACTCTCTATGAAAGACCATTTTTGTCAATGATATCCTGAATATAATTTTCCAAGGGATCAACGGGGTCCTTGAGGATAGATATAGCCACTTGCTTCCGATCTAGTCCAAATTCCTCATATGGTTCTTCGACTATGATGTCCATATCCAATCATTGTTGTGATTATGTTCAAGTCGTTTAATGGTACCTATTCTCAGAGGTCTCATATTCACTATAATTTTACAGTTAATATATTTTAAATTATTAGTCCTAGATAGAGTAAAATGTAATCATGATTCAGACAGATCCTCCACTAGGTGCTTCTTTGAGAACTTGTTTGCATCACCCTATTGTTATTGTTGTGTTCTTTGATTCTTGTGGTGTTGTGTACAACCTTTTCATCGTCCGAGATGTCATGAACTTCTCGAATCTTAGTAAAGTCTTTTATAGTGTTCGTAAAAGAGCCTAAAATACCCTTGAAGTATTGAAAATGCTACCAAACTACCCTCCAACCACCTATTGGCTCCAAAATACCTTTTTCACCCACCTATTGGCTCCAAAATACCCTTGTCATCCACCTTTGAGTTCAATATTGACACTTATTTAATGGTTTTAAATTTAAAATATGTAAATATTTTTTAAAATATTTGTTGCTTAACTATTTGATATAATTTAATTTATTAATATTATTTATAAACCAACCCACTACCCACCCATTACTAATTTAGCCCCTACCCAATTAACAAAAAATTTCTAATATCAAAACCAGCCTAATCACTACTAAACCACGACGAAATTACCGATTCATGAAAATGATATTCAAAATTATTGAGTCTGAATTGATGTCCCAATTAAATGTACGTTGAGCCGCTTATTTAGGAGAAAACATTCAATAGGATTTTTTTTCAAACATGAATTCGAAATTTATGAATAAAGGTAAAGAAGTAGCACGTCTCAAATTAATTCATGCACTTATAAGTATAATTTTATAAATTTTATTACTTGTTTTATGTATTAAAACATTAATATATTCTTTTTTAAAAAAATTTATGTATCATGTAAAATCACATAATTGAGGCGAATGAATAATAAAGATGAACATAGTCAAAACATTTAAGTTTATCGGTAAATTTATTTAGACACTTGAATAATAATTTTTCTTGAGGACTTGAATGTGTAATAATGTACTTCTATAGACATTTTCACCTTAAATTTTTAGAAACACGCATTTGTAGTAGCTTTCTTGTTGTGGATTAGTAATGGAGGGGGTTTATTAATTGGGTGTGGTTTAATTAGTAATGGGTAGATTCGTTAATAAATTATATTAATAAGTTAAATTATAAAAAATAGTTGAGCGTCGCATATTAAAAAAAATATTTTAAATATAAAATCGTTATAGAAGTGGTTAATTTTAAACACAAAGGTGGGCGAGAAGGGTGTTTTGGAGCCAATATGTGGATGAGAAGGGTATTTTGGAGCCAATATGTGGATGGAGGGTAATTTTGTACCATTTCTGGTACTTAAAGAGTATTTTAGGCCCTTTTCCCTAAAATGTTTAATTACTTTGGTATCTTTCCTTTCCCTCCCTTTTTTGCTTTAGTACTCTTCTCCATCCTAAATCTACATTTCATTGCTTAAACGGATTTCTGTACAGTAAAAGTCTTCTTCTTCTTATATTTTTTCTTTCTTCTTATAACTGGAAATCTTCTAAAGCAAATGCTGAGAACTCTCTGAAGGAACATGTTCAGAAATTGGACTACTCTTCTCCTCTTCATGCACCTTTACTTTCTCTATGTTATTCCTGGTCCTTTGTTTGTTTTTCCTCTAATTTAATTTATATGGTTATCAGCAGCCTTTGTCACATTAACCTTGGAAGGATTAACCTTTGAATTTATCACTATTGCAGTCAAAATTAAGTCGCCTTTGGTACTTAAATTTTGAAGTAGTAGAAATAGTGTTATAAATTTTATTGGCTAAAGTATCGTTAAAATCAGCAACATTAATACCTTTAACCCTTTCGGTCCCATTATCTGTAGAAACATTACCATTCTTCTTAACACTCCCTCCTTTTAAAAAAGAATGACCTTGTTTCCTTTTTAGTTTGTTCCAAAAATAATAACCTCTTTCCTTTTCTTGAAACACTTTAACTTTAACTTTTCACATGACATATTTAAGCGCACAAGATTAAAGGACATTTTGGTACATTTCACATAACTTTAATTTAGAACCACAAGATTAAAAAGTCTTCTTTGTTTTCTTAAACTCCGTTCCAAGTCAAACTAGGTCATGCTTTTTTTAATGGAGAGAGTAGCATTTTCTCTTTTCTTCAACTCTTTTTTCCTCTCCACAGCTCTACATTGAAGGATTGGATGCCCAGAAGTTTACAATACTTTTGGAAGTTTGGTTGTTGAAATAAGGAAAGTCCAATCCAAATTTTGAATGGGTAGTTTGGTCTTTTCCTTACCCTTTTTATTTGATTCGTCATTGGCAATTACTTGGTGGTCTAAACTGAACATAGTTAGTTTATGTTCTTAGAAAAAAAGTTATAGTTTTGAGAGAAATTAAAAGTAGAGGAAAAAAGAGGATAAAGGAGAAGATCATCTAATATTCGTCAAGATCGTCGTGTTTAGCTTGTGGATTTCATTGGGGGTTGTCCCTAAAAGGTATGTGAGATCACATAGCGTTGGTTTAGTTCAGCAACGCACCACTCATGTTTCAATTTTAGAGGAGTTATTATTAGATTTGAAAGTAAATCGTTGAGTTCTAGAAGAAATTCGTTTGAATTCTTATGGGTTGTGTTGTTGGAGTTTTCTTAAGATTGATTCATGTTTTTAGTTGTTATTATCTAGTATAATCTGATGTATATTGAGGCTATAAATGATTCTAAGAGTTTGAGGAGAGAACCACTAAATTTATAGGGTTTAAAGATGAAAAACGAGACCCCAGCAAGACCTCTGAACATTGAAGGCTTGTGCTCCGCGCCTGTCAATGCTCCAATGAGTCAAGTTCTCCCCATTTGTTCCCAACCTTCTATGACATGTTCCTTAGGAATGTACCTAGGATTTCAATTTAATTCCAACAATCAAAGGTACATCAAAATACCATAAAATATTCCATAAACATGAGATCATGAACATTGAATCCATAATACAATTCAAGGATGTTAAGATCAAAGTAACGAGAAGTTAAGAAATGTGTCTAGAAGTTAAGAATCAAGTAAAAGAAAAGTTTATAAAGTTTTCAAGAATCTTTAAGAAACATTTAACTTTGTTTTAAGACTTAAGTTTAAAGTTAAGCAAAGAGTAAAGTGTTGAGTTCATTTCTCAGAAACCAATAAGGAAACTAAGTTTTCCCAAAGACTTTATTATTGTTTCGTATATGAGTAAAGAAATAAGACTCCAAGAGTGATTTTAAGCTAAGTTTTGAGTAATTATGTCAAACCATTAATGAAGTTTGTTTTTAAAAACACATCAGCTAAGTATATTTTGTGAATAGTATTCAGCACCGATATGGGGATGTGAGTTCATAAAAACTCAGGTCTCCATAAATCATGTAGTCATGAAGGGTCCTAAAATATTTTACCTTATTGATGACTCCTTAATATCCTTTTGCATAGACTAGTGGATCCCCTAAGTTAAGTGTCCTACATGACAACAAAGTAAAGGAAAATTTTAGCAGTGTGGGCAAGACGATGTATCACCACTTAGGTTAATAGTGGCGGTTGTCGATTAGCTAATTTCCCATAGAAAATATGTTAATTTATTATATGAGTAAAGTCTAGTTTATTATTGTATTGAATTTAACAAACTAAGTTGTTTTTAATTTTTTACAAATTTTTTCATATATTGAATGTGTTTTTCTTTGTAATGAGTTAAGTTATTCATGAGGTGAGAAGAGACAAGGTACGTGTTCCTTTAAGAAATTTTTAAAGCCTATATTCTGTTTAGCATTCCAAATCGCATACTCGTACATTAAATGTACTGATGTCAGTTTGCCTGCATCATCTTATAATAGAGACGTAGAAAACAAAGATAAACATCCAATGCCTCGTTGATCATGTTCACCACTCAAAGTCAATTGGTGATCCTCCTAGCATTCTTGAGGACTCTACTTTTTATCATTTGATTTCTAGTTTTAAGTTCTTAGGATGACCAGGGGTTCTATACTGACATCCTTCTTTATTTTAAAAAACTTCATAGGCAAATAGTTATAGTTCTTTAGTCATATTCAATACAGTTGTATTCGTTTAAGACTTGTGTTATAATTTCGTCTAATATATTATTTATTAAGTTATTTCATGATTTAAATCTCTTTTGTTTAAATCTTCTGCTGAGTATATAAGTTAAGACAAGTGTTCACTTTATCCAAAATTAATCTTTGGGCATAACAAACTTAGTATCAGAGCATATGATTCAAGATTCCTAGGGAGTCTATGAGGAACTGCCTGTAGAGTCCTATTAATTGGTATAAGCGAACCACATGAATGATTAGGAGGCTGCGACACTTAGGAAATATTCTCATTTCTTTCATACTCATTTCATGCGTTCAAGTTTTATCTCTAAAAAGTTTCTTTCTAATTCATGCTTGTGCATGTTTTTATATAATCATGACACCACAAAGATCTATCAGAAGTCGTCCTTCTAGATGTAATGTGAAAGAGAAAGGGGTACCTATAGAACCTGAGGTTCAACCCTAAGGAGAGATTACCAATGTTGAGTTACTTGAGGCTATCCACATGGTGAACAAAGTTTTGACTACTCAGATTGGGAAACAGAGAGGATCTAGACAAGAAGTTACTTATACATTGAGGTTGCGAGATTTCTAGAGGATTAATCCACCAAACTTCACTGGCTCGAGCACTACTAAGTATCTAGAGGACTTTACGGAAGATCTGCAGAATTTATTTGATATTATACGTGTTGCTGAAATTGAGCATGTTGAAATGGATACATATCAATTGAAAAGTGTGTCTAGGACTTGGTTTGACTAGTTGAAAGGGGATAGAGTTTAAGATGCACCACATGCGAGTTGGGCTTGTTTTGAGAAATTTTTCATAGGGGATTTGTTTCCCCGAGAATTTAAAGAGGTCAAGGTACGTGAGTTCCTTACACTTAAGAAAGATTATTTAAGTGTTCATAAATATGGGTTGATGTTCACTGAACCCTCGTTATGCTCAGAAGATTGTTGAATACATGAGGAGTATGATAAGTTTGTTTGTTTCTAGCTTGTTCCATCCATAGAGCATAGAAGGTAGGGCATATATGATAATTGGGCACATGGACATATAAAGTTTTATGGTTTATGTGCATAAGGTTGAGGAAGAGAAGATGAAGGGGATAGGGAGGAATTTAGCAATATGAAATCGATGATAAGAACGAGTCTGGGCAACTGAAAGGTAGTGTGAATCGTCCGCCCTTTCAACAAAACCAAAAGGGGCATGCTTCATCATATGCTAGTGCACGTGTACCCTGAATAAAATGTGAATATAAATGTCATAATTCTCAACACTTAATCGCTAATTCGACATTATCTTAAAATATTATGCCTTAAGGATGTAGTTTGGCTATTGCATATACTAGTTATGGTAGAACTCACCCAGTGTCGTGATGGCCAAACATGTTGTTTCATGTGTGGGAAATAGGGTCACTTCATTAAAGAGTTCCCTAAGAACATGTAGGATAATGGAAATCAAGGGAATAAATACCAATCTTAACCAGTTACACCATTAGATAGGGCTGCACGCAGTGGATCTTGTTCCTGTATCCGCAAAGGAACAAATCGTCTTTATGATACAGTCGCTAAAAGAAAGAAAACACTTCAGATGTTGTTAGTTGTATGATAAATATATCTAATTTTGATGATTATGCTTATTTAGACAAAGGAGAAAGTTTATCTTTTGTAAATCTTTATGTTGCAAATCTGTTTGATGTTATTCTTTACAAACTCTGTGAACCCTTTGTGTTTCTACACCTGTTGGTGAGTCTATTCTAGTTGAGTGAGTATATCGTGATTGTGTCATTTCCATCAATTGCAATTACACTATAAATGATTTAATTGAGTTATACATGATATATTTTGATGTAATTCTCGGAATAGAATGACTTTTGAGTAGAAAATTAGTTCAATATGTAGTACTAAAGGGTCGTTTTATATCATACCTCAAGTCAAAAAAATTAGTTTCCAATAGGTGTGTCTCTCACTTATTCTGAGTTAATGATTCTTGAGATACCTCTTATTCAGCAAGTTCCTGTAAAAAAAGAGTTACAAGCATTGATTCAATATCATTTGCCCGGAGTACTCCTTAGTGAGAGATAGACTTTGGCATAAATAATCTTTCAAATACTTATCTTATCTGTATTACGACATATTGAATGGGACTAGCAAAGTTTAAATAGTTTAAAGAGTAGATAAATATATTTTAGATAAAGGCTTTATTCGACCAAATAGATCACCTTTGGGAGCTCTAGTCTTATTTGCGAGAAATAATGATGGGTACCTTAGAATGTGTATAGATTATTGTTAGTTGAACAAGGTTACTATCAACAAGTATCCTCTTCCTAGAATTGATGATCTTTTCGATCACCATTAAAGTGCTTCTTGATTTTCCAAGATTCTCATATTGGGATACCATCAATTTAAACTAGGGAGTGTGATATTCCCAAGACAACATTCAGGACCCGTTATGGTCATTATGAGTTTCTGGTCATATTGTTCGTTTTAGCTAATGCACCTGTAACGTTTATGGAGCTTACGATTAGAAAATTCAATCCTTATTTAGATTTGTTTGTTATCATCCTCATTTATGACGTAGTAATCTATTAAAGGAATTAAAAAGATTATCAAGCCATCTTAGAATAGTTATTGAGACTATGAAAGATAAGGTGTTTTAATCTAAGTTCTCAAAGTGCGAGTTTTGACTTGAGTCTTTCAGATTCTCGGGTCACATAGTTTCTAGTGATGACATTATAGTTGTTACCCAAAAGATAGAGGATAGTGCAAAGTTGGACTACACCTATATTTCCAACCGATATTAGGAGTTTCTTGGGCTTTGCTGGATATTATAGGAGGTTATTATAGGGGTTCTCATATATTTAGTCCTCTTTGAGAAAGTTAACTCAGAAAGAAGTGAAGTTGCAATTGTCTGAATCTTGTGACTAAAGCTTTCAGGAGTTGAAAAAGAGTTTGAGTACTGCCCCAATGTTTACCTTACTACAAGGTACGCAAGGCTTCGTGTTCTATTTTGACGCATCTGGAGTTGGTCTGTGTTGCGTAATGATGCCAAACTTCAAGGTTATGGATTATACCTCTAGATAGCTTAAGGTTTATTAGACGAATTACCCAACACATGACTTAGAGTTGGCGGCCATAATATTTTCTTTGAAAACATGGTGTCATGATTTATATGGTGTGCATGTATATGTGTTCACATATCACAAGAGCCTTTAACATGTGTTTACTTAGAAAGAGTTGAATATCAACAAATGATATGGTTAGAACTACGCAAGGATTATGACATTAGTATTCTTTACCACCTAGATAAGGAAAATGTTATTTTTTAATTCTATGAGTAGGTTGTTTATGGATAGTATCACCCATGTTGAGGAATAAAAGAGAGAGTTAGGGAAACATCTTAATAGACTAATGTTCTTGAGAGTCCGACTAATGGATTCCATTAAAGAAGAAGTAGTAGTGATCGATGGGGCTGATTTATTATTAATGTCAGAACAAAAAGTAAGTAGGACCAAGATACCATTTTTCTTGAATTGAAGGAAAATAATCATAAGCTAGAAGTATTAGCTTTTGAACCATCTGGAGATGGTGTATTGAGATATTAATGAAGGTTGTTTGTACTAATAGTGGATGGACTCAAACAAAGGATCATTGAGAAAACACATAGCTACAGATATTTCATATATAAGATATTTCTTTCATCTGGTTTCCACAAAGATTTATCTTGATTTGAGAGAAGTTTATAAGTGGAGTATTACGAAAAAAGGCATTGAAAAATGTTTAACCAAGTGTCTGAATTGAAAAAACATAAAGTACAGAATCAACGGCCCGTTGGTTTGGCTCAAAATATAGAAATTCAATAATGGAAGTGGGAGATGATTAATATGAATTTCATCACAGGTTTACCAAAGTCTCGCAGGCAACATTATTCAATTTTAGTGATTGTGGATCGCATGACATAGTCAACTCACATGTTTCCGGTAATGACTCCCTATTTGCTCGAAAATTATGCTAAGATACATATTTAAGAGGTTCGAAGAATTCATGGGGTTTCAGTCTCCATTATCTCATATAAAGGTGCACAATTTATTGCACAATTCTAGAAATTTTATGGAAGGGCTTGGGTTCAAAGGTGAACTTAAGTACTCTCTTTCATCCTCGCACAGATGGGACATCAGAGCGCACTATTACAACCATAGAGGATACGTTAAGGGTGCATTTCAATGGTTCAAAGGTAATTGGGATTATCAACTAACTCTAATCGAGTTTTCTTAAAACAATAGTTACCACTCGAGCATCAAAACGGTTCCTTATGAAACTCTTGATGAAAAAATATGAAGATCATTTATTGGATTGTTCGAAGCTGTAGAATTAGGGTTTAAAGGAAAAAATTTTGTTGATAAAGTTATGGAGAAGGTGAATGTTTTTCAAGAGAGGTTGAAAATAGCGCAGAGTCGTTAGAACTACTACATTGATTTTCGGAGAAGAAAGTTATAGTTTAAAGTAAATGATTGGGTGTATTTAAAGGTTTATCTATAAAGGGTGTAACGATATTAGGTAAGAAGGGGAAACTTAATCCCCAGTATATTGGAATTTATGAAATATCCAAGAGGCTTCACAATGTAGCTTATGAGTTTGAGCTACCATAAGAGTTAGCCGTGATTCCTCATAGTTTTACATCTCATTGTTGAGGAATTGAATAGGTGATCCATCATTTGTCATGCCAACGACATATGTTGTGGTTAAGGATAGCATATCATATGAGGAGATTCTTCTTAAGATTCTAGATCTCCATGTTCGCATGTTGAGAACAAAAAAGTAGCAGCAGTCTAAGTCCTTTGGAGGAATCAATTTATCAAATAAGTTACTTTGAAAGTTGATAAGGTTATGAATAAGAGATATAAACATCTCTTTGAATCTAGATAAGTTTCGCATTAAGGTACTAATCCTTTTTTCGTGTTTACTTACAAGTTGGCATGTTGTTTTGCATTTGATTGTGGGTGCTTGAATTGAATGTTGCATGTTACACCCTTATCCTAGCAAGAGTAATCTCATTTGAGGAAAAACATTCATAATGCAAGATATTGTAAGATCTAGCAAATTGAAATAACTAGGAAGAAGCTAAAAAATTGAAATAGCCATTTTTGGAAAAATGAAAATCTAGATATTTTTTTATGTTTGGAAAAGTTGTGATTTTGGTCAACATCAAACGGACGTAAATTCTATCTCAATATTATTTAGGTGTACTTCAAGATATGGTTGGAAATCTCATGGGATAATCTTTTAAACGCTGTTGAATTTTTGTGATTCCGTGTTTGTATGAGTGACTTATGCCCTTTTGAAGTTGGCTTGTTGGAATAAGGAAAGTCCAATCAAGATTTTGAAAGGGAAGTTTGGTCTTTTTCTTACTCTTTTCTATTGATTCATGATTGTTAATTACGTAAGGGTCTAAAGTGAACTTAGTTTATTCTATAAGAAAAAGAGTTAAGGTTTTGAGAGATGAGAAAAGAGGAGAACTTTCTTGATTAATCAAGATCGTCGCGGTTGACTTGTGGATTGACTCGGGCGTGATCCCTACAAGGTATGTGAGATCAGATAACATTGGGTTTGTTCACGCACGTGCCAATCGTGATTTAGTTTCTGCGAAATTATAAGATTTGAAATTAAATTCTTGAGTTCTTGATGAAATTCGTCTAAATTCTTGTTGAGTTGTGTCGTTGGAGTTTTCTTTATATTGATTCAAATTTTTAGTTTTGTTTTTCAAGTATAATTTGTTGTGTATTGGGGATATAAATTATTATAAGAGTTTGGGGAAGAACCATTGAAGTTTAGACGGTTTGAATAATAAAAGCAAGCAAGAAATGTTTTCAAACACCTGGGGATAGGGGAGAGGCATCGCGCCGGCCAGCGCACCCCAAAAGGGGCTCTGAACATTAGTCTCTAGAGTATCACGTCAGCCAGAGCAACCCAGCAAGCCCTCTGAGCTTTGAGGGTTGGCGCCCCATGCCTTTAAGAGTTCCAAGGACACCAGCAAGCCCTCTGAACTTTGACGGCTTGTTCCTTAGTGAAGTACCTACTTTTTTTAAGTTTATTTTGACACTCTAAGTTACATGTAAACATCATTTAATCATAAATAAACATGAGATCATGAACCTTGAATCCATAATACAGTTCAAGAAAAGTAAACATAAAAGTTAAGAAAAGTTAAAAATTTAACTCTAGAAGTTAAGAAGTAAGTTATAAAGTTTTCAAAAGTCTTTATCAAATGTTTTAACTTTTTTACGACTTAAGTGTAAAGATAAGCAAAGTGTAACATCTCACAACTAGGAAGAACAAGAAGGAAGTTTAATATCTGAAATAGTTATTTTTCGAAAGTATTTGTGTAAATCCGGAAATTTGTAATCAAGTTAGAGTTGAGTTTTTGCCTTTTTGGTCAACTTTAATCAGCCAAAGCTCCTACATAAGGATGAGTTAGGTTTAGTTCTAGATATGGTTGGGGATCTTTTGGAATTATAATTTTAATGTTGTGTGTGCGTTATTCCGAGTTCATATGAGTGAGTTATACTTTTTGGAAGTTAGGCTATTGGATTAAGGAAATGTCCAATCCTGAATTATAAGGGGTAATTTAGTCTTTCCATTTCCCTATTATTTTAATCAATTTCCAGGAGTGTTATAAGGATATGATTAGATTATAGCCAGTTTTAGAATTGTTATTTAACGCTGCGGATAAGAAGAAAGGTAAGAGAAATGAATAAAGAGAAACAGGCAAGTTCATCAAGATCAATCAAGAAAGTTAGTGTCTTCGCCAAGGGTTTACTTTTACCATGTATGTAAGGCTCTTATAACGTTGGAATCAATCTCCCACGTGCCAAGCATATGAATTTCAGTTTGGTTCATCTTAAAAGAGTTTGAATATTGACCATCTTGATGTCTATTGTTGAATTCATATAATATTCTTGAATTATGTGTAGCTATCTATAATCATCCCTAAAAATCATGAAAAATTTCCAAACACAAATCATAATTCATGAATTCATAATTCAATTCAAGGTCAGTTAATAGTAGAGTTAATATTAGTTAAGAGTCAATTCAATATCATTTAAGAGTAAAGTCTAGATCAGTTAATATTCAAGTTAAGATAAGTTTTAATGTTTTCAAAATACTTTCACGAACAAGATGCGCAAAGATGTTCTTTCTTCAAATAAGTTTATCGGGACTATATATGCCCAAAGAAATTTTAACTATTTTCTCATTTAAATAAGAACGGAAACTTGGATTTCCATAGAGTCTCCAGGATCATTTTTAGAAGAGATTAATAGCTTTATAAATGAAACAAGAAGGGAAACAGATATTTCAAAGATAACTATTGATCTATGTTTTTGAGAATTAATCTCAAATCACATAAGTATATTTTTAAAACATAAGAGCTATATATTTTGGGACTAATATTGAGTGCCATATTGGGGAAGAACCTGAGTTAACATAACTAACGTCTCCATTCAATCATGTAGCCACCGTGTGTAGAAAAGGATCATAATTTTTAGATGAATCTTTTTCACAATAGACTAGTGGATCAACTTAGTAGTTGAGCTTCTATACCTTTGGCCGGTTTATAGGATGCGCTGGTAGCATGAGGTAAATCGATGCATCATCACTATAACTCTAATGTGATGGTTGCCAATTATAGAAACTCCCACAAAAGTTAATGTATTTTATATACATCAGTTTATTATATTTTTACATACATTTCATAGTTATTTTGTATCTTTGTTGTATAAATAAAGTTGACATTATGTTTTTGAACAACATTTCTTTATATTACACTTGTTTTAAACTGATTTCTATTGAAATGAGCTCACTTAAGTATTCATGATTTTAGAAGAGCCAAGGTAATTGTTCAGCATTCAAACTTGCATACTCGTACATTCAATATACTAATGATAGTTTCCCTGCATCCTCTTATTATGAAGAAACATGTAACTAGTATCGACACTCCAGCGCACCGTTGATCAACTGAGCAGTTTAGATTCATTCGTTCAGTATCCTTGCATTCCAAAGGATCTATGTTAATTGCTTTCTAGTTTGTCTAGTAGGATGTTGTGGGGTTTATCCCAACATCCATCTCAGTTGTTATAGAGGCTTCATAGACAGTCGTATATTATTCCTTTGAGTTTTTCCATTATATTTTCTTAATACAAAGACTTGGGTTGTTACTTTTGGTCAAGTTGAATGTTTAACCTTTTAGCATTCTCAAATATTTTAGTATTTAGTTTAATTAAGTGCTATTGATCTTTATTAATATGTATATGTTATCCGATTAGTTAATAAGTCATGCCAAGAGTTCGTTCGAAGATAGCAATTATTTTCGAGTGCAAGTCTTTCCTAGGGTGTAGGCTCGGGGTCTGGAAAACATGGTATTAGAGCACAGTGTCAAGATTCCTAGGGAGTGTATGAAGCAGTGTATTTACAATCCTACTTATCGTTGTGAAGTGTGCCACATCTATAATTAGGAATCCCTTTACTTCTTTTATACTTTTTGCATGTATTAGAGTTTGATCTCTGTAAAGTTTCCCTCTAATATGATCTTGCACGTGTTATAGATATCCTGCTTGCATGAAGAGCAATCAGAGGTCGTCCAGTTAGGAGGAATGTTGAGGTAAAAGAGTTTCCAAATGCACTGCATGGAAAAGTTACTAATGTTGAGTTTATAGAGGTACTTAGGATAATAATTCAAGATGTGACTAACCAGGTTTGGTAGAAAAGAGTAGCAGGACAAGAAGAGGCTAACTCTTTGAAGATTCACGAGTTCTTAAGGATGAATTCCCAAGCTTCACTAGTTCGAGCACTATTGAGGATCCATATAAATTCTCTGAGGAACTGAAAAAATTATTCGAGGTGATGCATTTTTCTAATACTTAATGAAGTGAGCTATCTACAAAAAAATTGAAGAATGTTGTTAAGACATATTTTGTTTAATGGAAGGAGGGTAGATCTTATGTGCCTGTCTTTAACAATGTAGACCAACTTATACTCATAATTTAAACCAATCCTCATGTAGTATCAACAATGTGAAAGGTCATTATATCCATATCATGTACCATTATAAGCACATACATATACAAGAACATCATCCTTTAACTTCCCTAAGGATAACTAGTGAAATGTTTAGATGGAGTCTCATACCCCTACATGGACTACGCTAAACCTCTTAGATAATCCTACGTAGAGTTTATTCCTTTTGTTTATTTTACCTTTTTGGGAACATCTTGCCTTAACCTACATAGACCACATGAGGTAATGTGGAATCTGGTGTCATGGAACATTACACAGAAGGAAGGCATACTACATGCCAAGGTAGTACAAAAACATAAACATAGCAACTACGTAGATTCTCAAGCTAGTATTCCTATGAGCGAAACATAGTTCAATAACTAGGTGATATAGCAGGGGCTCTCTTTATGTTACATGCATTGGAACCCCAATATCAAGAGTACATCAGTAATCCTACTTTCTCTACGTGGGAAGGGACAATCCTCAATCTAGTTCACTCGATGCTAAGCGAGAATCCCTTTTGAAATGTCTTTATTAATCATCATAGATTAATGTAGTACATAGGTTCTATCCCTTAAATAAACATCATCATCATAGCTCAATAAGAATTGCATGAGTGTTTTCCTTCCACTGCAATTTAAATAAGTGATGTTAGCAGATTAACATATTCACATCATGATAAGGAACATTGGTAAATCATCACCATCCTTATAACATTTACATCTTAACCAACACCTCACAAACCATAGTCAAGACATTTCAATTAAACATCATACCAAACAATCAATCCTAATATAAGGCATACTTCAATATAACATCATCACTTAACCAGAAGTAACCATAATTAAAGTAAAGAATAGGGATCCCATGACTTACCATGTATCCTTCATAATCCATCATCAAGGATTTACCATCAAACCAATAATTTAACCCAATAAGGTTTTAATATCATCATAAAACAATAACAAAAACAATAAAAAGCTTGATTGAATTACTATATCACAATCCATTAGTAGGTCATAGCTTAAGAAAGAAACTTAGGTCAAAGTCATAATCTAGGTTAATTACTTAAGAAATATTATAATAGGACTACAAAAAAACCTAATATATTCATAAATTATATAATACCATCATCAAGTAGTAATTCAACCAACAACCGATTCAACTAAACCAAGATTACACAATTTATATTAAGATCATAACCTAGGGTTAAGGAGAATAGGTCATTCTCTACAAATTAGACCAATCCATTAAGAAATAACATAATTAAGTTAAAATAAATGTTAATCTATTCGTAATATCCAAAATAAATCATAAACAGAGTAATTCATAACATCATTTTCATATTGGATGAAAAACCTCTTGAAAACCCAACTTTTGAAATCAATTTGATGGAAGCCTTTGAGGAATGAGGTCTGAAAGGTGAAAGAGATCCCATATCTTACTAATAAATGAATACTTATAGATAAATTCAATGCTTTACAGCCGTTGAACCCACCCCTAGATTGGTCATCAATGGGGTTTCTATGGGAGAGAGAAAGAATAGAAAAGGAAGAGAATTCTGCATTTAAGAATTGTGAGAGCTTAGGTTAGTGTAATTAGATTAGAGGCTTTATATAGGTTATTAAATAACATAACTAGACCTCCCTTAACCCCAAATAATCTACTAACCCCTTAATTAATTAATTGAAATCAACTTAAAACGTGCAGCAACTCAAGTCTAAAAGACGACACCCCGACCAACGGTCCATCTGTGAGACGATGGCCACAGCACCCTCCATCTGGTTGGTCCGTCATTTTTGTCAGATACTGGTCCAAAACTACTCCTGATAAAAATTAATAAGTGTTCCTAGATGAGGCAATCGACGCCCCGTCAATTGACACATGGATCGTTAATTACAGGTTGTGGGTCCCACTCCCTTAGGTAGTACTATGATCTTAAAAGTAAGGGTCCTCCTTAAGGGCCCTTGGTTGGTCCTTGGGGAGTTGTTCCCAGATGTTTCGACTATGAATTAACTCTAATACGTGTTAGATACCCTTCCACCAATTTTTATCATTTTCCAACTCCATAAATATAGTCAAATAGGCTAAGGCACGCTCAATGAACTAATTTCTACACGTCTTTGACATTTGGTTTCTAGACTTCCGAAATGACTTATATTCATTAAAAAAGAACTTAAAATAGTTTCTAAACATTTTGAGAATTATGTAAATATCTAAAACACGTATTAGATTTTCGAAGTGTTATAATTTTTTTCTCGAGAACTGAAAGTGGCCAAGGCACGTGAGATCCTCGCACTTAATCAGGAATTCTATGTATTCATGAATAGAGTTAAAGTTTAC
The DNA here is from genome assembly GCA_027704765.1 of Solanum habrochaites. Taxonomy (NCBI): domain Eukaryota; kingdom Viridiplantae; phylum Streptophyta; class Magnoliopsida; order Solanales; family Solanaceae; genus Solanum; species Solanum habrochaites. Next base: position 48,859,104 of record JAKWJA010002495.1, on the reverse strand, counting down.
CCAACTATCCTATTATGCTTTGAAAATGGTTGAGGGCATAAGGAGTAGAATGATCTTGTTTGTTACTGGGTTGGGCGGTCTATCAAGCACATGGTCGGGCATTAATTTTAATTAGGGACATGGACATTTTGAGGATGATGGTCTACGTAGATCAGGTAACGGAGAACAATCTGAGAGATAGAGATGAGTCCTATAAAATGAGATCGAAGACAGGGAATGAGTCCAACTGGTCCTCGTTCCAACTAAAATTAAAGGGACATGATCTATCATCTGCCAATGCACCTGAACCTAAGAACAAGGGTGAGTACTATGGTTAGATTCTAGAGCTAAACATGCTTATTTACCGGTTAGTGCGGCGCAAGAGGGTAGTAACCTCCTGCGTATGCCATGTTTGGTAGGAACCATGAAGGTATTTGTCCTGAGGCTCCATTGGTTGTTTCAAGTGTGGTCACACCTACAATTTCATGCGAGATTGTCCAAAAAATAAATAGGGAAATAGTAATGGGGGCAATAGATCCCACTTCTCTTTTGTTGCTCAACGAGATAAAGCTTCACCTAGAGGAGTTACTTCTATTACTAGCGGAGGATAAAACCACCTCTACGTGATCACTAATCACCAAAACCAAGAAGATTCGCCAGATATTGGCACTAGTATTATTTGAGACTTTGACTTTACTCTTTATGCCTTGCGAGATCACAGAAAGAGTTTATCTTTTCTGAATCCATATGTTTCTATGAATCTTGATGTTATTCCTAAGCAACTTAGTAAATTGTTCTATATTTCTACACCTGTTAGTGAGTCTATTCTAGAAGAGCGAGTCCATTGTGATTGTTCCATTTTTGTCAATCACAAGAGTACTACGACTAATTCAATTTAGTTAGACATGGTATATTTTGATTTCATTCTTGTTACTAACTGGCTTCATGACGGTTATGCCTCAATTGATTGTAGAACTCGAGTAGTCAATTTGTTGTCTCCAGATGAGAAAATCATGGAATGGAAAAACACTTCATCAATAACTATGAGTCACTTCATTTCTTACCTTAAGGAAGGGAAATTAGTTTTGAAGGATTGTGTCTATCACTTGGTTTGAGTTAATGACTTAAAGTGTTCAGGTACCTTATATTCAGTAATTTTAGTAGTGAAAGAGTTACCTAAAGTCTTTCAAGATGATCTTCCCACAGACCCTCCCGATAGAGAGATAGACTTCGGTATGGATCTTCTTCCAAATACTCGTCATATATCTACTCCGACATATACATGGGCACCGGAAGAGTTGAAAGAGTTAAACCAAAAGTTAAAGGATCTATTAGATAAAGGCTTTGTTCGACCAAGTGTCTCACCTTTGGGCACTTCGATCTTATTTGTGAGAAAGAAGGATGGTTCCCTTAGGATGTTTATAGACTACCCTCATTTGAAAAAGATTACCATGAGCAACAAGTATCCTAATCCTAGCATTGATGATCTTTTCTATCAGCTTTAGGGTGTTTCCTTTTTCTTGAAAATTTAACTCAAATTAGGCTATCATTAGTTAAGCCTTAGGGAATGTGATATTCTAAAGACAACTTTAGAAACGATATGGTTATTATAATTTTTTGTTCATATCCTTTGGTTTGACTTATGAACCAGCAACGTTCATGGCACTTATGAATAGAGTGTTCAAACCTTATCTAGATATGTTTCACATCGTATTTATTGATGACATGCTAATCTATTAAAGATATGATAAGATCATGCTAGTCATCTCAATATAGTTCTTCATACTTTAAAAGATAAAAATTTGTATGCGAAGTTGTCCAAATGTGACTTTGTAATGAGTATCTGGCGTTCTTCGATCACATAGTTTCTGGAGATGGAATTAGAGTTGATACTCAAATAATAAAGTAGTGCAGAATAGGCCTAGACCCACCTCTCCAATTGATATTAGGAGTTTTCTTGGGCTTAGCCTGATAATATAGAAGGTTTGTAGAGGGTTTCTCATCCATTTCGTCCTCTTTGATGAAGTTTTCTTAGAAAACGGTAAAGATTCAATGGTCTGAAGCTTGTGATTAAATTTTTCATGAATTGAAAAAGCGGTTGACTACTTCCCCAATTTAACTTTACAAGACAGTACTCAAGGTTTTATGGTGTATTCTGATGCATCTTGAGTTGTCTTGAGTTTTTTTTTTAATTTAAAATATAAAAGTTATAGTTTATGCCTCCAGAGAGTTGAAATTTTATGAGAACAACTACCCAACCCATGACTTAGAATTTGTTGTTGTAGTATTCTCTTTGAAGATTTGGCGTCATTATTTTTATGGTTTTCATGTTGATATATTCACGGATCATAAGAGCCTTTAGTATGTGTTCATTCAGGAAGAACTTAATCTCATATTAAGGAGATGGTTAAAATTACTCAAGGATTATGACGAGAGTATTATTTCCCACTCATTTAAGGCTAGTGTTGTTGATAATACCTTCAGCATCTATGAGTAGTACGGCCTATATTGAGGAAGAAAAGAGAGAGTTAGGAAAAGGTGTGTGTATGCACACATACGAGCTCCACTTATGGATTCAACATAACGAGGAATAGTGGTGACGACAGGGGCTGAATTATCGCTAGTGTAAGAGGTTAAAGAAAAATAGGACTTGGATCAAATTTGTGCTTGAGTTGAAATCAAATATTCAAAAGCAAAAAGTATTAACTTTTCAACAAGGGGGAGATGGTGTATTGAGATATCAAGGAGATTACCTATGGTGGATGAACTCTAAGAGAGAATCACGGAGGAAGCTCATAAATCAAGATATTCCATTGATACTAGTTCTACAAATAGGTATCGTGATTTGTGAGAAGTGTTTTAGTTGAATAGCATGAAGAAGGGCTTCGCAGAATTTGTTGTTAAGTGTCCAAATTGCAAGCAGGTGAAAATTGAGAACCACTGGATCAATTTGTTTGGAAAAGAATATATAACTTCCAGAATGAAAGTGAGGGATGATAAATATAGACTTCATCATAGGTTTATGAAGGTCTCGCAGACAACATTAATTCATTTGGGTGATTGTCGATAAAATGCCAAAATTAGCCCATTTTCAGTCGGTTAAGACTACCCATTCAACATAAAATTATGCTACGTTATATAGTCAAGAGTTGGTAAGACTTCTTGAGTTTCAGTCTCCATTATTTAGGACAAAGGGTCACAATTTACTTCACAATTCTGGTAATCTTTTCAGAAAGGCTTGGGTACAAAGGTGAAGTTAAGTACTATCTTTCATCCTAAAAATGATGGGCAAGCAGAGCTCAGTATTCACACATCAGATGACATAGATCTATATGATGAAATAAACTTAGAATTATAAAAGTATGATTGAACCAAAAAGGTTTGAAATTTGGCAAAAAAGAAGTAATAATATTTATAAGATAAAATTTATTAAAGACCCAAGCAAATTAAGTAAATTTTTTAAAATTTTGTACAGAAATATATAAATGGATAAAGAAATAGAACATAGACAAAGATTAATAGAAAAAATAACTGAATTATATATAAAAATGTACCAGGTAGATATCAGCATTTTATGGATAACTATTTTAACCAGTTAGAAAATTGTATTGTATATATATAGATGATATATTATTATATTCTAGAACACAAGATGAACATATAAGGTTATTAGAAAAATTTATACATATAATTAAACATTCAGGTATAAGTTTAAGTAAAAAGAAAGCAAAAATTATGAAACAACAGATAGAATTTCTAGGAATACAAATAGATAGAAATGGAATAAAAATGCAAAATCATATAGTACAAAAAATAATCACCCTTGATTAAAATATAGATACAAAAAAGAAATTACAATCCTTTCTAGGATTAGTAAATCAAGTAAGAGAGGATATACCAAAATTAGCAGAGTATTTAAAACCATTACATAAAAAACATAAAAAAAAAGTTGAATACTATTTCAACAATAAAGATAAAGAACATATAAGAAATATTAAGAATTTATGTAAAAAATTACCAAAACTTTACTTTCCTGATGAAAATAAAACATTTACTTACATTGTTGAAACAGATTCAAGTGATCATAGTTATGGAGGAGTTTTAAAATATAGATATGAAAATGAAAAAATAGAACACCATTGTAGATATTATCCTTATGCAGAAACACAAATAAAATTGGAAATAAATAAAAAAGAATTATTTGCATTATATAAATGTTTATTAGCATTTGAACCATATATTGTTTACAATAAATTTATTGTGAAAACAGATAATACACAGTAAAATGGTGGATCACTAAAAAGGTAGAAGATTTTGTTACAACAAAAGAAATAAAAAGATTGGTATTAAATATATTAAATTTTTCATTCACAATTGAAATAACTAAAACTGATAAGAATCTTGTTGCAGACTATCTCTCAAGAAACAGGCACAATAAAAGAGATATTGGCTATGATGACCAATCTTTGCCAAAAGATGAAAAAAATAGAAACAGAAGTACAAATATTGAATGAAACAGCTAAAAGTCAGCAGCACCCTAAATCCATGTGTTCTGTGCATATTTATATAACAAGATTTTGCTGCAATTGAACTAAAAAGCAATGACGAGAACACAGAATACAAACAACCTAGCGTTGAAGCAGGGAGTAAACTTCACAAATATAATTCTGGACCAAGTTTAACAACAAATAATAGACTTTTTTTAGAAAAGTCAATATTGTGGAAAATCCATTGGCTAAGAGAGATGTAGTCACTGGAAATATTTAATTATATTTATACCCTCCAAATCTACATAAAGACTTGATGAACTTTTTTTAATTAGACTTAGACTTAGGTATGACAAAGCTAATTTTTTCCAGGTAACTTAAATTAAGTTACAATATGTTAGAAAGAGATGATATCTTACTTTATAAATTTTGATAAACATACTCCATGAGTTTGCTGCTACTGTGCAGTCGATAAAAAAGGTGGACGAGTGCGCCATTATCGCATCTTATGTGCATAGAAGGTTAAATCCTCGCCCACTCTTTTGCTGATTAAAAATTAGCATTTTGAAGTTTTGCAACAAGTTAAGTGTTTCGTGACCAGAATAACAAGAATTAGAATAGGGAAACAAGGATGAGGAAATGCTTAACTATCCCGTACACATAGAAAATATTGTATCATATTTTTAGGCAAAATTACACTTTTGAAGGATAATGCAAACTTTTTCCTAGAAAGTACATATTAACAAATTTATTAAACAAAAACAATTATTGCATCTCATTTTGCAGTCAATGAAGGAAGCTATGAACGCATCAAAAGATGTCATAATTCCACAACTAAGAGACCATGGTAAAAAACCTTGATGAATCATATAGCATAAATTGGAATTAGACAAAATAAAGCTTTCGATAGAAACATTCATATTCAAACGAAACTGCATAAACTTTGAAGCAAAGAGAACTCCAAGAAAATATCCAAATGTTTATCATGCCAAGCAAAGACCAATAAAAATTAAGTGACAATTCAAGTAAAGAGACCTTTGTTATGATGTTTTCCTTTTCTTAGAAGTAATAGAGACCTAAAACTTAATTTATGCTATCAAACCTAAATATTAGAGATGTAGAATGCAATTATTTGATTTACTTTGCTAGTTTTTCTCCAACAGTGATTTGTTCACAATTCTATGTTTTTGTCAGTTTCTGTAATTTAACAGTTGAGTGTCTCACTCCCATAAGTATCGCTCATACTATGAAAACTCTTGAGGAGGTGGGGGAATGGGGAAGAAAAACCGATGGTGAATGGCTGGGTGAGAGAATGACTAATTTAATTTTTAATTTTCAACTTAGTTATTTGGAGGAGGTAGGGAAAGGAGTGGGTGAGTGGTTAAATAAATTGTATGGTATACGTACAATATAAAAATAACATCCAGTCGCATTTTTAATTTATCAATAACGACTGAATGGTAAAAATTTTATGATTTGGATATCATTCCTTATTAATATTAAATATTAAATTGAAGTAGACTTTTAACGACTGAAAAAAATTGTGTCGCTATAAATAAACTTTTATCAACCATATTTATATCCTTTCGTTAAGAATTTGTCATTAAAAATTGATTTTGCTGTCTACTTCGGAATTTAAAGGGGTATCTTACTCGTTTCATTTCCCTATTATTTTAATCAATTTTTAGGAGTTTAATATGGTTCAAATTAGACGTCAGTCACTTTTAGAATTTGGGATTTCAATCTATGGCTAAGAAAAAAGGAGAAGCGAAAATAAGAAGGAGAAAAGGGAAAGGTCATCAAGATCAATCAAGAAAGTTTTGTAGTGATGCCAAGGGTTTACTTCTACCTCGTATGTGAGGCTCTCATAACATTGGTATCGTTCTCCCACGTGCCAAACATATTAAATTCAGTTTGGTTTCATCATAAAAGAGTTTAAATATTTATGATCTTGATATCTATTATTGAATTCATATATTGTTCTTTAATTTGACTAAGTTGAGATACTTTTGATTTCATTACATCGCATTATCGAGTCTTATTTACATTTTTGGGGTATCAATATCTAAATGTAATTTATGAAAAAGAACCGAGTTTGGGTGTATTAGGGAAGAAATATGAAGATGAAATTCTGACATGCTAAATTTGAACATGGTGGCGCATCGCACGCCTCGTCCCAGAATTTTTTTTAAAAAAAATATGTGTCGCTTAGTTCACACAATGTGTTCTTCCTCAAAAGACGTTTTTGAAACAAAAAATTAATTATGCATCCACTTCGCGGGCGCACCTTCGTATTTTGAATTTTGTTCTTTTCTCATGCTGAGTTATCTAAAATCATTCCTAACATTACGAGATCTATCCAAACACAAGCCTTCATTCTTGATTCCATGATTCAATTCAAAGAATAATTAAGAGTGAAGTTAAGATTAGTTCTTAAAGTTTTCGAAAGTCTTTCACAGATTTTTTAACTTTATTTTAAGAATAATGTTTTAAGTTCAGTAACGAGTAAAGTTTGAAGTTCTTTCTTCAATGAAGTATATGGGACTATGTATTCCAAAAGAAATTTAAATTGTTTTCACATTTAAATAAGAACTGAACTGAGATTTCCAAAGAACCTTTGGGATAGTTTTCATGAAAGAGTAATAACTTTCTAAATGAAGTATGAAGGAAAAATGAGACTTCCAAGATAGTATTTGAGCTATGTCTTTGAGCACTAATGTAACACCCCATAGCCAAAATAGACCAAAAATCACTTTTTCAGAAAAATATTTAGGTGCAACTGACATGACCATCGATGGACCGTATCCTGACCTACGGCCCTTCTTTCAAAACCGTCGATGATATTAGAATCTCCAAAAATAATTTAGCCCAAAAAAAAATTAGTTAAGTCTTGGACGATAGACAGAGTTACGTTCCGTAGGTCAGACGACGGTCCGTAGAACGTGACCGTCGATCAAGACTCCTTTCACCAACTCTCTAACATGAGCTACGGATAACCAGCACAGTCCGTAGGTGGACCTACGGTCCGTATGTCTGACAGTAGGTGGGAAATTAGCAGACATTTAAGGGGAAATGTAGTTGGGTGAACTTCAAATGGTCATAACTCTTAGCAAAAAATTAATTAGATGTGCCATCACCTATCCACAAATAGATAATTTATATCCACTGAACTTGCTAAAATGAGAACATTGAGTAAAAATTATGCCCGTTTTAATAAAGGCCAGTCGAACAGGCCGAATCGATGGACCCAACGACGGGGCGTCGGTCAATCGATGGACAATTAGTCCTAGCAGTCGATTGGTTCGATAGCAACTTTCCCAGGGGTCTTTTTAACCTTTACCACTTCTTTTAAATCCTAAGTTACATCGATTTCACCCTAAATCGTCATATTTTAGTCAGTTTAACCCTACAAACATAATTAAAACATATCTAAGTCAAATCATTAAATCACAACTTAGAAAATTAGAAGCAATAGAGGAGAAAAAGCTCAAGAATCCTCGTTCAAGAACACCACAAGCCAAAGTAGTTCCAGCCCCAAAACTTAAGTATTTTTCTGTGAACTTCATCATCGAGCATGTGGGATTTCACTAGTGGTTCCTTTCACCCATTAGGTCCCTAGGTTTCACTCAGATTCTTGATTCTCTTATCATGATTAAATCGTAGGTTTCTAGAAATTCATGAATTTATTAAATATATGTTCAATATAAGATTATCATGTTATTACGCATATTATCGTATGAATTTCATAACCCTAGATTTGTATTTCTTTAGTTCTTGAATTACACATGCTAGGTCAGATATTTTAGACACTTCAGATATACATGCCTCAGTTATAAATGCATGATTACCAGATTAATTGTTGCATTCTCAGTTTGTATGTTCAGTTTCAAGCTATACAGTATTTACAAAAACTCAGACATAATCAGTTAATTTATAGAATTCATTGGGAGTAGCATAATAACTTGTCGAGCTACGTTTTAGCGTACCCAATAGTCCCAGAACTACTAGCCAAGTAGGTTGTAATTCCTCTATGTGAGCAATCAGTTTAGTGATCACGCCAGCATGCCTTTATAATCATGGCAGGGTATATTGGGTCCTCTCGATGGGGCGTATACATCGGACTCTACAATTAGCTCAAGTGGTTTTATTATCGGTTATTAGTAGCTCTCACAGATCAGTTAGACTCTCTGCATTGACCATTTATCAGTATATTCATTATTAAGTTTCAACATGTTATAAATTGGTCATTGCATTCAGTTAGATCAGAATTCAGTATATCATGTTCAAATTATAATACTTGCTTTTATGTTTGTTCAGTTATCTTTTATTTCAGCTTTACTCTATCCTACATTCTTAGTATTTTTCAAGTACTGACCCATACCTGCGCTGCAACTTCTCATGATGTAGGTTCAGGTTTCCAGCATGGAGGTCACACATAAATCGTTTTCCGGTCTCTAGTTCAGCATATTTAGTGGTGAGTCCTCATTCTCCGAGGACAACAGTCATAAGTTTTTTTTCAGTTTTAGTCATTTAGTTTCAATTTCTGCTAGAAAGTTGGGGCTTGTCCCAGTATTTATATCAAGTTAGATGTTTATTTCAGACATAGTTAGTTTTAGATTAGTATTGTGTTAATATTTCTGTTGTATTAAAGTCATTGTTTTCAAATATCTCAGTTATAGAACATGAGTATTCCCCATTTTTCAGATTAAATTAAGATTTAGCTTCCGCATTATTTTATATTCTTTAGTATACTCATGATTATGCTAGCAGGGTTTGCTTGCGATCACTTGTGGTTCTAGGTCCCATGTCCACATCTCGGGGGAAGGTCGAGGCGTGACAACTAATCTCAAATCACAAAAGAAATATGTTTTAAAAAATGATATCTAGTATATTTTAGTAGAAGCATTGAGAAGCAAACTAGGGACGAGCATGAGTTCAGATAAATAAGATCTCCATGACACCATGTAGCCACCATGGGAAAAAAAGGAAAATATTTTTTTGATGATCCTTTTCATAATAAACTAGTGGATCCATTTAGTAGTTTAGGTTCTATACATTTTGCTTGGTATAGGATGTGTTGGCAGCGTGAGGTAGAATGATATTTCATCACTATAGCTCTTATGTTGTGGTTATTTGTTAAAGAAACTCCCGCAGAAATTATTTCATTTTATATACATAAGTTTATTGTATTTTCACATACATATCAGAGTTATATTGTATCCCTGTTATATACAAAATGTTTACATCATGTTTTTAAACAACTTTTCTTTATATTACACTTGTTTTAAAATGCTTTATGTTGAAATGAGTTCAGTTGAGTATTCATCAGTTGAGAAGAGTCAAGGTAAGTGTTTCTTTCAGAATCTCTTTCAAACCTATGTTGTTTTAGCATTCCAACTCGCATAATTGTACATTCAATGTACTGATGCTATTTGACCTTCATCGTCTTATAATGATGGCACATGTAACAAGAATCATCATTCCAACGCATCGTTGATCCAGTGAGAAGCTCCGAGTCAGTCGGTGATCCTGCTTGCATTCCGGAGGATCTATTTTCATTGTTTTCTGATTTCTTCATTAGAATTTTATGGAGTTTTATACCAACATCCATTTTGTTTTTTTTAAAGGCTTCATAGACAGTCACATGTTAGTTCTTTAACTCTTTCCATTATCATTTCTTATTATTAGGACTTGGGTTGCCACTTTTTGCCAAGTTTAATATTTAACAAGTATTCTCAATTATTTTAGTATTTAGTTAAGTTAAGTGATATTGATATTTATCAAAATGCATATTGTCTTTCGCTGAATTGAGTAAGTAGGGCAAAGGTTTCGTATGGGGTCAGCAATCGTCTTTGAGTATCGGTCCCTCCCATAGTGTAGGATTTGGGCATGAAACAAAGAGTAAAAAGTTAAGTTCATTTCTCAAAAACATATAATGGAACTAAGTACTCACAAAGAGTTTATAAATGTTATCCTATTTGACCAAGAAAAGGGGACACTGATTCAAAGAGATTTTTTAAGCTATGTTTGAGTAATCATCTCAAATAAAGAAAGAAGTTTGTAAACATATGAGCTATGTTTATTTTGGGAGTAGTATTGAGCAGTAATATGGGGATGCAAGTTTATATCAAACTAAGTTTCCGTAAACCATAGACACATCATGTGTAGTAAAGTATAATACATTTTATATGACTCCTTTAGATTCTTTTAACATAGACTAGTTGATCCACTAAGTTAAGCGTCCGACATGAAGACAATGTATAGGAGAGTTCTACCAGCGTAGGCAAGACGTTGTATCAACACTTGGGCTCATAGTGGTGATTTTCAGTTATAGAATTTATCACAGAAATGATATTACTTTATTATATGATAAAGATGAGTTTGATATTGAATTTTCTTCAACGATTTATGTTACTTTTACTGTTTTACAATGTTTTTCATATATTGCATGTGTTTCATTGCTTTTTATTGAGTTAACTTATTCTTGAGTATAGAAGATTCGTGGGAAGTGTTTCTTTTAGAATCTTTTCAAGTCTATGTTATGTTTAGCATTCCAACTCGCATACTATTGAATTAATGTATTGATATCAGTTCACTTGGATTGTCATATAATGCAAAAAAAGGTAACCAAGATCAACATCCAGTGCCTCATTGATCACGCTCATACTGAGAGTTAGTTGGTGATCCTCATTTCATCTAAAGGACTCTTTTTACAATTTGATTTCTAGTTTTTAGTGTTTAGAATGATCGAGGGTCTTGTAAAGACATTCCTATTTTTTTTATAGGCTTCATAGACAGATAGTTATAGTTCTTTAGTATTATTCATTTAAGTTTTATTCCTTCAAGACCGGTTTTTCCATTTTCAACTAATATATTATTTATTATGTTATTTCATGAGTTATATATCTTGTATTTAAGTAGTTTGCTGAGTATGTAAGTCAGGTCAAGGGTTCGTTTGAGACCAATAATGATTTTCGAGTGTCATCCTCGAGGCGTGACGATTACACGTCTATTTTGATGATTTCCTAAAGACAACTTCCAAACTAAGAGTAAAAACATATCCACTCGCGGATTTTAATTTATTTTACCTGTGATCTAATTTGCATCACTATATACTTTCAATACGGCTGAATATTTGTTATAATAAAACATATAATTTTGAATATGTTTTAAATACCCTAGAATCCTTTCATTTTCATCCAATGAGTTTTATCATGATTACTGATGAACCAGCTCGGTTTACTAATAGGACATGTTATATCTGATCACGTACACTTCATAATATACATAATACTTCCCAATACTCCAATATAATTCAATTTTTTAATCACTTTCACCTTCTTTCTTTTAAAGTGCAAAGCTCACTTTTATTGGAATCACAGCAGCAACTCCGAAATCTTTTGAAATTTTTAAATAGCATATGTTTATAAGTGTTTATGTAATAAGTGTCTCTTTGGATGATCAACATGCCATCAACATACAAAGAAACAATGACCTTGTGATTTGGAATATCTTTAACATAAACAATTTTATCACTTCCATAATTCTTATATCAATTAGTCAACATGGTTTTGTGAAATTTTATGTTTCATTTTCTGGTTGCTTGTTTTAGTCCATAAAGTGACTTAACAGGCTTGCACCCAGGAACCATAAAACCCTCGATTTGTTCCATATAAATTTCATTCTCCAATTCTCCATTTAATAAGTTATTTTCACATCCATTTAATAAATTTTAAGGTTATATACTTCAGCAAGGAAGATCAATCAACCTCCGAGTGAGATTATTCAAAGATTGAATCAACCTCATAATTGGCGAACTCTTTCCCAAAGTTGAAATTCGCAGAAGGCATAGCTTTATTAAATATATGAGACTTATTTTCAAGAAGAAATGCTACAAAATTAATTTTAAAGGAAGTGATGTCCTTTTACATATCTATTCCCCTAAATTTATTCATCAAGTACAATTTGAGTTGGTTCTTACTAAGGACTTTTAAGACCTTTCACACGATGGTATAAGTTTACAATTCACATTCTTATTTTCAATATTGATCCTTTTGGCATAGGAACCTTGAATTTGGCTAGCCAGACCCAAACTTTTTAATATTTCAAGTTAGACAAAACCTTTTCGGTTTTATTTTTTTGTAAGATATCTTTCCCACACAAGTTTCGTGGTGAAATTGAACTTATTATTAATGCGTCCGTCACTTACTTTAAAGTTCATTACATTAATCTTGATACATTAGATTAAGGTTAGTAAGATAGTAGTTTGATGGATAATTCCACTTCTCACACATATTATGTCAAAGCAAGATTTATACTTTTCATCCCTATAACTTCTTATCTTTTTCCCAACTGATTTTTAACTTCAAATTCTTATCCTTTCCATTCTATAAATAGACATAATCGTATCTATTCAGCTGTTAATAAAAGTTATGAGATACTTTTTTACAACCATAGGATGGTGTTGGTTTCATATTACAAATATTTGTATAGATTAACTCTAAGGAATTAGAGTCCCTTCCAATAGATTTATAATAATACTTAACATACTAAGATTCAACAGAAATTTTACATTTTTATTTATTGGAATCATAGTTAGACAAAACTTCTAAGTTGATCATATCTTTAAAATGTTTCACGTGTTCATGTCACAAACGATTTGACTCAAGCAAGTAAAAACAAATAAAAATGTTGAGTCTGAAAACCCCTCTATGAGATAATTTTTTATAACAAATATTTTTTTCTACTTAATATAATTTTGTGTGATATAATCATTGTTTAGAGTCAGCACATTCTCAAATTTTCTTTCCTTTTTAGAAGGACCTTTCAATAAATTTCAATTTTGTTGATATTGATATGCTCATAAACATAGTTTCGTGGGTCCAGTAAAGGCATTATGACCCAAATATTTCTTTTACAACAATTTGACAGATTATTTCCACAAATATTAATGTGTATGGACATGATTGTATTTTAATGGGCAAATATTTTCATGAAAAAAACCCAACATTTTATGTGACTTTCTTTCATAAAATAAATCAACAATGATATATATATTTATATATATATATACATATATATATATATAATTTTGTAGTTTAATTCTTGTCATACCATATACTAGTAAAAGAGAAACTCAATGACCAGAATATTAATATACTCCAAGAGTTTTGTGGGGTTAAACATAATACAAGAATGTTACTAAGTCTAATTTTATCTTTATCAATTTGTTTTTGAAGTTTTTGATAATAAATTTTGCATATATTTTCTTCATAGTAACATATTGTCATTGAAACAATGAATCCCCTTTTGAAGATATTATTTTAGAAAATGATTATAGTGCTTTAATTCTCTTTGACAGTTTTTACACGATATCAATATTCATTCCATAGAGGCACCTAACGTAGGCACAAAATGATTGACTTCAAGTCACTAGTCCCTTTCGATCTCTTGGTATCACAATTAGATATACCACTTATTATTTAGAATACTAGTAGTAAATTTTTTACAATTTGTTTCTATTTAATAATAAAATTTAGATTATTCAAAGGGAATATGAAAAACTACCCCCCCCCCTCCCCCAAAACTTGTTCCTGAATTCCTAGATACACACTTATACTATACTTAGGTCCCATTAACCCCCTGAACTTATGTTATAAATAATTTTCTACCCCTCGGCTTACGTGGCACTAGTTTGAAAAAAAAGTCAACACGCGTTTGGCCACAGAATAGTGAAACATAAGTCAAAAAGGGGTAGAAAATTATTTATAACATAACTTCAGGAGGGTAATAGATACTTATTATAATAAAAGTGTGTATGTGAGATTTTGGGCATATGTTGAAGGGGTACTTGTGACATCAAACTAGTTTCAAATTCAAACGCAGTAGAAAACCAAAAGTATAACACTAGCTTATTAAGTGAAAATTTTTATATTCTTCAAACCAATTGCATAGTTTAATTCATACAGATTTGAAAACTACAAAAGTTTTAGTCTCCTAAAATTAGACACAATCAAATTTTAAAAAGGAGTATAAAACAACAGATTTTTTTCTTTTTTATTCTCCAAACATAATAAAAAATATTCTTAGATTATCACTTAGATAAGATTTTCTTTTGTACACTTCAAACTAGAACATTATGACATAGTATTTAATCTAACCAAAATATGTATATCTCATTCTGCAAACTAAAGAATGATAAAGACAAAACTATTTTCTCAGAAAAAATCATTCAAAAAACATATGGTTCGCAAATAATTTTCCAAAGACATATGATATTTACGATCTAAATTTTTAGAAACTATTTTCCTCTTTATATAAAGGGATAATGCAAAAGTACCTTCTCAACCTATGCCTGAAATCTCAGAGACACACTTATATTGTACTAAGGTTTTATTACCCCCCTGAACCTATTTTATTAATAATTTTCCACCCTTTTCGGCCTATGTGACACTATCTTATGGGTCAAACGTTGGTTGACTCTTGTTTTTCAAATTAGTGCCACGTAGGCCGAAAAGGGGTAGAAAATTACTTATAAAATAAGTTCGAGGGGGGGGGGATAGGATCTTAGTATAGTATAAGTGTGTCTCTGGATTTTGGGCATAGGATCAGGGGTAATTGTGAATTTTCCCTTATATAAATAATAAAAAGGTATCCTTGTGTAATCATTAACCAGAATACTAATAGTTCTAATGGTACATTATTAACTCAAGGCATAATACATATATTGAATCCTAAATCTCACTTCAAATTTTAACTTTGACCTCCAACTTTTTTAATGCAAAAACAGACACTTTAACTATCAAACTTTTAAATAAATAATAACATGAGTCCTACATGACAAAATACACTAGGGAAACAACGTAGGAAAAAAATGACATGTAGAATTACATGTAGGACTATTTGTTTATTTGTTCAACTTTATACAAGTTTAAGTATATCTAGTTGCGCACATCCAAAGTTGAAGTGCATAAATGTGATTCTAAGCCAAGTTAAATGGCATAATTATGCATTATGCCTTAATTTAACCTTACTAAATTGGGAACCAAATTCTAGAAAAATAATGTAGTAATCTTGAAAATCCATGATCAGTTTCCATAAATTAGCTAAATAAAAAATATACCAACAGTATATTAATTTCCATAATATACTTATAGTAAAAACATAGAAGAACATCGTAATAAACAACAAAGATTAAAGAGTATTTTCCAAACTAGAGAATTAAATAAGTAGAGAAAATAAAACCAGAAAAAGATTGGAAATAACATATGAAATATTTTTGTCAAAGAAGAAATAGAGCCCATTGAATGAAGCATGTTCATAAAGAAATTACTCCCCTAAAGTACTCGAGGTTAACTGAAAATATATTTTCATGGTAGAACGATCTTACTCATTGGTGCATCGATACATATAACCATATGGTAATAGAATACACACAGAATGCTAAATTATTTAGTAAAATAATTCCAAAAATTTGGTGGTTATAAAATTAGAGGAAATCTCTCTATTAATAAAGTACAAATGATAGTTATAAAATGAGAGGAAATCTCTCTATTAATAAAGTACAAGTGATAGTATGAATAAATGTTTATTAGGCCTTATCGGAAAGTTCACAACCCTTGAAAATTTTTAACCTTTCAAAAAAACACAACCTTACATAATAATCGCAATTTATAATTGAAGTCACAATTCTTTATAAAAGTGGCAACACTTCACTTTGCATTTGAAACTTTTAAAACCCAACAAATATAATGTTAAGGGGTAGGGGGACTTTGTAGAGACAAAGCACACTATACATTAGTTTATAGGGATAATCCACAAGTACCCCCTCAACCTATGCCTGAAATCTCAGAGACACTTATAATATACTAAGATCCTATTACCCCCTAAACATATTTTACAAATAATTTTTGTAACGACCTGTTTAGTTGTTTTGAGTAGCAGATTTTATTTCTGAAAAAACTGGCTGAGTCGACGGATCCCACGACGGACCGTCATAAGCACGACGGACCGTCGAGGGGGTCTCGTTCCAAAACACTTAGAATTTAGAAATTTGGGTACTGAGATCGACTCTCTGAACATCACGACGGGGTGGCAGGACGGACCGTCTCCGGCATGACGGGCTGTCACAGACTCTTTAATGAATTGGAGTCTCTGAACTTTGTGACGGAAGCAGCAGGACGGACCGTCGCAGGAACGACGGGCCGTAACAGGCTGCGTGACCCTGACTGGGTTGGATTTCTGTTAAATATTTTAAGGGGCGTTTTGGACTATTCCTGCTTATAATTATAAAGTGAGTGGTTTAATGTTTATAATTTAATTCCTTGGGGGTTAAAAGGGAGAACCTTGAAACAAGTAGTGGGGTATTTTATCATCTTTTATACTTAATTATATGATTATTAGGGTAAAAGAAAAAGGGTTTTGAATAAGAAAAATAGAAAGAACAGAGAGAGAGAGGGAGAAACGAACGAGAGAAAGAGAAGAACGAAGAGGAAAGCAAAGACTTTGAAGATTATCTTGCTTGATCACGAATTCTTCGGTGGAGGTGGGTTATGGTTTATGCTATCTCATAGTAAAATCTAAATAGCGATTGATATGTATTGAGTGGTATTGTAAAGTCTTCTATGCGCTTAATTGTGTTGTTGCATGATTGTGATTATATAAATTGTGATGGATTATAATGATGATACTGCGAAATCTTGAAAACCTAAAATCCACTCTATTAATGATGATGCCTTGGTATAAAAGCAGGCTTGATGAACTAAAAGAATGAGGTTAATGGATCGGGTGTCACGTTCCGACACGTAGTATTAGGGGATCGGGTGTCACGTACCGACACGTAGTATTAGTGGATCGGGTGTCACGTTCCGACACGTAGTATTAGTGGATCGGGTGTCACAAACCGACACGTAGTATTAGTGGATCGGGTGTCACGAACCGACACGTAGTATTAGTGGATCCAGTGTCACGAACCGACACGTAGTATTAGGGGATCGGGTGTCACGAACCGACACGTAGTATTAGGGGATCGGGTGTCACGAACCGACACGTAGTATTAGAGGATCGGAGTGTCACGTTCCGACACAAGGGTAATTAAAGAGAATGAATCTTGAATTATGGTGATTTACTTAATCTAAAGGGTTTGTACATGTTGTTGTCACCTATTGAGTGTTGTAGTTGATCTTACATTATTACTTGATATATATTGTTTTCTATTCTGAGTTGGCCGATGATACCTACTAAGTACTTGTACTGACCCCTACTTTTACGTTCTTTTTGTTGTTTTGTGGAGTGCAGCAAGTGCACGTGACTTCGTCTCGTCCACAACTCTAGCCCCTCTTCAGCACGTCAGAATTCAGGGTGAGCTACTATTCCTAGCTCGGGCTGGATTCTCTTCTTAGGTTCTTGATGTCTTCGAAGTTCGGACATGGACCATCGTTTTACTTATTTTAGCTTCTTGATTACTCTTAACTTAGAAATTTGAGGATAGATGTTCTTGATGTGATGACTTCCAGATTTTGGCGATAATAGTTGATAAACTTTAGAAGTTTGATTATTGGTTATTTTAATAAAATTTGAGTCTTCCGCATTATATTTTGTTTATTATGGTTGAAATGCTGGTAAATGTTGGGTTTAGATTTTTTGGTTCGCTCACATAGTAGGCTAAGTGTGGGTGCCACTCGCGACTCGTTTTGTGTCATGACAATTTTCTACACCTTTTAGTCCTACGTGACACTATCTTGTGGTCCCAACATGTGTTGACATTTTTTTAAAACTAGTTCCACGTAGGCCGAAAATGGGTAGAAAATTATTTATAAAATAAGTTCAGCGGGATAATAGGATATTAGTATAGTATAAGTTTGTCGCTGAGAGTTTAGGTATAGGTTGAGGGGATATTTATGAATTTTCCCTTTACTTTATATGTTTTTCTAAAATTGAGTCATTTTTATTATTTGTATTTTTTGACTATATTTATTATTTGTATTTTTTGACTATACGTTGATTGTACTTAATTAATTGAAGATCTCCTGATTCATGATGCCATTATTTTTTGTTCTTCGTGAGAAGATTATGAGATTAAATTTTAGTTGAGCCACATCACTTCAATGCATTAAGATATTAATGATTAAATTTTTATATTGAAGGTTAAAATAACAAAACTTTGATGCAATGTAAGTGAATAAATTAATTGGTTATATAATAAGATTTATTCAAGTGGAAACATTTATAAAAAATACTGTATTTTACAAAAAAAACTGATATTTTCTAAAAAAGATTGTTGATTTACTATTTTTGTTCCTACTAATCAAATTAAATAAAATAATATTCAAAATTTTCCCTCTGAGTTCTTGGGTCCTACACATCAAATTAAATAATTTGAAAAATATCACTAAAATTTAAATTTATATTTACCTTCTTGACTCTTCTCATTAAATTAAATTACATAAAATCACAAATTTACTCTCCTATAGTCCTACTTATCAAATTAAATGCTTAAGAAAATAAAAGAACTAAAACTCAAAATTACCTTCTCTTCTCTTATTCATCAAAGTAAATGAAATAATATTTCGGTTTTACTTTCTTAGCTCCTACTCGTCAAATTCAATGCTTAAGAAAATATCACAAGAACTAAAATTAGAAATTTTTCCTTTTGACTCTTAGTCATCAAATATAATCGAATAAAGCTTAAAACATATCCTCATGACTCTTTTTCATTAAATTAAATCAGGTAAAATGTTGTAAATAATTAAGAGAAAATACTAATCCTCATGGAACACACTCATCAATACATGATGTATTACAATAATCTTGACAATTTTCCCATTTATACAAATTTTATCACTCTCCCATTTCTTCCAATCATCTTTCAGTTGCATTCTCAAAAAACGCATGTTATAAGCTTCACTATTAGTTTCATCGTCAACTTTCTATATTATTTTTTTATATAGAAACCAAAGTCAAGTTCTTTTTTGTTTTCATCAATAAAGAGTTATAATTTATTTATTTTTCAGTTCTGTTTGTGGAGTTATGTAATCCTATGATTTGAGGCTTCACTTTTGTATAATTACTTTAATCTTCATGGTAAATGTTTGATCTTTTTTCATTCTAAACTAGTGATGGACTGCAACAAAGAAGAGACTACCAAGGCTAGAAGCATTGCTCAAAAGATGATGGAGAAAGATGATGTTCTTGAAGGATCCTTTGAACTACACCTTTCCTCCATGCCTATTTACGAATTAGTCATTTCTTCTTCATCCAGAGACAAAAGAGCGACAACGAATTTCATGGACTCTATTAATATTTTTAAATTTTGGGTTGTATAATACTTAGTTAAGTTTATGAACACGAGTTTTACAACTTTTTTGATGAATGATCACTGAACAAATTGGCCAATGTTGCGCTACATACAACGATTAATACGCCCTGCCTCGGTAATATCGGAAGATAAATAAGAAAGATCTTCTCCCTAAGTTTGTCTTGCATGTTGCGTGGTTTTATGTGTGTTCACCCCCTAATTACAATAGGGTGTCATTATAAACAATATTAATTGGTTGTGGACTATTTATGATTCAAAATAGTTAGCTTAACAGATATACTGTAACCACAACTTTTCCATAGGTAATAGCTGCAGGAACCTTGAAGAAATGTGTGTACAAGATCGTTTCTAGAACAAGCGCAGTTTCTACAGTATACAAAAACAAGAGTGCTCAGCTGATGAAAGGTAATAATGTAGAAGTTTTTGAATATAGGATTGTTGAAATACTGGATATTTCCTATAATTATGTAGATGTGATGTTCTTGGCATAGGTAAAAGGCTTCAAGTCTGTCTACATGGTTCTAGTGGAAGAAGAGGCTAAGAAAGTAGTGAAAATATATGTATCAGAGTACCTCAAGTTCTCTAATAAAATTCTTTCTTTTCACCTAAGAGAAGAAAGAGGTGGTAGTTTTCGAGTTTTCTGGGAGCTTTATTGTAACGACCTGTTTAGTCGTTTCGGGCAGTAGAATCATTTGTGATAAAAATTGACTGGGTCGACGATTCACGCGACGAACCATCATGGTCATGACGGACCGTCATGGACCCCGTCGTCCCACACATGTGTAATTTTCCTGTTGCTCTCCTCATTGCCCTCGACGACAAGTAGGACGAACCGTCATAGGCACAACGGTCCATCGAGCGTCTTCGTGCCAAAATACTTCAACTCTAAAAATCGGGGTAGTGGGAGCGACTCTCTGAACTCCGCGACGGAACTGCAGCACGGACCGTCGTAGAGACGACGGACCGTCACAAACCCTTTAGAAAGTTAAATTCTCTGAACTTCGTGACGGACCTGCAGGACGGACCGTCATAGACACGATGGTCACAGGTCGCGTAAGCTCAACTGAGTCGAAATTCTGCTAAAAGTTTTTAAGGGGTGTTTTGGACCATTCATGACAAACTTCATGAAATTAGTGGGGTGAGTTTAATATGTTATTTACTTGGGGGTTAAAAGAAGTAACCTTGAAATAAATAGTGGGTTACTTTTATCATCTTTTATAATTGATTATATGATAATTAGGGTAAAAGAAAAAGAATTTGGAGAGGAAAAATAAAAAGAACAGGAATAGAGGGAGAACGAGCGATAAAAGGGAGAAGCGAAGAGGAAAGCAAAGGCATTGACAAGTAACTTGTTTGATCGCGATTCTTCGGTGGAGTTAGGTTATGGTTTATGCTATTTTATAGTAAACTCTTAATAGCGATTGATATGTATTGGGTGGTATTGTAAAGTCTTCTATGTGCTTGATTGTGGGTTTGTATGTTGTAATTGTGTAATTGTGGTAGATTAGAATGTTGATACTGTTGAATCTTTAATCTTGAATCCTCTATGTTAAGATGACGCCTTGGCATAACGAAGACTTGATGAAATAAAATTAATGAGATTAGTGGATCGGGTGTCACGTTATGACACGTAGTATTAGGGAATCGGGTGTCATGTTCCGACACGTAGTATTAGGGGATCGGAGTGTCACGTTCCGACACGTAGTATTAGGGGATCAGGTGTCACGTTCCGACACGTAGTATTAGGGGATCAGAGTTTCACGTTCTGACACGTAGTGTTAGGAGATCGGGTGTCACGTTCCGACACGTAGTATTAGGGGATCGGAGTGTCACGTTCCGACACGTAGTATTAGGGGATCGGAGTGTCACGTTCCGACACGATAAGAATAAAGAGAAGTAACCTTGAATCATGTTAATATACTCAATTTCGAAGAACCTATGTCCCAAATGAGTATGGTGTGGAGGCTTGAGTCCTCATAGGTGCGCTTGATGTTGTTGCTCATGGTTCTTGTACTTGTTGTTGCCACCTGTTGAGTATTGTAGTTGATTTTATAATATTATTTGATATATATTGCTTTCTATTTTGAGTTGGCCGATGATACCTACTCAGTACGTGTTCCTTGTACTGACCCCTACTTTTATTTCCTTTTTGTTGTTTTGTGGAGTGCAGCAAGTGCACCATTGACTTCGACTCGTCCTCAACTCGTGAGATTTAAGGGTGAGCTATTATTCCTAGCTCGGGCCGGATTTTCTTCTTCACGTCTTGATGTCTTTGAAGTTTAGACATGGACCATCTTTCTACTTATTTTAGTTCTTAAATACTCTTAGACTTAGTAATTTGAGGATAGATGTTCTTGATGTGATGACTTCCAGATTTTGGGAATAATAAGTATTGAGTTTTAGAAGTTATTTAATTGATTTTCGTTAATGAGTTTTGAGTCTTCCGCATTTTATTTTTGTTCCTTATGGTTGAAATATTGGTAAATGTTGGGGTTTAGATTGTTTGTTCGCTCACCTAGTAAGATAAGTGTGGATGCCAATCGCGGCTCGTTTTGGGTCATGACATTTATACAACAGAAAGCCCTCTGTATTTACTATGTACTGATTGAAGTATGGAACTTTTCTTTTCTTTATCATAGAACAAAATGAGTTTTTTTTAAAACCCTATTATGTCTCAATAGAAATTGAGATTTCAAATATATTATTCAGAATGTTTTTTAGGATGTTTTAAAAAGTATAAATAAAAGAAAAGTTTAATGTTTCAATCAGTACAAAGTAAATACTAAGGCATTCATGCTGGATCAAGCTCCCAGAAATCTCGCAAGATATCACCTCTCTCTTCTATCAAGAGAAAAGAAGGAATTTGATGAGAGAACCTGAGATGCTCTGGTACACATTCTTAACTACTTTGTCAGTCTCTTCTTCTTCAACTCGAACCATGAAGACAGACATGAAGCCTTTTAACAATGCTACAAACTTCACATCTACCTAATTATATGAAACATCTAGTATTTCATTAATCTCGCATTCGAGATCTTCTAGATTATTACCTTTCATCAACTGATCACTCCATTTTTAGTGTACTGCCCAAACTTCACCTGTTCTGGGGAATATCTTGAATAAACCTTTCTTCAAAGGTTGTGCAATTACAATATGTGAAAAGTTGGTTGTTACACTATATTTGTTCAGCTTACTATTTCGAAACTAAAAACAATTGAAAACCAATTTTCATTGTTTTATCATTCCCCATTATTGTACTTTTAGGAAGAGGACACACATAAAACCCTTCCACATGCATCATAAACTCAGGTGTGTCCTTATATGAATGTATGAATGGGTCATGATATGATGGAAATGAAAGTAATATGACATTATGTCCAATGTTCAGGAAGCATGTTGATATTATGTTTTCCATTATGAAGTCTTTGTATGTGATAAATGTGATATTCCTAGTCTAATTATCAAGGAGCACTAGAGTGGGAGTAGTAGTATGCGATGCTACTTTCACACTGCACTAGGTGTAACTTGGGACTTATCTTGGAGGATGGTTCTTATGTGAAGTTCCTATTTATATGTATGTTTCTATAGTGGCTTGATATTGAGTGGTGACTTGTGTAAATGAAAAGAAGTATACTTATATATAGTAATCTTTAGGATCTTATAAGTAGGTACTGAGGGTATTGTATGGGCAATTTCCTTATGTCATACTTAAGGGAGGCTTAGGATAACTTAGGATAGAACTAGTTCATGTGTAATTATTTGGTTTATTGTAAGTATGACCTTATTTAAGAAAAAAATTTGATGTTTTACCCTATGTTCTAAATGATGATACTATATGACGTTTATCAACTTAATTTATGAAGGTTTTTATCAAAATAGCATGACTTGTATGTTTCAACTAAATTGTTCCTTTTTGCATTATTTTGTATATATCATACTTAGTACAATGTTTATACTTACCACATACTTTTCTATACTTTATAAGTATAGGATGGAGGAAAGTTAAAGGTTAGAAGGCAAGCTTGGAATCGCCTCTCTCAAGACTAAGTATGTCCTCATATATTTGAGGGCATAGTATATGTTCCATTAGTTTCTTAGTTTAAGAATTGTAAAGACTATTTAAGTATTTAAGGGTCGTGTCCCTATGATGTTTAAGGTGTGTCTTTAAGATTTGTTTGTGACAATGAGCCTTAATCCTTAGCTTCTATAAAATATGTTTCTTATTATTATATTCTTGTTAAAAAAATTAATTCCTCACTACTTTTCATGCTTTATGTAAGGAATGATAGATAAGAGGATTATGTAAGACCTCCGAGAGGTCTAACACATCTGGTTCATACCTAAGGGTTGTCCTAACTCTAGGGTGTACTTGTGTGTCATTAGAAATATGTTTGTTGGGTTTTAAAAAGTTTTAATGTAAATATGACTTGCAACTTTTTAGAAAAATTGTGTCGTCAATTAAATGTTGCGACTTTTATGAAGAGTTGTGACTTTTATGTAAGTTTGTGACTTTTTAGAAAGGTTGAAACTTTTCAAGGATTGTGACCATTTCCGATACGACATAATAAACATTCATTCATATTCTTCTTTGTTGTCTAAAAATAGAAGAAATTCCTCTGATTTTATAACAACCAATTTTCAAGAATTCTTCTACTACAAAATTTAGCATTTTAAGTGCACTCTACTATAGTTGAATTGTTTACTGACATTATCGATATAGGTATTGATTCACTGGTGAGTAAAATTATTCTATCATGAGGATATTTTCCGTTAACCTCAGATACTTGAGGGGAAACATTTCCTTAATGGCATACTTGTATTTACTGGGCTCGATTTCATCCTTGATAAAAATGTTTCATAAATATTTTATTATCTGTTTTTGATTCTATTTTCTCTACTGATTAAATTTTCTATTTTGAAAAATACTCTTTAAGTTTTGTTGTTTCTTCCAAAGTTCTTTAAATTTTTTACACTAATCAACTTAAGGAAATTAATATACTATTGAATATTTTGTATTCCACTGATTGAGGGAAAGTTATCATGGAAGTACAAGATTACTGGACTACTTCTCTAGATTTTGGTGCCCTATTTAGCAAAGTCGAAGTGATAATGTACTAGAATAATTTGTGGTACTTTTGTTAAGATTACACCGGGTAAATTTTTTAATCATTTTATATATGGAGGAAAATAGTTTCTAAAACTTTACATGATAAATATTGTATGTCTTTGGAAAATATTTGCAAACCATATGTTCTGAATGCAAATGGTCCCCAAACTGTTGGGATTGGGGGCTAAACTATGCAGAGGTCCAAGAATTATACAACCCAATACTAGATTGTCTAGTATCCAGGGTGAGGGTAGAGTGTATATTGTTGTCATATGTGGTTGGAAAATTATGTGTGAAGTGAAGAAATTGTCTGTTCCTCTAATCTTCTTCGTAATTTCTCAAAAAGTATTTTCATAAAAAAAAAAAGAACAATCAAAGTTGTACTCTACCTTACTGAAGTTCAATTTCTACTGCTCATACAATTATATACATAATAATAATAGAGTTTAAATATAAATAGGCGATATTAAGAGAGGTGAAAATACTTCAAACAAATTTGAATATAATATTTAATGTAAAATTATGTCTTTTTGGATTCATAAATCTAACACACAAATAAGAGAAAATATAAAGGTTTTTACCTAATGATATTATACTATTGTTTAATCAGGAATTATGTCCTCTTGGTTTACTAGTGTGGTTGGAGAGTAGGAACTGATTTCGATGAGTGTTACAACTATTTAATATGATATTATTTAATTTTTAATTATTAATTAAATATAATTTAAAACGGCAAATTTGAAAAGAAATCAATTGTGATCTATGAATTTTGTTTATAAGATGTTACCCACATTACATAGACTTGTGGACTTCTAATTAAATAAAGAGAAAATACATAAAAATCCTCTTGAACTTGGCCGCATACATATTACATTAGCACTTAAATTATACGGGCGTTAAAAATATCCATTAACATCTTTGAATTGTATTAAATAGAACTTCAAGAGTAGAATATCTTCTCACCTGCCACATCACGTCACAACCATGTAAGCACCACATCATTAATTTTCAACTTTTTTTTTGTTATTCAATTTTTTATTAAACATTTTCTTAAAATTTATTATAACAATCTAATAATTAAAAATGAATTTGAAAATCAAAATTGCCACATTTTCTTCCACCCCTTCTCTTCTACCCCCCCCCCCCCTCTTCTTTCTTGATTTTCACCATTTAAAACCTTCACTAGCTCCTTTTTTTTCCTCATTTTTAACATTCGATAGTTGTTTTCTTCTTCAACATTAATCTTTTTTTTAAAAAAAATAGCATACTTACTTTTGTATCTTTGATACCGTCTCTCTCCCACAAATTTTTCCCTTGGAAAATAATATTTTTTTGATGTTATTTTTTTCTTAACAACTTAAATAAAAAATAAAGATTGTGTAAGAAAGTTGATAGGCCCACATTTTTTTCATCACAACTAATAGAATTTATAATGAGTTACTTTAAAATCAAAAAAGTTTATTTTCAATAATATGATATAGGTATTCATTTTTGTGATTAAAGAAGGGTGGGTGAGGTGTGGGATGAAGATCTAGGAAATTTTTAATATGGAAGAAAGAAAGGTATGATTGTTTCAATAGGAAAAAAGACATTTGCGGAAGACAACAAAATAAAGAGAGAAAAAAAAGGTAAAATATTTTTTTAAAACAATTGAACCCATAAATTTCCTTTACTTGAAAACGAGAAATTTCACACATTCTTTTAACTTTAACTTGAAAAAAAAACTTTAATAATTATCAGTTATATATTGGCCAATAAAAAATATTGTGACTATGATTTTACCGTTCAACTTTTCTTTTTTATCATTTCACGTGCTTTGAGGAACGTGCATACACTAACATTGCCACAAGAGCTCTTACGGTGGTATTTAGTAGTTCAGAATAGTTAAATGGATTAATTAAAGGTCCCTATAGTTAATATACCAAAACAATTTTTTTTGCCAAGTTCAGGGGGATTTGATATATTTTCCGTTAAATAAAATGAAAAGAATTAGTGAAAAGTATGACTAAAAGTTGGAAAATAAGTTTATTTTTACCATAAAAATGATAATACAATCATTTAATTTTACAAGGGCATTTTGATATTTCAAATTTTCATTTGTGTTGTTCCCACTTATAATATTATATGATTATTTAGTGTATAGAGTTTATGTTTATTCGCAGAAAATGAAATCATTAGTTCTTATAAGTACAAATTTTTAGTTTACAATCTATGTTGGGATTCGAACATGTCATCTGTATGATTATAGCACAGGATTATATGTAATTTGTCATGATTATGAGATTAGTAAGTGTCAACTTCTTGTTCTAGTGCATTTTATATACATTGAACGGGACCAAATAGATATTGTTGCTTTTGGATGAGTAACAAAGGCATATTTTCTAATCTATTAAATATACATTTATTCTTATTCCGTATATAACAATTATATTTTGTATATGTTAATTATAGTTTTAATTTATTAAAATGTGAGACTCTAAGATGGTTCAATATTCCTAGTAGATTGGATGATGATAATATATATTGGTCAAATAGTAACTTAGTTTAACAAAATCCATGTCTTGATATAGAGATTAATGATAAGCCTTTTTGAGAAGCTTAAAAATTTTCCTCGTGTAAAACCTTGAAAGTGTATTTATTAATCCTACACATGAAATAAGTTAAGCAGTTGTAAAGGAAATCGATCATTGAATAAAGTTCGTCACTAATTTAACTTATTGATTTCGATTTGTAATCTTAAATTGGGGAATTACATATTAGTCTAATGGAGAATTTCGAACTATATATAAAGGAGTGCAATTACAAATTTTTGATGGAATAATTTGTAATTTATTATATTAAAAGTAATTCAAATTAATTATTTAAAATTATTTTCATAATAAGAAGTCTAGGTAATTAATTCCATGGTCCATATCCAGTCCATATTTAACTAGAACTCAAAATCTATTCTAAAGGAAAAAGATGTGTCTTTCTCTATTTTAAGGAAAGAGTGATATATGTATCTTTCTCTATTTAGGTATGCGAGAAAAATATAACGTTTTCTATTCTTAGGGAAGATAGAACATGACATTTTTTTTCTAGGGAAAGGGATATGTACATGTCTTTCAATTCTAAGGAAAAAGATGATATTCCTTATCCTTGGAGTACGAAGAAATCTCTATAGATACAGATTCTTCTAACCCTTGACTGGAGATAAGTTTTATAAAAAAAACTTGCCCACCAAAGTATTGAGTGATTTAGATGTGAACTTGGGATCACTGTAAAAGAAAACAGAACTTTTGTTTTGTTTGTAGACAAGCTTGTGGATTTGCTTAAAGTTTCTTTCTTGTAGATTAGCTTGCGTATGCATTTAAAGGTATGTGCTCACGCTTTATATGCTCTAGCATGTGAAAGATAACACGATGAAGACAACGTCTAGTTTGTTACTGAAAGGAAAACAATAGAATACAAGAAATTTAAATGTGAAGATGACTAAGAGAAAAACTTATGCAGAGAGTTATATTTATGTGAAAAGAATCAGAAAATACATAAATCTACAATTGAAAAACTAAAATAGATCATGGTCCTACATTTAAGTCATGATTCTAACCATGGTAACTATTCCTAAAATAATTGAAATAAGATATACAAGAAACAAATATTGCAGTCCTAAAGCAACAAACTGATACTCCTTGCATTAGGAGCTGGAAATTCAAAGTTGGTCCCTCGGGAACTCGAACTTGCTTATAGGAATGGATATCTTAAATACACCTACTAGCAGATCTTCAAATTTGTACTAAAAAAGGATCACTTCTCCTTTTTTCTGCACATCCCTCAAGAAATACAGATTATGTTGATTTTTTTAGTCTTTTCATAGAACACTGGATTATGTGAAATGTCTATTGCATCTTGTTTATCTACATGACCTCAATCTTGACTTTTTTCTCCATATTCAAATCAGAAAATATTTTATCTCACCCATAAGGTTTGATTTAATGCTCAAGTTGGAGCTACGAATGAAACCTCTGCTATAGATTTTTCCACAGTTTTCTATTTTTTATAACACCAAGAGAAAATCCCTGATCCCTGACTTAAAGAGTATCTTGATGTACTTTTCGTGTCGTCAATGGATCCAGCCCAATAACTAAGAATCCATATAGTGTGAAAGTCTCACAGTTCTTGAACTTGACACCATATTCAATAGTACGTTTAAGGAACCTTATAAATCTTTTTGCTTCTTGCAAATGCATTTTTTAGCACAATGCATAAATCTAGATAATAGATTTACATTTAATAGAATATTAGGCCTTATAGTAGTGAGATACATCAAACATACAATCAAGCTTCTAAAATTTTCTTCATCAATTTGGTTGGTTGCATCATCTTTGCTGAACCTCTCGTTTGGATTTATTGGTGTGGTTGTGTCCTTGAAATTTTCCATATGAAATTTCTTAAGTATCTCTCCAGAATACTTCTTATGATAGATAAAAAATTGATAACAACCTTGTTTGATTTCAATTCTCAGAAAGAATGTCATTAGCCGCAAGCCTTTCATTTCAAAGACTTGCATCATTTACTTCTTAAACTCCTCAACCAACCACACATTATTTTCTGTTACAAGATATCATCAACATAAAGGGAAACAATAAGAAGATTAGTTCCTTTATGCTTGACATAAAGCTTTCCTTTTCGTTCTTCGCTTTCTCTCGTTCGTTTCTCCCTTCTCTCTCTGTTCTTTCTATTTTTCTTATTCAAAACCCTTTTTCTTTTACCCTAAAAATCATATAATTAAGTATAAAAGATGGTAAAAGTAACCCACTATTTATTCCAAGGTTGTCTCCTTTAACCCCCAAGTAATTGAATTATTAACATTAAACCACTAACTTTATAATTATAAGCAGGAATAGTCCAAAACGCCCCTTAAAACATTTAACAGATATCCGACCCAGTCAGGGTCACGCAGCCTGTGACGGCCCGTCCTGCTGCTTTCGTCACAAAGCTCAGAGACTAAATTTCACTAAAGGGTCTGTGACGGTCCGTAGTGCACACCTAGGACTATAAAAGGGGGACCGGGTGTCATGAACCGACACGTTGAATTAGGGGATCGGGTGTCACGAACCGACACGTAGAATTAGGGGATCGGCTGTCACGAATCGACATGTAGAATTAGGGGATCGGGTGTCACGAACCGATACGTAGAATTAGGGGATCGGATGTCACGAACCGACACGTAGAATTAGGGGATCGGGTGTCACGAACCGACATGTAGAATTAGGGGATCGGGTGTCACGAACCGACACGTAGAATTAGGGGATCGGAGTGTCACGTACCGACACATAGTAGTAGGGGAGCGGAGTGTCACGTACCGACACAAGAGAAATAAAGATAATGAATCTGAAAGATGTTAATATACTCAATCTAATGAACCTAATCCCAAATGAGTATGGTATTGAGGCTTGAGTCCTCATGTGTGAACTTGGCGGTACTTATAAATGATTATAGAACTTGTTGTCGCTACATGTTGAGTATTATAGTTGATTTATGATATTATCTGATATATACTGTTTTCTATTTTGAGTTGGCCGATGATACCTACTCAGTACCCGTGTTTTGTACTGACCCCTACTTGTATTTGTTTTCTTTGTTATTTGTGGAGTGCAGCAAACGTACCGTCGTCTTCAACTCAACCGCAACTCTAGCCAGTCTTCATTATACCGGATTTCAGGGTGAGCTAACGCTTCTAGCTTGGACTGGATCTTCTTCCTCATGTCTTGATGCCTTGAAGTTCCGGCATGGACTAGCTTTTGTTATTTTTAGCTTCTTAGAATACTCTTAGTTTAGTAATTTGATCATAGATGTTCTTGTAGTGATGACTTCCAGATTTTGGGGAATAATAGATGTTGAATTTTAGAAGTTATTGAATTGGTTTTTATTAATGAGTTTAAGTCTTCCGCATTACTTTCTGTTGATATTATATTGAAATGTCTGGGTTTAGATTGGTTGGTTCGCTCACATAGGAGGATAAGTGTGGGTGCCAGTCGCGGACCGTTTTGGGTCGTGACACTTTCGTCTTTTTCTTTCTATCTTAGTTTTTGTTATGGTAGTTACTTTATTTGTTGTCAGATTGTTCTTCATGATTTTAAGAATAAAATATTTTTCTGTAATATTATTTTTTCAGTAGATCTAATCGTTGAATTTCATTAGCATTATTTGCAATATATTCTAAATATTTATTCTCTCGAGTTCTCAAATACCTGTACAAATTTTTTATTAGTAGTTTTTCAAGTAGTTCTATTTCTTCCTTAGTTTCTCTCCAGAATTGTAAGTATAAATAATCAATCATTGATCTACGAATAATTCTAGATCATTATATAAATCTATTTCAAAATCTTCTGGTATAATTAATTCTGCCCAACCTTGGGTTATTTCTTCGATTATGTCGTATGTCAATAATTTTTCATAAAGTATTCTTTTTATATCAGTATTAAGATCTTTCAATATATAGAGTATCAACTTCTTGTAATTAACATCATCATCTAGTAAATAAGTATTCATTTCAACATGTTTTTGCTAAAAATCTTATTCCTTATAACCTCTTAATAGATTATAATCATTTATTATGCAATAATAATGATTTAATAATCATCTCGTCTGGTCACTACTACGGTTTTCTTCTTTAATCAGTTACCCTAACAGCGCCTCAACTCACTTTACTCCCCTAATCGGCCTTCTTGCCTACCGGTTTCTATTTTAGGATGGCATAGTCTGGGCATACTTACTAGCAGAATATTTCCGTAGCAAACTTTCTAAATATGTTTATTATAACATTATTAAAACATGATATACAATTATAATCAACAAGAGATTATTAGGAATAAAACAATTAAACTACTCATGAATGTAAATAAGTATACCTGTTTTTGTAGATTTGTCATATCTGATTTGGTTTCCATAGCTTTTAGTTTGGTTAGCCTTTTTATTTAGATAATTTGTACCTGACTGCTCTGATGCCAATGTGCCAGTGGGGGGAAGCGAGAGAGAATATTAGAGAGGAGAGAGAGTTGCTTGTAAAGGATGATTTTATTATGAGGGGAAGCCCTATTTTTATACAAGAAAAACTTACTACTTTGGCCAAGTGGCTGACACATTCTACTATTCTACTTTACACATGACCCTTTTTTATTTTGGCAGACAGAAGAAAAACTTACTACTTTGGCCAAGTGGCCGACACATTCTACTATACTACTTTACACATGGCCCTTTTTATTTTGGCCGACACAAGAATACAAAAGACTTTTTTTTTTACTTTTCATAAAGTTACTTTTCTAAAAGTAACTTTTCACTAAGTCTATACTTTGACTTAGACATTTATTTTACAACTAATAATGAAATAAAAACTTTACATATCTTTTCTCGAATAGGACTTTGAGGATAGTATCATCTCCTTCGTTACATTTTGAGCATATGTGTAACGGGTATTTGTGTTCAATTAACTTGCAGTATTTGTTAATAATTCTTCAGAAATAAATCCTTTCAGTAGAGATAAAATCCATTTTTGGACTTCTTCCATATCTGCTTGTCTTACTTCTCGCGAATTGACGTAGATCATTGAATGGTCTCTGGAATAATAACTCCATATAGCATTTCCATGTAAATAATTATTAGCTAATTCTTGTATGATAGTTTATAACCCAATTATTATTTTATTTGCATAAAAATTGGGTATCTCAACTTTTGGTATCTCCGACTGTTGTCTTATCTCTTCTGGTATTATCATCTCCCGAGTTAATCCAATTTTTACTACCTGGATCATCGATTTTATCTCACTGTAGAGTATCTCAGCTGGTGGTGTATAGAATTTAATAAAAAATAAATTCCCTTTTGTAATCTTTTTATATGTTAAAAATGATTTGTTATAACGACCCCCTTACTCGTTTTATGAATTTTACCTATTTATCTAAATTTAATTATTTTAGTAGTTTTTATAAATAATTTATGACTTGTAGAAATGAGTGCTATAAATTTTAAAATAAATTAAGAGTTAATTAAGTTTTATAAAATAATAAAAGGAAAATAAAATTACTTAATTTTAAGAAAAATATAATAATAATAATAATAATAATAAAATAATAATAACTAATTAGAAAAAAAAAACAAAGGGCTAAGCCCAATTGAAAAGAAAAAAAAGGGTTAAAAGCTGCTACTAACAACAGTAGAAGAAGTCACGCATAAAATAATAATAATAAAAAAAGTTAAAAACTTTTTGGCGAAAACTACTTAGAGGCGGTAGCAAGCAAATGGAAGTTGTTGTATTATTTTCATATTCATGCTGCATTCCGAAGGATATTCTCGTAGCCTCAGGTGACTTTGATTACATTTTTCTATTAGAATTAGTATGTATATGAATATTTAAGTTGGACTTGTAGGAATTAGAGTCTACATATTGGTATGTGTGTGTGTTAGTTGAAAAGAAAATAATTTACCGTGATAAATATCTCTTTTAATTAATGTGCAACATTTTTGTTAGTATTCATTTAATATTGATTTTGAATAGGAAAAAGAAAAAAAAAACAACAATTTTGAAATAAGAAAATTAGAAATTGGTACATTTGCTTACAATAATTTTGGAATGAGTTACTGGTCAATCATATTGTAATGATTGAGGTTATAATGTAATTATGGTTATTAATATGGACAATATTGATAAAAAGAAATAAAGGGAATATTATTCGAGGTTCAATAGTAGTGGTACTCTTGTCATTTTGATCGTAACTTAACTTTGTTGTTTCTTTGAATTTTCTTATTATTATTATCTTTTTATGATTCAAGTTTTGATATATTAGAATATTAATTAAATATTATGGTGTATTATATTATGTGAAAATTATTAGGGTTGTAGTGTTTGGAGAAATTATAACTAAACTCAAGGTTCGAATTTGAGAAATATGATAGTTGGATATTAATTGGTATCAAGATTAGGAACGTGATTATAAATTGGGGTTGAGTTATTGACTATACACGTAGTAATATGGGTGTTGTTGATTTTGGAATCTTATTGTGGTTAATTATTTGACTAGATTTATTTGAGTTGGAAGTTCAAAAAATGGAAAAGACTCAAGTTCTGGAGTAAATTCTTGTTGGATTCAGGCAAGTGGATTTCTAAACTCTTGTTAAGTGTATGAAATGCGTCTATTTCCTTGTGGTATATGTTTGAGAGCAATGGGATTGGTGATGGTTTGACTTGTCCACATTGATTAATTATATGATAAAAAAAGGGGAAAACAAAAGGCAATGTGATTAATTGTTTATGTGTGATTGTGTTGAGAAAGGGTTGAAGGCTTGTTGAATCATTGTCGATGTGACTTCATGTTTGTGTGGTTGTGAACTGTACGATATTAGAAAATGGTCATCTCCTCAATATTTGTGTGAATTTGTTATCTGCATTATTCTGAGGCATTTGTTGTGACAAGTGTTATGTGCATTGAGAAAGAATGGGTACTTAAGAGGATGTACCATTTCGAAGGACGTATCGCGCGCCACGACAGATGCATGGACAAATATATCCCCCATGGGTCCCGGACTGAGAGACAACGGGTGTGTATCACTAGGTCAGACATGCATCATTATACTTGACATTGCATTCCATTGCATTGCATATACTTATCATTAGTGAACTTGATATCTTATTTTACTGATCTTCTAACTGCCTTTCTGCGGAACTTATGATTGATCAATATTGAGCTTGTTATTGCGGATATGTAATTTGTTGAAGTATTGTTGTTGAGGATATGTAATTTGTTGAAGTGTTATTGTTGAGGATATGTAGTTTGTCTAACTGTTATTGTTGAGCTACGTGCTATGTAAACTGTAAGTTTATAGTTTGGGTTAATTTTAATGCAGGTTGTAGTTGTGGAGGTTCGATTGGGGGTGGTAGGAGTACCCGTATTTTATCCCCTTAGCTTGTGTTTAGACGTTTTACTTGCTGGGTACCGTGTGGATTGGTACTCAACCCTTGCTACTACATTTTTTTGTAGGTTACTAGCCCGGACTTCGTGATATTTCTCTTCTCCTTGTCTGAGGTTTCTTGGAGATTTTAGAGGTAGTTGTTTGTCGCCTCAGCGTACTTTCTTTCTCCTTGGTTATGACCTTGTTCTATTCTACAAACAAGTTCATTTGAGACTAGCGTTTCTTTTGAATCAATTGTAATACTTAGAGGCTTGTACACGTGACAACCAGATTTTGGGGGTGTTTTGAATTGATTATGAAATTTCCGCATTTTATTGTAATGGTTGAATTTTAGGCTGACTTTTCTTGGTGGAAAAAGACGAGTGCCGTCACATTTATTTTTGGGTCATCACATTTGTAGATCTATAGGATTCCACTTATCTCTTCTCCTGTATATGTATAAACTGTACTCAATAATCCATAATTATAACAAGTTTTGACTAGATTGGGGTTTGTCTTTGGTTGTGCAATCAGTCTGCTGTAACCTTGTAGTTTTTGGGTTAAATAATCTTGGGTCTTTTCGGTAGTCGTGGTAGATCTAGGTTTAAGGTTTAAAAAGGTTTGTATTTTGTATATATTTTCAATA
Organism: Solanum habrochaites; assembly: GCA_027704765.1. Classification (NCBI taxonomy): domain Eukaryota; kingdom Viridiplantae; phylum Streptophyta; class Magnoliopsida; order Solanales; family Solanaceae; genus Solanum; species Solanum habrochaites. The sequence goes on along the minus strand of JAKWJA010002495.1, from coordinate 48,823,645 downwards.
TATGTTTGGGAAATATGGTTATATATTTTGTTTTCTTTATTTAGGGTGGCTGCATATGTGGATGTTTGTGGTGTTTGAGTATCTATTATTTGGATTTTTGGAATAAATGATTTTGCGAATAGGCTATTTAGATTTGTATTTCTTGGAGTAGTTTTTTCCATATCTCCTGTGCTTGTACCTCCAATATTAACAACGTTGTGGGTTGTAAGGAGTTTCCCAACGTTTCCTTCTAGATCTGGCTGTTTACCATTTGCCGAACGACGTAGCTCCGCATGTTTATAGTCATGCTGCTGACTTATAGCTTTGGACTTCAGTATCTCTTCAATAGTGTAACAACCCATGTAGTCGGTTTGGGCACTAGAAATTTTTATGTTAGAAAATACTTTCTGATAGAATTAAGTGGGTGTTTTGGACTATTCATAATTATAATTACGAAATTAGTGGGGTAGTTTTACTAATTTATTTAGTTAATGGTTAAGAAATAATATTATAATTAATAATGGGTCACTTTCACCACTCTTATAATTAGTTATATAATATTTAGGAGGAAATATTCTGTAGAAGGGAAATAAGGGTTTAGCCAAAAGAAACCATATGTGCAGCAGTCACGAAGAGGTTGTTCCATCAGGTAATCAAATTTAGAGTTGGATTTTGAATGTATTAGCATGATTGTGTTAATTATTTTTAGTATAATATTTGTATTGGAAAAGAGGGATATTGAATAAACGCTAGAAAAATTAGTGGAGTCGTATTTGATTGTACACAAACTGCTTATGAGTATTATTATTACTATTGTTATGTTCTTGATTGGAAGGAAAAGGTGTTTCAATTTTATTTCTCGCTGTTACTTTGTGTTTTGTCGTAAATTTATATAAGTTTTTACATCTTGCTGTAAATATTTTATTTCCTGTTGCTAATTCTATTCCAGACATCTTCCAATATAATAGTAATGATTTATCTATATTTCTATCTGTTAATGCTACTAAATAATTGGCACTTATTATAAATTTAAATTTTTGATATATTAGATTTCCTTTTACTGCACTAATTATGCTTTTTTATATAGGATGTATAATTCTATCATCTGCTAAATATATTTCAATATGTGTATCTATTCCTTCTCTAAAACAAGCTTTTATCAATATTTCTGTTCCTCCTAAGTGTATGTATTTTATAGGTGTTTTAGCTTTTATATCTTGTATTTTTTTTTATTAATTATCCTCTTATTTAGTATAGGTATTTGTGCTTTTCCTTTTGTATATTTACAATCTATGATATGTTCTTTCTGGCTAACTACATAATATTCATCTTTTTGTCTTTTAAATCAATTTCTTATTATCGGTACTTCAAGTATTTTTTGAACACTTAAGTCTAATTCTTTTCCTTTTATTTGTTAACAAATTGTATTATCAAATATAATTTGTTGTTCTGATAATTATTCATTTTGATAATCTTCTTTAGATATTATTTTTATATCATCTTTAGACATTATATTTCTTCATCTATTTCATCATTATCTAGATTAATATTTTCTTCTTCATTTTTCAGTTTCTATATCTGATACTTCATATATACTATCCTTTTCACTTAATTCATAGTCTATATAATCTATTTGCATATATTCATCATTATCTATAATTATTTCTGCAATCTGTTTTCTTTTTAGGTCTTTGGGTAATTTACAATCTCTGGCTAAATGTCCTATCTTTCCGCAATTATAACAAGTGTATTGTGATATTTTTCTTTTTGGACTATATGACCTTTTTATTTTATAATTTTTTACATAATATCTTTGTCTTGGTTGTTTATATTTATACCTAGTTTTAGTTTTTCTATAATTTTTATATCTCTTAGGTTTTTGCTTTTTATAATATTATTTGTGCAACCAAATTGTTGTGCTGTTTTATTTTTGCAACAAGCTAAATTTTTAATTAGTACTTTTTCCATTTTTATTTTTTGTTTTTGTTCTTCACATAGTTGTATAAACCATTGATGTAAAAATTTTATTCTAGCTCCTAAAGTATCTGTTAATCCTTCATCATTCCAATCTTTAATTATTTTTGTACTAAATGGTTTTGGTAATTTTGTAATATATTGTTGTCTTATTTATTTTGCTTCATTTATACATATCTTTCTTTGTAATAATATTATTTGAATGCACATGTGTATTCTTTTATATAACACATTTTACATATAGCTAATTTTGTCATAAGTTGTCTATTTATTATTTTTTCTCTATTTTGTTCTTTTATTTCTGTGGTCATACCTCCAAATTCATTTCTTATTGCTAGTTCATATTTATCTAGTATATCTATATTTGTTGTTGATGGACATCTATCCATTTTTTTATCACTTCTAAGTATTTCTAGACTTTCTGGGGGTAAATTTTCTATCCATAATTTTTTTCTTCCAACAAATGTTCTTTCTATGTATTTCGGCTTTTCTTTTGTTGTTATTTTGTTATCAATTAGTTGTTTAGATATATTTCCTGTCCATAGTAACATTGCTTTATTTATATCCGTAACACAATCTAGATCCAAGAAATTATATTGTTCAGTTATTGGTTTAGGTGTCCATTTTTTATTTAATCTGCTATTCCATATTGCGTTCATTCTATCTGATTGTTCATAATTTTCTGTATAATAAGTTGGTGCTGTCCTTTTAGGACTACTTCTGGCACTATTTATGGGACTATTGTCTGGAGTTTTAACTCTTGATGTACTGAGTCGATTCATATCTCCTGTATTTATTTCTAATTTTTTCGGCTTATTTATTTGTTCTAGAATTTCTGTGTATGTTTTACTTATATCACTTATTTCTGATTTTTGATCGTTTGTTGTATCTGATTCATTTATTTCATCTATTTCATTTTACTTCAAGGTTTTCCTTTAATTTTTGTTTCATTTCATTTATTTCATTAGTTAATTCAAATTCTTTATCTTTTTCTTTTTCTTTTTCCTTTTGTTTAATGTCATATAATAGTTTTAACTTAGCTAATTCTTGTTCTAATTCACTTATTCTTGTATTTTTTATTTCTTCTAAATGTTTTACTTCTTGCTTTGCTTGTATTTTTATTTTTTCAATCTCTCTTGATTTATCTATTTCTTCATTTTCTTTTGCTATTCTTACCATAACTGTCAAATTATCTTCTAATTTTGCTGTTTCGTTTTCTAATATTAAATTTAAGTTATTTCCTATTTTTTATATCTTCTTCCTAAGTTTGAAAATATTATTTTTATTGTTAATCCATCATGGTTTTCATATGTCTTTTCGTGTACCGAAAATTCTTCTTTATTCATTATAACTTGTAAATTATATTATGTTGTAACCTATATTCAAGGCAATCTATTTGTATTTTCAACATAAATATAACTTTTCTTTGTGCTAATATTGATTTTTTACATACTCCTGCTAACATATTTTCTTTTAATCTTTCTTTCCTATGTTGTAGTTGTTGCCTTTTTTCACCTAATTTTTCTATCAGTTGTTGCTTATATATTTCTTTATTCATATTCCTTTTTTAAATAACAAACATATTTATATTCTGTTTTTGAAATTATATCTATCAAATTATTTGTCTTATCATTACTTGTTTTAGTGAGTTGTGATAATTCATATTCTATGTATAAGGGTTTTAACTTTCTCCGTATTTTTCACACTTTTCTTTCTATTTTAGTTTTTGTCATCTTAGTTGTTTTGCTTGATGTTGTATTATCCTTGATGAAATATTGTTTTATAATATTCTTCTTTAAGTGGTTCTAATCTTTGTATTTCCTTAGCGTTTTCTATAATATATTCTAAATATTCTATTTCTTTAGTTCTAAAATAATCGTATAAATTTTCAATTAATAATTTTTTCTATAGTTATATGTTTTACTTAGTTTCTTTCTAATACTGTAAGTACATGTAATATATCATTGATCTATGAATATTTCTAGATCATCATATAAGTCTATATCAAAATTGTTATCATAAAAATCATCTTGTATAACTAATTCAGCCCATCCTTGGGTTGTTATTTCTATTACTTCATATGTTAATAATTCACTATAAATTGTTCTTTTTATATCAGTATTCAGATTTTTCAATATATAGAATATTAATATTTTATAATTAACATCGTCATCTAATAGGTAGGAGTTCATTTAAATCATATTTTCGCTAAAATTTTATTCCTTCCAACCCCTTAATAAATTATACTTATTTATTATGTAATAAAAATGGTTTAATAATCATCTCGTCTAGTCATTACTACAATTTTCTTCTTTGATCAGTTACCCTAACATCACCTCAACTTTGTTTACTCCCTTAAACGACCTTCTTGCCTATTGGTTTCAACCTTAGGATGGCATAGTCTGGGCATACCTATTCGCAGAATATTTCTGTAGCAAACTTTCTAAAGATGGTTATTATAACATTATAAAAATATGATAAACAATTATAATTAACAAGAGATTATCAGGAATAAATCAATTTAGCTACTCATGATTTTAAATGAGTATACCTGTTTCTGTAGATTTGTTGATTCATTTTTGTTTTCCATAGCTTATCTTTATTAACTAGCTCTGATACCAATTTTGGGTGGAAGCGGAATTTTTTAAAAGTAGTAGAGAAGAGAGAGTGAAGAGGAGAGTTGATTAGAAGTAGCTTGTTTATTACTGAGGGAAAATCCCTCTATTTCTACAACGATTTTAGTAACTTGGCCAATAGGAAATGACCGACATGCTTTACACTTGGCCTTATATTATTTGGCCGACAGTAAATGACAAAATACTTTAATAATAATGGCCCTTTACTTTATTTATGGCCGGCACTACTTTTTACATATGGCCACCTTATCTTTGGCCGACACAAAACGACTTACTTCAATTCTAAATGTAAAATTGAATATATTTAATAGTAATCTCCTTATTTCTTTTGTTGTAACTGAATCCTCTACCTTTTTTGTTATCCACCATTTTACCTGTGTATTATCTGTTCTTACAATAAATTTATTGTAAATAATATATGGTTCAAATGCTAATAAACATTTATATAATGCAAATAACTCTTTTCTATTTATTTCCCATTTTGTTTGTGCTTATGTATAAGATCCTTAATAGTATCTGCAATGGTGTTCCATTTTTCTTGATCGTATTTATATTTAAAACTCCTCCATAAATATGATCACTTGAATCTGTTTAAAATAACTAAAAAAGAAATACATGAAACATTGAAATAGACATTTGAGTACTAAAGCAACTAACTAATACTTCTTCTTGCATTAGGAGTAAGAATTCCAAGTTGGTCCCTCGGGAACTCGAACTTGGTGATAGGAAGGGATATCTTAAATACATCTACTAGATGATATTCGATTTGTACTAAACCAGATCGCTCTCCTTTTCTCTGCACATCACTCGAGAAAAAAAATTGACATTGAATTGTTTGTCTTTTCGTAGAACACTTGATTATGCAAAATGGCTATTGCATCTTGATTATCAACATGTACCTCAGTATTGACTTTTTTCTCCATATTAAAATTAGGAAAGATTTTTCTCACCAATAAGGTTTGAATTATTACTGAAGTTGCAGCTACAAATTTTATCCACTACTGTGGATTTTGCCACAGTTTCCTGCTTTTTATACCACCAAAGGAAAATCCGTGATCCCTGAAATAAAGAGTATCTTGATGTACTTTTCATATCGTCAATGGATCAGGCCCAATCACTGCCTGAGAATCCATAGTGTTTGAAAGTCCCACAATTCTTGAATTTGACACCATATTCAATAATACGTTTCATGTATCTTATAATTCTTTTCGCTTCTCGCAAATGCATTTTATAGAACAATGCATAAATCTTGATAATAAACTTACATAAAATAGAATACTCGGTCTTGTAGCAGTGATATACATCAAACATCCAATAAATCTTCTTAAAAGTTTTTCATTAACTTTATCAGTTCAATCATCTTTGTTGAACCTCTTCTTTGGATTCATTGGTGTGGTTGTTTCCTTGAAATTTTTTCATATGAATTTTCTTGAGTATCTCTCCAGCATACTTCGTGTGAAATATAAAAATTTGATCACAACCTTGCTTGATTTCAATTCTCAGGAAGTATGTCTGTCACGACCCAAAACCGAGCCGCGACTGGCACCCACACTTACTCTTCTATGTGAGCAAATTAACCAATCTAAACCCTAACATTTCAATATAATATCAACAGAAAGTAATGCGGAAGAGTTAAACTAATTAATAAAAACCAATTAAATAACTTCTAAAATTCAACATTTATTATTCCCCAAAATCTAGAAGTCATCACCAAAAGAACATCTATGATAAAATTACTAAACTAATAGTATTCCAAGAAGCTAAAATAAACAAAAGCTAGTCCATGCCGGAACTTCAGGGCATCAAGACATGAGGAAGAAGATCCAGTCCAAGCTAGAAGCATTACCTCACCCTGAAATCCGGTGTAATGAAGACTGGCTAGAGTTGCGGTTGAGTTGAAGACGACGGTATGCTTGCTGCACTCCACATATAACAAAGAAAGAAACATACAAGTAGGGGTCAGTACAAAACACGAGTACTGAGTAGGTATCATCGGTCAACTCAAAATAGAAAACAATATATATCAAATAATATCATAAATCAACTACAATACTCAACATGTAGCAACAAAAAGTTCTATACTCATTAATAAGCACTGCAAAGTTCACCCATGAGGACTCAAGCCTCAATGCCATATCCATTTGGGAATTAGGTTCATTAGATTGAGTATATTAACGTCTTTCAAGATTCATTATGCTTATTTCTCTCGTGTCGGTACGTGACACTCCGATCACCTAATTCTATGTGTCGGTTCGTGACACCCGATCCCCTAATTCTACGTGTCGGCTCGTGACACCCGATCCCCGAATTCTACGTGTCGGTTCGTGACACCCGATCCCCTAATTCTACGTGTCGGTTCATGACACCCGATCCCCTAATTCTACGTGTCGGTTCGTGACACCCGATCCCCTAATTCTACGTGTCGGTTCGTGACACCCGTTCCACTACTTCTATCACTTTAGTTCATCAAGCCTTCTTTTATACCAAGGCATCATCAATATCATTAACAAGGCAGATTAGGGTTGTTCAAGATTTAGGATTCAATAGCTTTATCATGCTTATTTTATCACAATTACGTAATCACATTCATACAAGCATACAATTAAGCATATAGAAGGGTTTACAATACTACCCAATACATATCATTCGCTATTAAGAGTTCACTAAAAATAGCATAAAAACCATAACCTACCTCCACCGAAGAATCGCGATCAACAAGCTATCTTCCCAAAGCTGCGTTCTTCCTCTCTCTCAATCGATTGTTTTTCCCTCTCTCTCTCCGTTCTTTCTATTTTTATTATTCAAAACCCTCTTTATTTTACCCTAATTAACATATAATTAAGTATAAAAGATGACAAAGTAACCCACTAATTAATTTAAGGTTATCTCCTTTAACCCTCAAGAAATTGGATTATTAATATTCAACCACTAACTTTATAATTATAAGCAGGAATAGTCCAAAACGCCCCTTAAAACATTTAACAGAAATTTGACCGAGCCTGGGATTACGTAGCCTGTGACGGGCCGTCGTGCCTGCGACGGTCCGTCCTGCTGAGTCGTCACAAAATTCAGAGATTGAAATTTACTGAAGGGCCTGTGACGGTCCGTCCTGCCATTCCATCACAGATTTCAGAGAGTCGATTTCAGTACCCAAATTCCAGAAATCTAAGTGTTTTGGAACGAGACCCCCCCACGACGGTCCATCGTGACCATGACGGTCCGTCGTGATATCCGTCGTCTCAGCCAGTTTTTCCAGAAATAAAATTTGCTGCTCAAAACGACTAAACAGGTCGTTACAATAGATACCAATTTACCCATCGTTCGTCCTCGAACGATCACGAGAAGAAAAACAAGAGTGAAAAGGAGTACCTGAATTTGTAAACAGGTGTGGGTATCTTTCTTGCATATCAGCCTCCTTCTCCCAAGTGGCCTCTTCAACTGGTCGATTCTTCCATTGGACTTTGATGGATGCAATCTCCCTTGATCTCACCTTGCGAATTTCTCTATCTAAAATGGCAACAGGTTCCTCCTCATAAGACAAGTTCTCATCAAGAAAAACTGAATCCCAACGAATGATGTAGTTTCCATCCCCATGGTATCTTTTCAACATAGACACATGAAATATCAGGTGCACTCCTGATAGCCCTGGAGGCAAGGCTAATTCATAAGCCACCTCCCCTACTCGCTTCAGAACTTCAAATGGACCAATATACCTCGAACTAAGCTACCACTTTTACCAAAATCGCATCACACCCTTTCATCGGTGAAACTCTTCAGAAGACTTGCTTCACCCTCCATGAACTCCAAGTCCCTAACCTTTCGATCTGCATACTCATTTTGCCTACTTTGAGCCGCTAAAAGCTTTTCTTGAATATATTTCACCTTCTCTAATGAATCCCTCAAAAGGTCAGTACCCCAAGGTCTAACCTCAAATGCATAAAACCAACCAATGGGAGACCTACATCTCCTCCCATACAATGCTTCGAAAGGAGACATATCAATACTTGAGTGATAACTATTATTGTATGAAAACTCCGCTAAGGGTTGGCAGTTATCCCAATGACCACCAAATTCTATGACACATGCACGAAACATATCTTCCAACACCTGAATTGTTCGCTCAGACTGCCCATCGGTCTGAGGGTGAAATGCGGTACTAAGGTCCAACCTAGTACCTAATTCAGCATGCAATGTTCTCCAAAACTTAGAAGTAAACTGCGTACCTCTATCGGATATGATGGAAAGTGGAACTCCATGAAGCCGAACAATTTCTGAGATATAGATTTTGGCTAACTTCTCTGCATTGTAGGTCACCTTGACCGGAATGAAATGAGCAGATTTAGTTAATCTGTCCACAATTACCCAAATAGAGTCAAACTTCTTCAATGTCTTTGGAAGACCAAGCACGAAGTCCATTCCAATCCTTTCCCACTTCCATTCAGGAATGGGCATTCTCTGAAGTGTTCCTCCGGGCCTCTGGTGTTCATACTTTACTTGCTGACAATTTGGACATTTGGCAACAAAATC